>QAOA01005024.1:49759-308512 GCA_003255065.1 Cercis canadensis
TATATATATATATTTGGATGCTTTGATTTAATAGTTTTTTTTTACCTCAAAAAAAATTAAACTCATACTCATTTATAAAAATATTATTTTGAATCTTATTTTAATTTTGTGTAATATAAATTTTATTTTAGTAGTCATCATAAGACGTGGTTTAGTAGATTTTATAGAAAAATTATAGTTTTCCAATACATAAAATGCTTTATATTTAATATGTATACAGCTCTATTTCATATGTATACATATTTTTTTACTGAATATTAATTTTATCTCACCAACTTTAAAAATGTTATGATCTTTAATAATCAAAACATAACCTATATTTTAAATCATGGTAGTGCCTTTACTGAACATCTTCGGGTTGCTTGTCTCTATTAGAGTGCTCTTGGGTTATCCCGTTTGCCATTTGTAGTCCTTTTGAGTAAATTACGTTCTGTTTGCTTTTCATTTAATGATGAATTAAAGTTATCTATTTTTGTCAAAATAAAATTACATAAATTAGTTTCAAGTAATTACATAAATGAATAAGCAAGTGACTATAAAAATATCCAGAGTTTTGTTTAAATATATTTGGCTTACATCCGAATAAGAAAATAAAATAGATTTATCTACAGGCTTTTATATTTCTAGCAAGTTCTGAATTAATAGAAATTAAATGGTGAAGAGTTCCCAAATAAATATACTTTACTTGTGCCCAAAAATAAGAAAAAAATGGTGAAAAAATTGTTCCAAAAATAATAGCTCTAGAATTTATATTCTTATCAAGTAATAAATGCATGAGCTTTAATATGAATGCTTCTTTTTTATTGAATGTCTTTGATCACTCAATCTTTGCAACTTGAGAAAAAAGGAGGGGAATAGAAGATGTTCATGACTTACAATGTTGTGTTTCAGTGTTTTCAAGATTGAAAGATCTCAAGATTACCAAATGCAACATATTGGAATTTGTATTCCAGATCTCTTTTGCTCGAGAACTAGTGAAGCTGGAAAAGATGTTAATATGTGAAAATCCTCAGCTAAAATACATATTTAGTCAATGCAATCATGGGAGCATTTCATCCTATCAAAGTCAAAACAGAATCCAAATTGAACTTCCTCTGTTGAAAGAAATCTTTGTTCAATCTCTACCAAAGATATCAAGCATTTGTCCAGAAAACTATGTTTTTAAGTGCCCATCTTTGCAAGAGTTTTCTTTAGACTCACTTGGGTTGCAACTCGTGACTATAAATACTTTGATGAATGGTTCAAAAGTGAGACTAAGGAATCATAATTCAGCACAGGTACATCTCTCTTTCTCACACTCACACACACGCCTAAACCTATCAATATCTTGTATGATTTTTTTTATTTGGAAATCTTATTTTTTTATCCTTTAATTTTTAAAGGGATTTCTTCAATTAAAATTATTTCATTTCTCAAAATTAAACTAGATGATATCATGCTCATAACATCCTAATTTCATATATATTAATTTCAAAATATAAGGTTGGCCAAATCTTTTCATTTAATATCGAAAAGATATTATACCTATGGGTAGCCAAAAGGAATAGTTTTGGGTGATCAAATTACATGCTAATGTGAATCTGTGATACATATTTTATACATTCTTCAACATCAAAACATACGTAATATGTAAATTTTTTGGGGAATTAGATACACATAATTAGATTTTCTATGATGGAGAATTCAGGGAATTTGATATGACATGACACATGTAATTTAGTAATATGCATTGTTCTTAAGAGATACCTTAATGGATGAGCATTGAATACTCCACTATACATGTTCCGTATTTATCTCTATTGAGACTGGGTAAAATGAAATTTTAGAAGGAGATATATATATGCTACCCAATATTGTGCAGCATCCACAGGACCATAAAAGTTTTGTAATATCCATTAATGTGCCAAAAGAAAATAATAGAGAAAACTTATTATAAAAAGCTCATATAAGTATAGGAGGTTTCTTAAATATTTTTGGTATTTATGTGGTATGTCATACCACATGGGAATAACCAATGTGTAAATGACAAGTCAATTGTTTTCAAGTTTATTTGAGAAAATAAGATAAATTATATTTTATATTTAATAAAATATAAAAATTACATATGCTTGTTACGTCAGTGTGGTATAATATACCTATGTGATATCATAAAATCCCCAATTAATATAACTATTGGCATAATTAATACAATCTGGCGATAATAAATAAATAAAATTTCAAGGTTTGATCTAAATAAAATTATAAAAGCTGTGGAAAGTATTTGGCATATTTAAAAATAAATGTTGTATACCTTAGTTGTTAATAAGTATTTGGCGGAGGAGCCTTGCTCAATTGGCATTCGCATTGTCATTAGGCCAAAAGATGGACCTACCCAAGTAGAGGTTTTAAACTCTCTCTAAACCCTTTCCCCAAAAAGTACTAGGTGATCTCCCTCGCTCTCCTGCCCACAGTTTTTAAATGAGTCTAAAGTGCACAAAATTCATTTAATCATGACTACATATAAGTGAAATGGGGAATGGGAAATATTTTCTAATATTGAGCCTTGGTGGGAAAAATTGAAGTTCTCAAGGAATCAATTGACAAATTTATAGACAAATTTTGTTTTTCAAATTTATAACGAATTTAAAGCACAAGTCAATTTTGACCTCATCAAAATATGTAGCATGTGAGGCACATTGGTTGAAGTGGTGGTATTAGAGTAAATTCAAATTATACTTATCTTGATGAGGTGGTTTTGGAATGAAATTTCTGTTTTGGTTATTTTGATGAGATGGTTTTAAAGTGAAATACAAATTCTATTGATTTTAATGAGTTCCATATTGATTTATTATCAAAACTCACAAACATTATAAACTGTTGAGGTAAATAACATTACTTTGTCCTAGAGTATATATAAAATTTCATGTGAACAAACTATAAAGATCATGAGCATTTCAAATTAACTGATGCTTCCTCTGTATAATTTCACATGTACTGTATTTACAGGAAACACATGAGCTTGTGAAGGATGAGATCCAATTGAATGCAAAAAATAATGATCTCCAAATCATTAAACAATTACAGAGACTGAAGGTTGGGAACTGCAATATAGATGCAATTTTCCAACTAGAAGGATTTCCTATCTCTGGAGAGCAAGGTCCAATGATCTTTAGCTTAAGTTACTTGAAATTGGACAATCTTTCTGAATTAAGGTTTCTATGCAACGGTCCCACAAAATCTCTGCACCTTAAAAATCTTACAGACATATCTGTAGTCAAATGCAGAAAATTGAAAATCATGTTCTCATCCTCAATCTTGAGAAGCTTTCCGCAGTTAAGGTGGATAGCTATAAGAGAATGCGATCAGTTGGAGCAAATCATTGAAGAAGATGAAAAGGATCAAAGTTTATCAAACTATCATTCTCAACAAGTGTGCTTTCCAAGGCTCACTAAAATTGAGATTCACCAGTGCAACAACTTGAAATATCTTTTTACTGTCTCCTCATCTCATGAGATCCCACTGCTAGAGCAATTACTCATAGAAGAATGCTCTCTATTGTATAACGTCTTTGCACCTAAAGAGAGTGAGAATGAAGATAGTCAGGCCATCATGCTTCCAAAGCTTTCGAGGTTAAGGCTAAGAAAACTGCCAAACCTCATCAGTATTTTTGAAGGGTTTAAGTTGCAATCTGTTAGGGATCATAAAGTAGAGGACTGTCCAAAGCTCACGTTAACAACAACAGCTCCTTCAGAAGACTTGCCACAAGAATATCAAAACCCAGGTGCATAATGTCCTTCACTTCCTTCATATGTTGATCACACAGGCTACTAAAATTCATATAAGAGTACATTCACTAGTATCCATTATTTATGCTTATGCCTCTTTTTTTTTTTTTTTTTTAATATTNNNNTTTAGTAGAGGAAGAAGATAAAGAATCAAAGAGAGAGGAAGAGCACAAGGGAGAAGAAGTGGTGAAACTGGGGAACATGAATGTAATTGAGCAAAGTGCCACAAACTGTCCAGAAAGCAAAGAAGCTCATAAAGCACAGAGTGGAACTCTCTCTATGGATGGTACTTCATTGTCAGCTACCACAGCTTCAGGCTTGAGAGAAGCCAATGCAATCCAACAACACAAGATAGAAGTGCCATCACAGACTGCATTAACCAATCCAAATGAAGGAAACGACACTGACTCGCAAACTTCAACAAATAAAGATGTCAATCTGAGTGCTCCTATTGCAGCAACAAATAAAAAATACCAAGTCCCAGGTACCTAATACCCTTCATATATGTAGTTTTGGATCCATTTCTGCATACTTTGATTACATAGAATGTCTAATTATTGGAATGAATTACATACAAGTCATACTTTTTTGTGGAAGGTTAAATAATTCCTAGTACAATTTGTTGTTAAAATGTCAATATCTATACAAATTCAATTGCAACAAGTGGAATTGATGTATCATTCATTTAGAAGAATAATTTATAGAAACTATATTATACATAGATGCATTAGGTGTAAGAAGAGGAAATTAAATCAAAACTGTAGTGACATCTTTAACTTATTCAATGCTTGTTAACGAAGACTTATTACATAACTCACATAATACTACATTCAGTGCTACTGTGATGTTGATGCCTCTTTTGTTTTAATCTAAAACTGGATTTACTTCTATTCATTTCAATGGCCTAATCAATAGAGGAAGGAAGCAATCAAAACAAAATGGAGGACAAGAATCCTTTAGATGCTCAAGAAAGCCTTCAGGAGCAGAATATAAACTTCAGAGAGGTATATCTTGAACCATGTTTACTTGCAAATGATGCTAAAATGAGGAAAATTATGAATGAATGGACTAATCTCAATAAGCCTGATTACGATATCTGTTTGCTTTCTAAATGAGACAAATAAGTTTACATAGAAGTTTGAACAGAAACTTATGAGTACGAAGGAGGATGTAGAGGAAAGACATCAGAAAGGTCCTACACCAAATAAATCAACAGAGGCAACTTCGTCACTGGTAAGTTTATTATAATCTCGTTGGTATATGATTATGTACATATGGCCAAAAATTAATGTATTTCTACGCTTAAAAATTATTTTCTATAGGATTTGGTCGTCAAAGAACCAACAGGTAAACTGGACCGACAAGAAGGACTTGAGCAAAATCAACTTACCAATAAAATTTTGGACAGAACTGGTGTAACTTCACCAATTTCTCAATCTTCCTCTTTCTTAGCTAATGCAGCAGGTACTTTTTCTTTATACCAACTTTGATAGTGGTAAATATATATAAATATTGACAAAACTTTGATTTTAGAGCTAATAGTTTTTTTTTTATAATCTTCATTTCTTTCTCTCCAAGCCATGCAAATTGCAATGTTTTTAACTGACAACCTTTTTATGTGGTAATCCTTAAACTTCAGCAAATGAAAATGTTAATTTGCTTGAAAAGGATCAAAGAAGCAGTAGCAATCATGTTAAATTATGTTCTCTTCTTGTAGTTTATCCAGGAGACATGCCAAGTGGCCTTGACCTCAACAAGGCAACAGAGATAATTATGGACTTTCCAAAACAGTGCGAAGATTCTTACCAAGGCCCAAGGAATGACGGAAAGATCAAGCATCACCTTGATAACTTGAATTCTGTGGTTGGTTCTTCAGGTAGAACTTATTGATCTTTTCACTAATTTTCATTGAGGATTAGGTGGGAAGATGCATTTAATTATTTGATATGATGTGTCTAAGTTATTTTCCCTTTAGTTGGATGACTTCAACTGTACCAGATATTTTCTATTTCTTTAAATCCATTTTGTTGTCTGTCACTAGGTGAAGCTCCACCAGAGCTTCCTCCTTCAGTGCCAGTAGCTCAAAATGTTCAAGATACCATTGCAGCTGGCATCCCAGTTAAAGCTACTAACTTTAACCGATTGCTGCCGGAGAGTGACTCAGCTTTGATAAAACAACAACCTACTCCTGAAGGAAACAAAGGTACCAACAGTGTTGATATGCCTTTGCAAGTTTTATCTAATTCCATTAAACTAACAAATGATAGTCTGTAAACTTCAGCACCAAGGAAATTGCAACTCATTCCTACAACTTACAAACTTTCACCAATTTCTGCTCCCTCACCAACTTCCCTTGAATATAACTTTTGACAAAATTATCATAATCACCTTGTCTTAGTTTAAACCCACCTATCATATAGCAAACAGTCTTGTTAGTTTTCCAGCAATGAAAGATTTTAAATATTCTTACTTAATGCCCTATCTTATCTTTATTTACTTCTATTCTTTAAACTATAGGAGCATCAACTTCATCTTCAGCAAGGCAAGAGCCACTAGCAGAAGAATTGGTCAAATTTCGGGGTCTTTTCAAGGTTGATGCTGGACATGCTTCCTTGCTGGAGGAGGCATTTTCCAAATATCCACACTTATGGGAATGGCAATGGAGGTTCCGCCCCAAGTACATTAAATGGGGCTATAAGTCTTTAGCTGACATGTTGCTGTTTCTAAAGTCAGAGACACCTAAGGCAATGGATGACTCAAGGAGGGAAGAATTTGAAAAACTTTATGCCGAATTACAATCTTTTGGCTTCGACAAAGGATGGTTGACATCCATCCAACAAAGAGTGATGGAGGTGCAAGTTGACAATGAGAAGCTGAAGCAATTGGAAGAGTTGAAATCACGAGAGAATGCCTTACAAGATGAACTAAATAATGTAAGAGCCACATTGACAAAAGTTAGGGATGATCTATCTAAATATGATACGGCATTTGACTTTTAAATCTATGGACTTTCTAAAGCATCAGGTATCCTGTTGCTATATATGAAGATTTAGCATGCTTCAAATTTCACGTTGCTTATGCTATACACAAGGTGCCTTATAAATGTATAGGTGCAATCAAGATTTTTTGAGCTGTCTAAAGTGGTTTTCTTTAATTTTCGTTTTCTCTTTGCACTCGGCAGTGACTTGACAATTTTCTTAGTCGCATATGGGATTGGATTCTGAAAATTTGGAAACTCCTGTTTTTTATTTTATATAGTATTTTGTAACATAAGTAGATGTACTCACAAAATTTTTATTTTTTTCACTTTTTAAATACCTATTTGTAGTTTAATTAGAATCTAAGAGGAATCTGACAAGACTACTGATATAAAATATGAATGTTTACTAGAAGTTTATTATTGTGTTCACACTCTTTCACAATTTTTTTTCTATTTTTGGGTGTACTCTATAAGATTTGATTCCGTAATGGAATTATGTGTTTCAATGCTATGATCAATCTTTAAATTTTTTTTTTTCTGAATGATGACCTTTAACTTTTTGCAATTGATAATATTGTTTAAGAAAATACAAATTCCTTTTGCCCTTTGAGAAGTTGTAACATTTAATCATTTACTAAAAAAAGAAATTGTGATACCTATTCTTTATAAAAAAATTATTTATTTGTGAAAAAAATAATCCAGTGTGAAAGTTTTTTCATATTCTATATAATTAGTTGTGTTAGTAATATTAATCAATTTCACATACATTAAGCTTTTGTCTTCTTTATGAAATAAACTCTCTAACTGGTTTACAATATTTGCAGATTATATAAAGATATATATATATATATATATAATATTTCAAAATTTAAAACTATGAACAAATGTTGCAAAAGATATACCAATAATGACGGCATAATTGGAGCTGCACTTCTTTGATCGATATTGTCATTAAACCAAACTAGTACTATTCCCGCGCCGATGCGCGGGCTGCTGGGCGTCGGGGAGTAGGACTCAGGCAACGGTATGGGTGATAAATTTTATGGATTAATAGAAATAGGAATGATATTAATTAATTTTTGGTATATTGTGGATTTCATTTGTTGATCCATAGATCCAATATATTAGAAGTAGTAATTATGAATTCATAGTAAATTTCAAAAATACATTAAAATAATAAAAATTGTGATAATACTGTATTGAAATTAGCTATGGTATACGGTTTGGGCTCGTGCTGTCAGCGTCTTCATCTAAGTCTATGCAAACTTGCTCTGATCCTGGAAATACAACATTGGTATAATTAAAATGAGTAAAATTTAGTATGATAAGTTTATATGCTTATTTATAGATATGATATGTTTCAATTTATTTCATACCTCTTCTTATGATTTTATGGAACACTTCTTTGAAGACAACATTTNTTAGTAAATGCTACCTAATAAATCAAAAATATATGTCATTATATGGAAATAGAAGAGCACCAATTAAACAAAGAAAAATATGAGAAAACGCCAAATGGGCAAAGGCAAAACAAAGACCAAGACTGGACAACATATAGAGCATCTAAACTCTTCTGTTTCTTTTATATATTTTTTTTATACATATAGATAAGAACGAATATGCTTTTAGATTTGTTTATACATACATATTAAATGAAACGGGCAAGGATTGTAATAAAATTTTGTTTAGTCATTGTTACCTAATCAAAGGTGTCACTATATATAGATATAGATTTAGGAAAGGTTTTTTAGGCTGCTAGTCATTAGCTACCTTAAAGCATATTAAATTCCAAGGTAATCACCATAAAATGACTACAAATAGATATATATGGCTGTTAGCCTATTAAGAACTATTATATTGACTTTGTTCAATTGCTTTATGATCCTATAATAATATTATACCTTAAGGCTCTAAATCTCCACGTAGCTACAATGCCAAATTAATAACATTAAACATGACTTAATAAAATTATTTTTATAAAAATACATTTTAACAGGAACAAAAATTATTCACATGTCTTGTTAATTACTAGTTTTATATGATTTTCACCATTTTAAATTTTTTGAGAATAAAAGTTTGAGTTGAGAATTACAGTAATAGATACTTAAATAAATAAAAAAGACCTCACAAACTCATTGTGAGCAAAGCGTGTCTAGAGATAGAGTAGGCATATGAACTTCAAGTCTCTATTGAAAAGTTTTAGACATTAAAAAATTTGATGATTTCGCATTTTAATATTATTGTTGTCTTCTTCGTTACTTATTGTGGTGTTCACATGGCCGGCCATGAACACATTGAAGAGACACAACCAATGAGATGCTAAGGAGGAGACAGAAGCGCAATTAATGGGGCACAGTACAGTGTATATTGGGGAAAGCACAAATATTAAAGAAAGACCCACGCGGCTTGACTGCATATTTTCAATGTTAGAGTGACTTTAATTACTTACTGCAAATCTGGCTTCGCAATTTCTGGAATTCTCTCTTATTACTCAGATTTTCTGCTTCCGCTTCTTAATCACTGCTTCTCAACCTCATACTTGCACTCTTCTTCTGTGTTTATTCTTCATTGCTAGCTCTCTGTCCACCCCGGAGAAAAAAAAATCGTTTGTAAAGATTATAGTGCCAGTCTTGTTTGATTTCCTCGTACATACTTGACCTTACTTTTTCTCTTCGTGCTATGCTTGTTTGTCATCAAACTTTTCTTCATGTGTGAATTTTTTTGTTGAGGTTTTTCTACCTTCTATTAAGTTAGGTGGATTCTAGTAGAACCCACATAGTAATTTTGATGTTATTATAAAAATTTTAAAAAATTGAATTACTGAATATGTGACAAAATAAATAATTTTTTATAAAATGTAAGAAAATATAATATAAAAAAGTATATCAAATTTTGTGTTTTGGACAAAAATTGAATTTTTTGTTTGGTTAACGAAAAAATGCCACAAGCCATTCAAAGGATCAAAGAGTGAAAAGATTATTCTAGCTAATCCATAAATTAACTTGGTTTGATTTCAATGAATTTCAATGCTTTCCGATAATTATTACTTTGCAAATGATTATATGTAAGCTTACTTTCTATCATGTAATAATGAATTTGGTTATAAGATAATTGTTATCCTTGTCTTAATTTGTGATGTGTTGGGTATTTTAGTTTCCAGTAGCCTGCTGTGGTATATTTGTACTTTGTATAAGGTTTGTACTATGTGTTTTCAGTGGCCATTTTTCTGTTTTTGAAAAAAAAAAAAAAAGATTTAACTTTTTTCTCTGGTGTGAAATAATCAATTAGTTTGAGTTAATTTGGATATATTGTAGGAAGTTCCAAGAAAAAAAGTATTGCTATCATATTGATTACATTATAAGAAAGATTCAGTTAAATATTATATCTTAGTAAGATATTTGAGCTAGGACCATATATATATATATTGATCAGAAAGGAAAAACATCACTCACATGAAAGGACTAACTTCTTCCACAATTGACAACTTTGAAATATTAATTTTAAATATGGAATTTACGGGAAATATATTTTTACAACAACTTTATTTGTATGATATATAATTCGGGGATTCTATAATACTACGTAAGTATGTCATACTACACTGACGTGACAAGCATACATAATTTTCATATTTTATTATATATAAAATATAATTTATTTAATTTTTTAAACAAACTTAAAAATAGTTAATTTGTACACATGTCATTTATTTATTGGTTATTTCTATCTAAGAAACCTCCTATATAATTACATATAAATAAGATAGATTATTGTATATTGTTAATTCCACAATTCTCTTTCAAGCTTTTGATGATAACAAATGGTTAAATGTCTTCTAATCTGTGTTGTGCTATTAGTATGTTTCTAAGTGCAGGTTAGTGAAGATATCTTAAGAACTAGTTTGCTTGTTGTTTGCAGACCAGTTCCTCTCTATGCATGATGAGCTCTCAGATTCAAAATGCTGCTTCACGTGTTGGCTAACCGTTTCCCCTTAAAGGATTTTTTGGAGATCCGCTCTTCAAGAGAAGTTGGCAAAGTTATTCTTTTGGTTATTATATGACAAAAAAAAAAAAATAGTTAGTGGAGCTAAATTGCATATCAACCCTACAGCTGGCACATGACTGAAGTTGAAGATTCTTCTTCATGTGCTTGCCCATCTCCTTTTATTGCAGCACTCTCGGGTCATTCAACTAAGCAAGCTGAGAGTAGAGCTGAGAAGAAAGAAAAAAAGGAAGAAATACAGAGACTCCAGTCTTTCATTGTTAAAGCTTTCCTTNTTATATGACAAAAAAAAAAAAATAGTTAGTGGAGCTAAATTGCATATCAACCCCACAGCTGGCACATGACTAAGTTTTTATGATTAAAAAATAACAAATTGAATTTTCAATGTTCACGACCAAATTTGTTTTTTACTTTAACTACGACTTTAGATTCGAATATGAAATTCACAAATTCTACAAACAATTTTAGTACCATTTGACTACAGGTCATTTATTATTTCTATCTAAGAAACCTCCTATATAATTACATATAAATAAGATAGATTATTGTATATTGTTAATTCCACAATTCTCTTTCAAGCTTTTGATGATAACAAATGGTTAAATGTCTTCTAATCTGTGTTGTGCTATTAGTATGTTTCTAAGTGCAGGTTAGTGAAGATATCTTAAGAACTAGTTTGCTTGTTGTTTGCAGACCAGTTCCTCTCTATGCATGATGAGCTCTCAGATCTCAAAACTCTTGTCAAAATGCTGCTTCACGTGTTGGCTAACCGTTTCCCCTTAAAGGATTTTTTGGAGATCCGCTCTTCAAGAGAAGTTGGCAAAGTTATTCTTTTGGTTATTATATGACAAAAAAAATAGTTAGTGGAGCTAAATTGCATATCAACCCTACAGCTGGCACATGACTGAAGTTGAAGATTCTTCTTCACGTGCTTGTCCATCTCCTTTTATTGCAAGCACTCTCGGGTCATTCAACTAAGCAAGCTGAGAGTAGAGCTGAGAAGAAAGAAAAAAAGGAAGAAATACAGAGACTCCAGTCTTTCATTGTTAAAGCTTTCCTTTTCTTTCACATGCTAAGAAACTTGTAAAATTTGCTCGTTTTAGTTTAAATTTTGATTTTGATATGGACTAAGTTTTTATGATTAAAAAATAACAAATTGAATTTTCACTGTTCACAACTAAATTTGTTTTTTACTTTAATTACGACTTGAGATTCAAATATAAAACTCACAAATTCTATAAACAATTTTAGTACCATNGACTACAGGTCATTTAGTTATAAGAAGTTAGTTTAATAGTTAAAAATAAAATACTTTATTTTAGTAAAGTGTGAAAGTAGAATATGTTTTTTTGCTATTGGTGTATAATTTATACTTTCTTTAAATGAAAAACTAACTTTTTCCATCAGTTATACTTTTTTAATGATTGGACGACTAAGTAATAATATTGATTTTAAGTCTGTAATTTTCAAAATGTCTATTTACGATTATATCAGCACAATGCATAGAATAATTCAATTTGATAATTAAAAATCATATACTTTTTTAACGATTGGACGATTTTAAATTTATAATTTATTCAAAATGTCTATTTACAATGATATCAACACAATGCATAGAATAATTCAATTTGATAATTAAAAATCATATACTTTTTTAATGATTGGACAACTAAGTAATATATTGATTTTAAATCTGTAATTTATTCAAAATGTCTATTTACAATGATATCAGCACAATGCATAGAATAATTCAATTTGATAATGAAAAATCATATATTTTTTTAATGATTGGACAATTAAGTAATAATATTGATTTTAAATATGTAATTTATTCAAAATGTCTATTTACAATGATATCAGCATAATGCATAGAATAATTCAACTTGATAATTAAAAATCATATACTTTTTTAATGATTTGACGACTAAGTAATAATATTGATTTTAAATCTATAATTTATTCAAAATGTCTATTTACAATGATATCAACACAATGCATAAAATAATTCAATTTGATAATTAAAAATCATAAGTAAATAATTACATGCTAACTTTTGTACTCTTTAGACATATTGTTTTGATCCGTAATATTCACAAGGAGTTCAAAGTTTTAGTTTGAATTTTGATTTTGATATGAAATAAAAGTTTCTATGATTAAAAATTAGCAAATTGGCTTTTCACTATCCAGGACCGTATTCATATTAAAATAAATTTTAGCTTAAAATGATAGTAGGAATATATTTGCTCACACTTTATAAACTTTCGCTTGACCAATATGAAGCTTTCACAATAACTCATTCTTATGACTCTTCCAAAACTCGAAATTTTTGGATTGTTATATTTTATGTGTATATATACCTATACACATCTATGACCTCGTCAATATGCATGCATGCTATAAATTTCTAACAAGAGACCAATATTGATATGTCTGTTATATTCACAAGGAGCTCATAGTTTTAGTTTGAATTTTAATTTTGATATGAAATAGAAGTTTCTATGATTAGCAAATTGGATTTTCACTATCCACAACCATATTCATATTAAAAAATGGCAGTAGGAATAGATTTGATCACACTTTATATTGTTGTAAGTATCATTAAGTAGACATATGAATAAAAGTCTTGCAAGTATCATTATTGATGTAGACAGGTTCTCCAAGCACTTGCAAATAGGAGAGTATGGATAAAGGAGGCTGGAGTTGAAGCTGACACTCAAGTAAGCTTGATATAGTAATACAGTAAGCTGGGGTCAACAAATGGGGAAAACTTCTTGGAGAATGAGGGATATGTTTTGTTTTAAATTGCCTCATGTCCTTTTACTATAGCAGGTGTACTATTTTTACTTGGGTTTAATCAATTTACATTTATCATGTAATGGAAGTCATTGCATTAATTTATTTATAAAATATGCAAAAACTTTTGCTTGGAAAAATATGTAATTATTGAAATTTGTGGTTTAATTTCATAGAAGAAAAAAAGTGGATAAATTATCGTAAATAATTTTTTAACAAGCTTGTGATTCTAGTTTATGCATCTACCACTGCTCTCCCCTTACAAGAAAATAAAATTTGATTCTTCTTGAGATACTTTACCTTCGTTTTATCTCTCATAACTCTAACTGTTAATTGCTTCTCAATATATTACACTTTGAACTTCTTTTACACATTCTTTTTGCAAATTATATATCAATAATGAAGGCATTAGAGCTGGGTTTCTTTGATATTGTGGTTCAATCAGATTGCAAAATGGTTATTGAAGATTTGAAATGAGTTAGGAACACTCTTACAGAAAGTGCGGGAGATAGCTACAAATTTTCCTCACATGTACTGCTTCATGATTTTGTTTAATGAAGGTTATATTTTTAGATATGAACTTATCTTGTTAATTGTTGGCCTTATTTAACTTTCAGCTTTTTAGATATTTTCAAATTAAAATTTTGAGTTAAAAATTAAATCAATAAATATTTTTAAAAGCATAAGGAAATGCCTCTAAAATGCCTTTTCAACAAAGAGTGTCTAGAAGTAGTCATATGAACTTAAAGTCTGTATAATAATTCTTAGATATATGAACTAAAAAAAAATTGTTTAGTGAATGCTATCTAATAAATCAAAGGTATCTATTATCACATGAAAATAGAAGTGCACCAAGTAAACAAAGAGAATTGAGAAAACGCCAAATGATCAAAGGCAAAACAATTAATAAAGAAAGACCAAGACTTGATGAACATATATTGGTGTGTAGTACCCATATGAATTTCTGCTAATTCATCATTTATTTCTTTCCAAATCTTCAACTTAATACTATTGTTGACATTAAATAATTTGATCAATTTGCATTTTAATACTATTGTTGTCTTCTTCGTTACTTAATGTGGTGTTCACATGGCCATGAACACATTGACGAGATCCAACCAATGAGAGAAGACCCACCGAAAATTGGGGAAAGCACAAATATTAAAGAAAGACCGACGCAGCTTGACTGCATAATTTCAATGTTAAAGTGACTTTAATTACTTACTTACCTTTTTCTGATACTGCAATTCTCTCCTATTACTCAGCTTTTCTGCTTCCGCTTCTTAATCACTGCTTCTCAACCTCATACTTGCTCGATCTTCTTCTGTGTTTATTCATCATTGCTAGCTCTCTGTCCACCCCGGACAAAAAAAAAAAAAAACTCGAAAAACAAAAAAAAAAAATCGTTTGTAAAGGTTATAGTGCCAGTCTTGTTTAATTTCCTCTCAGATACTTGACCCTACTGTTTCTCTTCGTGCTGTGCTTGTTTGTCATCAAACTCTTCTTCATGGGTGAATTTGAATTTTTTTGTTGAGGTTTTTCTTCCTTCATTGTTCTACATCTTCTTAAGTGCTCCTCAAAAGTGAAAACTGAAGATTGCGGTCTCCATACGAATTGTGGGATTGTAAAAGAGGTAATATTTGTTTTTCCTTTTTTCTGTTTGTCTTGTAAATAATTTTATTTGGGCTTTGCTATTCTTGTCTTTTCTTTCAGTAGCCACATTACATCTACAGGAAGCAAAGAATATATATGTTATAAAGCAATAAAAGGAAGAGTATAAATGTCACTGGATTTTAGTAATAGGCACATAGAACATTGAACAATAAAGTAGTTTCATAGGGTAGAAAACGAATCTTATAAAGCGAATAATTGGACACAAGAATGTCCATTATATTTGCAGGAAGCAAAGAAATAATCCTTTGAAGACGTTGTTGAAAAATTTTCTTGCAATCCCTTTTTTGCTTTGTAAATTCTTTTCCAAGAGGCTTCTCTTTGGCATACATAGATACCAATCTCTTCTTGCTATCTATATTATTTTCCATGCCTTCAAAGTAGAATTAAAAGTGAGTAACAAACTTTGAGTTTGAGTTCTACACACTCCACTTGAAATTCCATATCTATAATATGCTCACCACTAACTTACATTGATATCCTTTCTTTTCTTTGAGATTGAGATTCTCCAATCAGCATTCTAATTCTTTTGCTCGATAAACCCACCTTGTCTTGTAATTTCCCAAGGAAACCTTTAAAAGTTTTATCTCTCTGGTGGAAGCAACACTACACAACCTTAACCAAACTTGAAACCAGATCCCAGGTCAGTTGTTCATTCTGCCATTCCTACAATAACCAAATTAGAAACTGCAAGTGCTCTCTGTGTTGTCTGGAAAGATTTTATAGTTAAATCTCTACAACATTAAACTAAAGAGGCTTTCTCTTTTTTTTTTTTCCTATGATTTATGTTGTATGTAAATTAAAGTGCCTTCGTTATTCAGGGCCTTCTGGCCTTTCATTTCAGTTTTGTACATTAGGAAAGTACAAAGATTTTGACAACAGAAGAAAAACAAAAGTGAAAAATAGAAGTCTATACTTCGGTGTCATTAAATTCCTAAATCCAAATGGTCAAAAATAAACCTGCTCAGTACTCAAAGTGAATTAGTTAAACCCTTTTCAAGCTTAGAAACAGATGCCATATGTCACCCAACGCAACATATACTTCTATCATAAAAGTAACAATGTTTTCGATTAATAACAGAAATTTTCAAGCTCAGTACTCTTAACTCTTATGTTATGTTATGCCTTACTTGAACTAAGTTTCACCTAGCTGACAAAGTATATAATATTCATTTGCCCAAAAAACATACATGTAACATATATAACTAATAAGCCCTTCCTTAAGCTTAGCACCTTATAACACCCACAGAAGTGACCCAATTAACTATTATCCTTGAAATTGTGATTCTCAAATTATAAGCCTTTTTTTTTTGGCTTAATTTAATTAATAATTGAGCGGTAATTTCTAGAGGCAAACATTTCAAATCCTTCATTGTGTGATTGATGTAGGAGCATAGGATTGTAACAAGGCCAAGTGAAATTATCAACAACTCATTTGCAATATCCTAGAGAAGAGGTAAGTCTCTAGAAGAGCAATAAGTATATTTCTATGTTGTATTTCTTTGTAATTATGTGATTTGCAAATTAAGATATCTTTCCTGTGAAATTTTTTATGTATATTGGAAAATACATTCTCACTCTAATTAAGTAAAAGAAATTCACCATTAAATAAGGAATATGTTACAAAATTTGCTGTCGTCTACACTTATGTTGTTTGCAAATTACAATACCTTTCTTGTATTTGATATCAGGAGACCAAGATAGAACTCTAAGTATATATATAAGTCAATTCATCTAGGTGAAATGATTATGCTCTGAAATAAGGAAAGTCTGTATGATAAAATTTGAATGGAATAAATCATATGAATTTTGAAAACCTAAATTCTAAACATGAAAAACAGGGAACTGATACAAAGTATTTAGGTGATAAGAGACATCAAACAACACACACATACATATAACAATTTGCTCAACACTTAGCTGAATATGCCCAAAACCAAACCCAAGTTGATCAAAGAATAATGTCATGCATTTTTAACGAGACACTGAAATTATGAAAGAAAAGAAACAAAATATCAAACAAGAAAATTTGGCAATCATCAACACCCTAATTGCCTGAAAAATTTTAGAGAAGAGGTAAATCTCTAGCAAATTAATTATCTCTCCCTCTGCTCCTTTCAATTTTTATTTTTTTTGGATCCTACTTGGGTTTGAAAATTCTATGCCTTTGCTGTTCTGGCCTTCTTATATTTCAATTTTTACTTTTTCCATGTCAATATTTTAAATAAATTAATAGTCTCACTCTTCGAACATAAACATCAGATACACTTACTATTATGACAAATTATTCAAGATGATACTCATATCATGACTATAAATGACGTGTTACCTAGCTAGCTCAAGAACTAGGCAAAGTTGTATTATAGCTTGTCTTCAAAGCCCACATATATTTATAGAGAACAGTTTATACAAATTTACTCAACCCAGTTGCCAATGAAAAATGCTTTAGTTTTGGAGCACAGACTTTTGTGGACAAGGCCAAGGTACAAAGCACAGAAAAAGATAGACAAAGAAAACGTTAGATTCAGAGGAATTTTAAAATTGATCAAAGTACAAATCAATAGGCTTTTTAAAATGCCTGACATGTTAGAAAAGAACATACACAACAACTTGCAACCTCTTTGAACAACATAAAACATATTCTTTAGATGATTGGAATAATGAATAATCTGTTGTGTTGGCATTTTTCTCTTTCTCTTCCCTATCTTCTTTGTTGGACGTTAACACAAAGAGGGTCATAACAAAATCAAGATGCAAAGCAAAAACCACTTGTCTGTTATGCTTTATGTAAATTATTTTCAATGCTTACATTGTCTAAAGAAACAGAGTGAATCAGACACTTTGAGTGGCACACACTCCACAACAAGTATTCCATATGCCCTACAAAGACATATAAAACATACATAACTTATAAGCCCTTGCTTAAACTCAATAGCATACAACATCCACAGAAGTTACAAAAAAAATAAGAGAGCAGAGTAAAGAAAATCTATCATAATGAAATTCGAAACTGCAGGCCCTTTGCTGCTCTGGTTGCAAAATTCTGCAATCATCAACAACTTACTTGCTTGGAAAGTTTTGGAGAGGAGGTAATATCTCCACCAAATTAATAGCTCTGCCTCTTCTTTCATTAAAGTTTCTAAATTCATATATCTTATTATGTTATTATGGTCTTGCTGGGTTTCAGTTTGTACCTGATTTTTTTTATTTTTATTTTTTATTGAAATAATAGTCATATGTATTCAGAAAGAATATTCTCATCCCTCCATTTTCAGAAAGTTACTAGCCCTTCTTGCCACTCAATTATTTTAATTTCTTGGTAATTTTTTTTATATATGGTCCAAGATAGAGATTAATTTCACTTATAACTGTTATGAGAAGAGATTATCTAAATAAAACTAAAACTAAAACATTATTTTCAGTATATTTTTTGATAAGCTATGGCCTTTACACTATTTTTGAACACTTTTGATCAATATTATAGACTGATAACAATTGAAGTTCTTCGAAAACGGAATAAAATTAAGTTTATTCTTTTGAAAAGCATGTTGGTCCAAAAGTTTTCAATTGGAAGTACAATTTTTGGATTGATACATATAATATTGACTCTTCTCCCACTCTTGTTCTTTTTATTCCTTTTCTTCTAATCTTTAATTGAAGGCTTATAATATTTCCCACTATAGCACTTCACCTTTTATGCACATAGTTGGACTCATTAATGATGAGAAATATCAATTAATCAATGTAATTGTCTCCTCTATTCAGGCCAAGTTGCTATAATGGCATCAGAAATAGGTGTCTCCGTTGCATCAGATATTGTGAAGACTTCATTGTATGCAGCAATACGTCAAGCTCGTTATTCAATCTGCTTCAACAAGTATGTAGAAGACCTTGGAAAAGAAAAGAAGAAGTTGATGTTAACAAGAAAAAGTGCACAAGAGCGGGAAGAAAAAGCCATACAAGACGCTAAAAAGATTGACGTTGTGGTTGACGAGTGGTTGAAAGATGCAAACACTCTCATAGAAGAAGTGGAGAAGCTGGAGGAAAAAGTGAAAACAAACAAGATCTGTTGTTTTGGGCGCTGTCCCAATTGGGTTTGGCGATATCATGTTGGCAAGCAAGTAGTAGAGAAGGCCAAGGCAGTAGCAGAACTCAATCAAAACAGTGATTTCAAAGTATTTGCACTCCCTGCTACACTTCCTGGCATGGAATACTTTTCTTCTGAAGGTTTTATTTTGTTTAACAGTACAAAAGTGGCTAATGATCACCTTTTGGAGGCATTGAAAGATACTAAAGTTTCCATGATTGGATTGTATGGGATGGGAGGCTGTGGTAAAACCTCCCTGGTGAAACAAGTGGGTAAGGCAGTAGAGAAGGAGTTTAATAAAGTGGCATTTACTGTTGTGTCAAATACTGTGGATGTTCGAAGGATTCAAGGAGAAATTGCAAGTTGTTTAGGTTTGAATCTAGAGGAAAGAGAAGCATTACCAGAGAGAGCTAAGAGGTTGTGGTCGCGCTTAACTAGTGGAGAAAATATTCTTATAATTCTTGATGATGTATGGGAAAAGCTTGATTTCGAAGTCATAGGGATTCCTTTTGGCAAAAATAACAAGGGTTGCAGAGTGTTGTTAACTACAAGACGTGTGCAAGTTTGTATTTTGATGGGTTGCCAAAGAACGATTCCATTAGCGCTCTTAACTGAAGAGGAGGCATGGACTCTATTCCAAAAGCATGCAGGAATTACTGATAACACCTCTGATTCTTTGAAGGCTCCGGCCAAAGAGATTACCAAAGAATGTAAAGGATTGCCTGTTGCTATTGCAGCTGTGGCAGGTAGTTTGAAAGGAAAAACTCTAGCTGAATGGAAGGAAGCATTGGAAAAACTTAAGGAAGCTGTGCCGATGGATGTTGAAGAAGGTCTGGAGAATCCATACACTTGTTTGCAGTTAAGTTATGATAATCTTAATAATGCAGAAGCCAAGTCACTCTTCTTATTGTGCTCTGTATTTCCAGAAGATTTTGAAATTCATGAAGAATATTTGGCCCGATATGGGATAGGGCTAGGACTATTTGGGAAAGTTGGCTCTTATGAAAGAGCCCGTAATCAAGTGAGTATAGCTATAAATAAGCTCATAGATTCTTGTTTGTTGTTGAAAGCCAATGAAGAACAATGTGTTAAAATGCATGATTTAATTCGTGATGTAGCCTTGTGGATAGCAAAGAAAGAGAATATGGTGATTATGGGGCCAAAAAGTAATGGAAGGTTGTTACAAAAGAATGCAACTTTTGAAAACAATTCACGAGGATATTTGTGGTGTGATAATGTGCACAAGCTCCCAATTCAATTACACTGCTCTAAACTTAAGTTTTTGTATGTCAGTGCTATAGGAATTGTGATTCTGCCAAATGGATTTCTCAATGGATTGGAGGATCTGAGAGTTGTGGTCCTTCGCAATGAAAGCTATTTGATAAACATAAATCTAACTATGGAAAAGTCAATCCTTTCTCTAACGAATCTTCATTGTCTATTCTTAGAAGGATGGAAACTAGATGACATCTCTTTTGTAGGAAGCCTAGAAAGACTTGAGGCTCTTATGTTATGGCATTGTTCATTCAAGGAATTACCAGATGAAATTACAAAGTTGACAGAGTTGAGATTGGTACATTTGTATAGCTGTAAAATTGAGAAGAATCCATACGAAGTGATTGGAAGATGTTCACAACTAGAAGAATTATATTTTGCTCATAATGAAGGTTCAGGATGGGAGAAAGAAGGCCAAAGTGCTGCTGATTTCTTGGATAAAAATAATTTTGGCTCAGTTTTGCAGAGGTATCGTATAGAAATAGGAAGGGGTTCCCGATTTAGGAAAGAGGACTTTTCCATCACAAGAGGTTTAATTCTGAGAAATTTTGATGCTTTGTGGCATGGTCTTCAGGTGAAGCAGTTGTGTAGTCTTAAGGAGTTGGAATTGTACGAGTGTCCAATGTTGACGTCAGTCTTCACATGTGATGTTGCTCAAAGTCTAGAACTGTTGGAAGTAATAAAGATAACAAACTGCGAAAGACTAAAGCATATAGTAACAGATGAGGAGAAGGATATTGTTGATCAGAAGAGTTCTACTTCTACATCAGTGTTCTCAAAATTGAAAAAGCTTTATGTCTTTTACTGCAAACAACTGGAATACTTAATCCCAGTCTCTTTTGCTGGGGGCCTTGTGCAATTGGAAATTTTGACAGTAGAAAATGCTAAAGAGCTGATACACGTGTTTGGCCAATCCCAATTCAATCATGAATATCAGAATCAAAATGGGTTCCAGATCATCCACCTCCCTGCTCTCAAGAACCTCACTCTCAAAAGCTTGCCAAATATGATAGGTATTTGCGCAGAAAATTATTATCCAACCTGTCCATCATTGAAAGAATTGATTTGGCATAAATGTCCTGAGTTAAACGTAATATCTATCAATAAATCCATTATTGCTGGTTCGCAAGTGGTCACACAGCAGGACAGCACTCCTAGAGAGGTACCACACCTTCTAATTAAACATGACTGTTCCTTCTTAGTTATGCTAAGTTGTGCATTTCATAATGTTACTGTTACAGGATTTCATAGATATCATTATCGTTGATACAGTCATCCTTTATGATTTACCATGCATTTTACAATGTTATTATTGTTCGAGCACAAAGGAAATCAAATATGATTATGTTTGATGGATTTTTATAACCTTTATCATTATCTATATATAATATCAGTAGCTTATATGCTAGTAGCTTATATGCTGTTTAATTTCTCTACAGGTTTTAGCAGTTTAAGTAAGACTCTATCTCTTAGAAGGAGGCTGTTGTCATTAGCAAGTCTTCAAAGCATTCAAATTACCTAAAACTCTGTTTTACCCTGAAATTTAACAGTTATTCACAGTATAGAAAAATATATACAGCTGTTAATTTGTTATGCTATTCTATATTTTATAAAATATTATTAGTTACACGTAGAAAGCTAATTTTTAAAAATGGATAACTTACAAAGTGGCACTGTTTGATTCCAAAATATTTTTATTAAATGTCGACCATCTAACTTTTACAAGAACAAATGATTAATGAAGTTGCACTTTCACAAGCTGTGCAAAATATAGAAAGCCTTTATGTTGCTAGCTGTAAAATTGAAGGCAATTTTAAGTTATAAGGACATCCCATCACTAGAGAGCTACAACTATTGATATCTTGTTTAAAATGTTTGATATTACAGGATCTGAATGAGCTTATCTATATCTGCAGGGTCCTAGAAAATTTATTGGCCTTGAAAATCTTCAAAAACTATATATTTTTCAATGTAACAAATTGAAATGCATCTTCTCAACCTCAATCATGGGAAGGCTACCTCAATTGGAGGTGTTACATGTTAGAGATTGCAATCAGCTAGAGCAAATCTTTGAGGATGAGGAGCCCCCAAAGGTTTTGAATAGCACTGAAACTTATGAAGGGGATCATTGTCTAAAGAACACTTCAAGTTCATTTGTCGCAATTGAGGAATTTCCTAATACACCACAAAATCCAGGTACACTTTTTACAGTTCATATGCCCATGGATTTCTTTCTTTATGTTTCTTGTGTGCTTGTTGGTTAGTGTTAGGAAAAGCTTTTACCAAATTACATTAATGAGCGTATCACTAAGTTAGTAACTTTTAATAAAATATCTAAATCTTCGTTTTAACAAGTTCTTATTGCTTGTTGCCAAGAAAATGGAAAATACATAAATAAATGGATCATTTTACTGCAATAAAAATAGCTGTAGAACTTATACACTTACCAATTATGAAATGCAGGAACTTCAATATGCTTCTCTTTATATGAACGGATTTCAAGATCACTCAATTTTCACAACCCTAAAAAAGAGGATGAACGTCAAAAAAATAAAATGAGAGAAATGGCTCAAAATGTTCACAACCTACAAAGTTATATTCCTATGTTCCCAAGATTAAAAGATCTCGCAATTGCCAAATGCGACTTATTGAAATATACATTCTCAATCTCTTTTGCTCAAGATCTAGTGAAGTTGGAAAAAATGGAAATAGGTGAAAATCTCCAGTTACAATACATATTTAGGGAGAGCAATCAAGGGAATTTGTTATCCAATCAAAGACAAAACAATATCCAAATAGAGCTTCCTGCTTTAAAGGAATTGTCTGTTGGATTTCTGCCGAATATCATTTGTCCAGAAAACTTTGCTTTCAAATGCCCATCCTTGCAAGCATTTTCTTTAGACTCGCGGGGGTTAAAGGTCAAGTCTCTGAACAGTTTGATAAATGGTTCAGAAGTGAGAATATCAAATCATAATTCAACAAAGGTACATCTCTCTCTCTCACTCACTCACACCCATCCATAAATTCTATGAAATTTTACCATTACATCTTTTAATTTTGTAAAGGAATTTCTTCACATACAACAACAAAAAAAAAAAAGTTGCATTCTTAGAATTGAATATCATACTATAATAATATCATAGTTACAAAATTTTGATTTCATATAATTTCAAAATATATGATTAAAATCTTTTCTTTTTATATTAAAAATATTTTATATCCATGAGTGAAACCACAAAGAGTAGTTTTGGAGTGAACAAATTACATGCTAATATGATATATTAGAATGCCTCAGAGCACCGCAACATTGTCATATTTTTAATTCACCAACATCAAAACATATGTAATGAGTATTTTCTTTTTGGCAGATTTAATAATAAATGTTCAATACTCAACAGTTAACAACACTCTTATAGTCATAACATTAAAGAACTGAAAATGGATTAAAAGCATATATATTTTAGTATTAAAAATTATATTTAACAAAATAATACATTAGTATATGTATCTATTATTTTGCACATAATTAAACAAAGGAAGCTTTGGCATAGTGGTTGTGAATGCCTTGCCTTACATATTAATAATGATCCTCGCCGACTTTTTTGTGAGATGGTGAATTCATGATAAACTGTGACATCATCCAAACTATCACTAGACTCAATAATTATAGTTTTTAAACAAATCATGTAATGTAATGTTTTATTTTAGGCATTCATTAATTAATGATTCATCTGTAATTTGACATGTACAGACATCACAAGAGTTTATGAAAGGTGAGATCCAACTGAATGGGAAATATGATTCTCTACAAATCATCAAACAGTTACAGACACTGGAGGTTCGGAGCTGTGAAATAGATGCTATTTTCCAACTAGAAGGATTTCCAATCAGTAGAGAACAAGGTCCATTGATATTTAGCTTAAGTCGCTTGAAATTGGACAATCTTTCTGAGCTAAGGTTTCTATGCAAGGGTCCCGTACACTCTCTAAACCTTAAAAATCTTAGACAGTTATTTGTATCTAACTGCGGGAAATTGAAAATTATGTTCTCATCCTCAATTTTGAGAAACTTTCCACAGTTGGAGGACTTAACCATAAGACGATGTGATCAGTTGGAGCAAATCATTGAAGAAGATGAAAAGGAACAACATTTATATAATCATTCTCAAGTAGTGTGCTTCCCCAGATTGAGTCAAATTGAGATCGAGAAGTGCAACAACTTGAAAATTATGTTCTCATCCTCAATTTTAAGAAGCTTTCCACAGTTGGTGTACTTAACCATAAGACAATGTGATCAGTTGGAGCAAATCATTGAAGAAGATGAAAAGGAACAACATTTATATAATCATTCTCAAGTAGTGTGCTTCCCCAGATTGAGTCGAATTTACATCGAGAAGTGCAACAACTTGAATTATCTTTTCACCATCTTCTCGCCTCTTGAGTTTGCACAGCTAGGTTACCTAAGCATAGCAGAATGCTCTCTATTGGAGAAAGTCTTTGCACATGAAGAAAGTGATACTCAAGATGGACAGACCATCAAGCTTCCAGAGCTGGGAATATTAAGGTTAATCAAACTGCCAAACCTCATCACTATCTGTAAAGGGTTTAAGTCGCAATCTGTTTATCATCTTGAAGTAGAGGATTGTCCAAAGTTCACTTCAACAAAAACATCTCATTTCGAAGACATGCCACAGGAATATCAAAACCAAGGTGCACAATACCCTTCACTTCCTGAATATGTTGATTATGTCGTCAATTGAAACGCATTAAATATATTTGCCTACATGGCTTAGCTTGCAAACTACCTAACCCCATCAATGTGTGTAAAGGGTTGAAATTGCAACCTAGACATGAAAACACTTATAGATTCCTCTCTGCACATGTTGATTATATTATATGGTCTAGCAACATCAATCAGTTTCAAGTAACATTTTAGTAAAATGTTGAAGAGGATTCCAATTATTATTTGTATCAGATACCTTTGCATAACATATACAATCCTCAATTTTGAGAAACTTTCCACAGTTGGAGGACTTAACCATAATACAATGTGATCAGATGGAGCAAATCATTGAAGAAGATGAAAATGAACAAAATTTATATAATCATCCTCAAGTAGTGTGCTTCCCCAGATTGAGGCAAATTTACATCGAGAAGTGCAACAACTTGAAAATTATGTTCTCATCCTCAATTTTAAGAAGCTTTCCACAGTTGGTGTACTTAACCATAATACAATGTGATCAGATGGAGCAAATCATTGAAGAAGATGAAAAGGAACAACATTTATATAATCTTTCTCAAGTAGTGTGCTTCCCCAGATTGAGTGAAATTTACATCGAGAAGTGCAACAACTTGAATTATCTTTTCACCATCTTCTCACCTCTTGAGTTTCCACAGCTATATTCCCTAAGCATAGCAGAATGCTCTCTATTGGAGAAAGTCTTTGCACATGAAGAAAGTGATACTCAAGATGGACAGACCATCAGGCTTCCAGAGCTGGGAATATTAAGGTTAATCAAACTGCCAAACCTCATCACTATCTGTAAAGGGTTTAGGTCGCAATCTGTTTATAATCTTGAAGTAGAGGATTGTCCAAAGTTCACTTCAACAAAAACATCTCATTTCGAAGACATGCCACAGGAATATCAAAACCAAGGTGCACAATACCCTTCAGTTCCTGAATATTTTGATTATGTCGTCAATTGAAACGCATTAAATATATTTGCCTACATGGCTTAGCTTGCAAACTACCTAACCCCATCAATGTGTGTAAAGGGTTGAAATTGCAACCTAGACATAAAAACACTTATAGATTCCTCTTTGCACATGTTGATTATATTATATGGTCTAGCAACATCAATCAGTTTCAAGTAACATTTTAGTAAAATGTTGAAGAAGATTCCAATTATTATTTGTATCAGATACCTTTGCATAACATATACATTGATCTAAAGATTCTATATAAAGGAGTACATTCACCTGTGTCCATTATGCTTATCCGTCTTTTCGAAGTTGATTTTTGTTTTCTTTTTTGATTTTAATGACCTTTTTAGTAGAGGAAGAAGACAAAGAATCAAAGAGAGAGGAAGAAGAGGTGAAAGTAGGGAACATGAATGTGATTGAGCAAAGTACCACAAGCTGTCTAGAAAGCAGAGACACTGATTTGCAAACTTCTACAAATGAAGATTTTAATCTGAGTGCTCCACTTGCAGCAACAAATCAAGAATACCAAACCTCAGGTGCACGATACCCTTCATATAGTTTTGGTCCCAGTTCTTCTTATTTTGATTATATAGAATGTCTAATTATTGGAATTAAATTACATACAAGTTATATTTTTAGTGGATAAAAATAATTCCTATTTCCTATTACAATTTGTTGTCAAAAAGTAAATATCTATACACATTTCATTTGCAATAAGTGGAATTGATGTATTATTCGTATTGGAGAATAATTATAGAAATTATACTATACATGACTCACATAAGGCTACATTCACATACATCATGATACTTATGCCACTTTTCTGTTAATCTAAAACTGGATTGACATCTACTTGTTTCAATGGACTAAACAATAGAAGAAGGAGGCAATCAAAAGAAGATGCAGAACAGGAATGTAATTGAGCAGAGTACTACAAGCTATTCAGAAAACAGAGAAGCTCATAAGACACAGACACAAGGATTTGACATATCAATCAATAATTTTGATACTCAACAAAGGCTTCAAGAACAGAATATAAATTTCAGAGAGGTGTATCTTGACTCTTGTTTACTTCATGTTATCACTACAGCAAATATTGCTAAGATTAGAAAAACTATCAATGAGTGGACTAATCTCAATAAGCCAGCTTACAACATCTTTTTGTTTTCTTGGTGAGGCAAATAAAATGTTTACATTGAAGTAAAGAAGCTTATATATAACATTTGGTATTGCACAGAAGATGAAAGAGTCTACAAAGGAAAGTCATCAGAAAGGCCTTGCACCCGAGAAATCAACAAAGGCAACTTCATCACTTGTAGGTTTATTGCAGTCTCTTTGGCATATAAGTATTTTGCATATGGCCAAAAGTTAAAATATTTCAGTGCTCACAAATTATTTTCCATAGGATTTTGTCATTGAAGAACCAATGAGTGGACTGGTTTTGATGGACCGACAAGAAGGACTTGAACAAAATCAAGTTACCATTGAATTTCTGGACAAAACTGATGTAACTTCAGAAGTTGTACATAATGCCATAGAACTTACAAATAATAGTGTTCCTATAGCTTCAACATCAAAGCAATTGCAAGAAGTTGCTAGGAGTTCGCCCATTTCTCAATCTTCCTCCTCCATAGCTAATGCAGCAGGTACTTTTTTTATCTCAACTTCTGGTAATATTAAATACAAATCTTGATAAAATTGTGGTTTTCAGCTTTCACTTGAAATTTAAACTCATATATGCTATAGCTAATAGTGTTAATAATTTTCATTGAAATTTAAATTAATAATCTTCATTTCATCCACTCCAAGCCATGCAAATTTTAATATTTTTAACTAAAGGCCTATCTATATGATATCCTTAATTTTAACAAATGAAGATGTTAATTTGCATGAAAAGGATCAAAGAAACAGTAGCGATCATTTAAATTATGTCCTTCTTGTAGTTTCTCCTGGAAACATGCCAACTGGGCTTGACCTCAACAAGGCAACAGAAACAATTATGGACTTTCCAAAGCTGTGGGAAGATTCTTACCAAGGACCAAGGAACGAGGGCAAGCATGAGCATCACCTTGGTAATTTGAACACTCGGGCTGGTTCTTCAGGTAGAAGTAGAACTTACTCAACTTAGTAATCCTCTCGCTATCTTTCAACATGTTTAACCAGTGTGAAGATTCATTTCATTACTTTGATGTGTCCAAGTTCTTCTCCTTTTAATTGGATGACTTCACCCGTACATGCTAATTTAGTTTTGCCTTCATTAAATGCCTGGGAAATATCTTCTGTGCCTTATTTTGTATGTATTTCCATTTTGTTAACTATCACTAGGTAAAGCTACACTGGAGTTGCCTTCTTCGGTACCAGTAGCTCAAAATGTTGATATTACCACTCCAGCTGTCATCCAAGCTCCAGTTTCATCAGTTTCACTTCCACCTATTCATGCTCTACCAACTGAAGTTGACCCAATGATGAGTTCTTCTATTGGGAAACTTGTGATGACTCCGGAAGAAGAATATGCTCCTTTTAGAGACATTGTGGCAATCAAGAAAGAGCATATTCCTCTTTTAGAGCAAGCCCTTGCAAGTTACCCGTCTCTTGGGGCTTGGCATGAGAAATCTAGGCATCCCCAAATGAAGCAATTTGGATACACCATGTTGGGTAATATGTTGGAGTTTCTTGCATCAACAAGGTGGAGAGACCTTACTGAAAAAAAGAAAGCTGAATTTGAGTCTTTACTGGATGGATTGGTGACATTTGGCTTTGATACTCAATGGCTAGCAAATACTTGTGCTCTGATTAAGCAAAGCAAAACAATCAATCGCATGAAGATGCTTGAACTTCACGCGATGGCACTAGAGAGTGAGCTGCAGAAAACAAAATCAGAACTAGATGGTATAAGAGATGAGCTAGAATATTTCAATAACTTCATAGGATTTGATTAGGCTGTCTATTCTGTTATTTGTTTTCTCTGATACTTCTATTGGATCATCTGTATTGTTTATTTTAATGTGATTGTAAAAGGAATATATACAAGCACTTAAGTTGCATATATCTTTAAAAAGGCATTCATGATCTCATCTCAAAATACCTTTGTTTTCTTTTTATTAATCAAAAGTGAAAGATAGCCTTAGAAAAAAAAAAATGGTTTTAGACATATAAAATTTAGTGTCACAAGGTTTTACAATTGGGACACACTATGAGCAAGGATTAAATTTTCAAACAGAGAAAATTTTAGAGTCAACACCAATTGTTTTTTATGATCACAAATTGACCCATAATTTGTTAGGAAACAGTCTAGTTTGCAACATTGTAAAGCAAGTAAAATTTCAAAGCTGCCTACAGTAATACAAATTTACTTAACAGCATTGTAGAATGCACTGCTCCAGTCTTTGAATTCAAATGATTAAATTTTTTGAGTAGGTAGCTTCTAATAACGAAAGTTATCTAAGCTGGCTAATGTCTAATTGAAATTTACATAATCCCACTACAAACACAGAACCAATTGCACTGAGAGAAACAGAGTAGCATGATCATGATTATGAAACTTCTAGCATATTCCATTCTAGATTTCCGAATTTATACTAAGACCCACCATTCACATAAACCCAATATATATATATTCTGAGAAGTAATTAAATTTTGCAGCCGAAGAAGAAAAAGAAAAGGAAGAAGAGGGAAACGGGAGCTCACAATCACTGCGGGGAATGGAAACAACCAGAATAGGGTTGTCGTGAGGATGGGATGCCGGTATTTGCAGGTTGCCGGAAAAGATGCTGATATCGGAGCCTCTATTTATTAGTGCCGAGAAATGAGAAGCAGAGGAAATGAAAGAATGGGACAGAATTGGGACAAACTGACATAAAGCTTCGGCAATGCAATTTCCTTTCATTTCCTACCCAAAAATAAAAAAATAAAAATAAAATAAGGAAAAAGAGAGTCTCCGTGATGTATAAGATTTCTCTTTTGGAAAATGACGCTCTTTTTGCAATTTTTTTTTAAAAAAAATTATTGTTAACAAACCTTAGGTAACTTTTAAAATTATATTTTATTTTATTTTAATTATAATATACGATTGTATTTTATGATCAATTTATATTTTAACGTGAATAATGGTGATTTTGTTTTTTATAGTCATATATTGATTATTAAAAATTATAAAATAAGTATTGATCATATAAAAATTAATATAATCACGAACTAATAAATAAAATATAACTTTAAAATTTACTTAAAATTTTTATTTGAGTTTCTTTATAATAATCCTCTCAAAATATTTTTCATATTTTTTTTTTAGTAATCATTATATCTTGTAGCTATTTCTTGTTTGAACTTAAATTGATAGCTAAAAAAAAAAAGTTATATAATTTAAATTATATGTGATGATATAGTACAAGAAAAATCATGAAAGTATTTTAAATCCAATAAAGTATGTAAAAAATAAAATAAAAAATAGTAAACAGATAATATCACATTACTTCTTTTCTTTTTTCACTTTGGTTATAACTCGAATTGAAATACAAAACTTATAAATCATAAAAACAATTTTAGTATCCATCACATGCTCTTAGTACCACGTAACTTGAATATGAACTAAATATAAAATTAACCCAAAAAAAGAAGAGAATTAAATGAAAGCAAAAGGAGCAGTTGGACGTGAATGTCATTAGTTAGTTAGATGAGGCTAGTAGTATCCAGAAAAATATCAGTGGCAGCAGCACCACATCCATATCCAAGCCCAACCCCAAAACACATGTGATGTGATAGACAGCAGGGCACAGAGCCTGAGCAACACACAAATCTTGAAGAAATGGCAGCCAAACTCACTCTATCTTCTTCCCTTCTCTTCAAAACTTCATTTTTATCTAACCCATCATCACTTTCTCCACTCTTCTATAACTTAAGTTCCCCCAAGACAAAGAATCTCCCTTTCAAACTTCATGCTCAACTGGGTAAGATATATTTTTGTGTAATTCTACTATTTCTCATTCTGCTGTGTTAGCTGATGCTAACAACATTGAGGATATGGTTCTTATGAGTTTAGATGGTGGAGATGGAGAAGCCAAGAAGGGAGGAAAGAAGAAATTTATAACTAGAGATGAAGAACCTCAACAGTAAGAATTCCCAGATTTTCCCTTTTTAATATCTTTTTATTTTTTGGGTTAAATTTCTGCTCAAATATGCTTGCAAACCATCAAAATTGTAGAATTGAATTCATGTTTAGATACTTTCCCTTTGTGAAACATGTTTGGAATTATATTACATTATGTGATGATTTATGAATTTTATCAAATTTTTAAATGATTTCTTTTGAAATGGATTCAATTTGTTTCTATTTTGGAGATAATTACAAACACACGCAAAATGCCAAAACCAAAAGGGGTATTTTTTTAAACTGTAGGTATTGGCAAACAGCAGGAGAAAGGGAAGGAGAGAATCCCATGAAGACTCCTCTTCCTTACATTATCATATTTGGTATGTCAACTCCTTTTGTAATCTTGGCCATTGCATTTGCTAATGGTTGGATTAAGGTCCCTGTTAGGTGAGTGCAGAAACAATACTTCATTGTCTCTAATATTTGTTTAAAATGTTGTTCTCAAAAGTTTAAGCAATTAGTTCTCAAATTTGAGCATATAATTTTATTTTTCACATTTGTATGGATATTAATTTATGTCATGGATCTTTTTAATGACCATGAGTTTAATGCCACCATTATCAATCTTGGGTTTGGGAAGCCATTTTAGAGCAGCAGTTTTCCCCTTTTGTGTTTCCAAATTGAGAAGAAAAGAAGAATGAAGGGTAAAGATTGGCTGATGTCTGTTGCATTCTCTGCTTTGTATGTTTTTTTTGTTTTTTCTTTATTTTACCAGAAGTTGAATATTTACATATCTATTTTAAGAAACTCTCATATAAGAAAACATAAGCATTTAAGCCAATAATAACACCACAAATAATAAGGATTTGATCTTGGGTTCTGAGAACCTCCCCAAACCTTAAAAATTAGGTACATAACCACTTGATTTGTTGCTCGAGGTCCTCTACTGGTATGTTATTGCTTCAAGGATTCCATATTGTTGATGAAAGGCCAATGTTATTATCTCAGGGCACAATAGATAAAGGCAAAAGAAAAGAAAGGGAAATGTCATTCATTGGCAGCTATTATATGCCACACACTAATCACTAAATTTGTATCATAGCGGTATGTGTAAGAGTAATGATATTTGAACATTGTTTAGATTCACTGTCTCACATTAACACAATAGGCACAATCTGAGTTTAACTAAACCCATTCAAATAGTGTCACCTCAACTAATGTGACACAAAGCAATATGTAATAAGTATTTTTCATATGTGCAATTATCCCGCACAATTTCAGAATTTTGTATCATAGCAATATGTGTAAGAGTAATGATATTTGCACATTGTTTATTCGAGTTTAACTAAACCCGTTCAAATAGTGTCACCTCAGCTAATGTGACATAAAGTAATGTGTAATAAGCATTTCTCATATGTGCAATTATCCCGCATTATTTCAGAATATTGCATCATAGCATTATGTGTAAGAGTAATGATATTTACACATTGTTTAGACTCACTGTCTCACATTAACACAATAGGCACAATCCGAGTGTAACTAAACCCGTTTAAATAGTGTCACTTCAGCTAATCTGACATAAACCAGTATGTAATAATCATTCTCGTATGTGCAATTATCCCGCACAATTTCAGAATCTCTGACTAAAAGTTGGACAAATGCCATAGAACATGTACTGTACATATTAACAACCAGAATGAACAATATTACCTTAAGTTGTTTACATGGCAAGCAATCCTATACTTATACCTATTCCAATCTATTTTTTCTTACATATTAAATTCATGAGCCTAACAAATTTTGTCATCAATACCACTTAATCAGATGAGTTCAATACCAGATCAAAATCAACGTGTTTCATCATCTTTCTCTACGCAGGGGTTTGTACAGTACCATAGTAACATATTTGTGTTCAAACCTATGAGTGGAGCGTAGCGCGACAAATGCATACCTATCGATTTTGTTAATGTAAAGATGATTTAGTTCCAGATTATTAGGCTTAGGAAAAGCCTGATGACCATCACTGGAGGATGAAGGATCCTCTCTTATTGTCACTGGTAGTTGTGGTGGCAATTCTGGTGGAGGCTTACTGAACTCATCTTCATTTAAGAATATGTTGTCGTAGCTTGATGGTGGAGATGAAGGAGGTTCAAAATCAGATAATCTTGCAAGTGTTTCTGGAATGTAATCCTGTAAATATGGTTAATCACAGAGCTAAGTTATATATTAGAGAAACAAAGGAAAAGCATATTCAAACATGCTAGTTACTCTATCAGTCCATTCAGAAAGGGCATTAAAAATTCAAAACAATGCAAGTCGTTATTGGATATATATCAATTCTGAACACTAAGTTATCCTACTCATTGGGGTAGCGTTATCCTCCCGATAATTCGGGAGTTCTTGTGGGATCTATGGTCCAAAATTAGTGTCATTGCAAAAATCTTAAAAAATGAAGTCACCAAATATGTGTCAAAATAGATAATTTCGTGTAGAATCCATAAACGATATAATATAGAAAAATGTGGTAGAAAAAAGAAATTAAAAAAAATGCGAAATAATAATTTTCTTTGACACAACGAAACTTAAATTTTGTAAGTTGTTTAAGATGACCCACTACTCAGTTTTTTAAAATCTTCGCAATAACACTAAATTTGCATATTGGGTCCAACCAAAACCCCCAATTGGGGGTGGGTAATGCTAGTTGTAACCTATATCAATGTTTAAGACAGCATTTCAGAGCAGTATGTTTCTGCACACTACAACAATACAGCAGACAAATAAAGGAATCAGAAGCAAGAAATACATTAACAACACGGATGAACTATTCTATTCTAAATGATAACTATATGTAATTAAGAAGTGATACCATTAAATTGCACAATCAGAATTATGTTTATTAGTTCAGCATCTGTCAAAATAAAACTAGCTTCTGATATGTTNTCAGAGCAGTATGTTTCTGCACACTACAACAATACATTAACAACACGGATGAACTATTCTATTCTAAATGATAACTATATGTAATTAAGAAGTGATACCATTAAATTGCACAATCAGAATTATGTTTATTAGTTCAGCATCTGTCAAAATAAAACTAGCTTCTGATATGTTATGCAAGCAAGGAAATAAAGCTAGTGAAGAAATTCTAGATATGTCCAACAATACACTGTAGCAGCATTAGAATAAAACCCATCTGGCTGATCTAAGTTGCATATTTCATTTTGAAGGACAATTATTGAGACAAGAACTAAGAATCAAAATTTCCTGATATAAGGTGCTTTCTCAGGAAATGTGCAAAGTGTAAACTTTCAGTCTTGTCTTGTAACAATCAGATAGTTGGTATCAATAACCTCAAGCTACTGTTATTTGAGAATGATGATAATAATCTAGATCATAGGAATTGTAGAATAAGAATTCATTCTGCCTTTATTCTTCTCCCATCAAACTCAATTCCCAAAGAAAATGCAAAGAAACAAAGGTATGCTAGTATGAGAAATAACTGTTCCAAATGCAAAGAAAAATCTTTATGAACAGATACAAGAAAGGAGATGGGAATTTAAACTAGCATTACTTTAGTAGGGGATATACCATCATTAAAGAGAGAAATAAATAACGAGTATAAAGAGTATATATATATATTGTCATCACCATGAAAATTTTAAGCCTTCAGGGTCAAACAAAAGCCACCTATTGTTCCTTTGCAACAGAAAATTTAGGAATCTAATTTTGGTTTTCTATCTTCCGTTACATTTGTTAATAACAAAAAGAAGAACAGTAATTTTTCTTGTGCACAAAAACTCACAAGCACAACTTCCATGCCATAGTGGGAAAAGTCAGAGTGAGAATTTGTGTTATTGGAAATGTGAAGAACACAGACATTGGTTTGCTTGATCTTTAGCAGAAAATGGAGATTTCATTTGACAATTCCAGTCAGTAATAGAGAGGTTTTCTATTTTGTAGTGCATAATTTGGAATTCTACTTATATGTCTTTACGGAAATGTTCTTCAAGAGGTTAATTAAGAGGCAATCCAGATGGATATATTTTCTCAGCTACGCTGCAATAGTTTCTCCATCTGACAACAACTTTTCATTCATTTGAACATTAATGACAAATATAACTAGGATAATTGAACATGTGATAAAATCCATTACTATACATAAGCTAGGTTGAGGTAGTACTTAATGTATATTCTCCTTAAGAAAAACATGATCTCAGAACAAAGGCAAACAGAGCTGGTGATCATTATATATAGTATAAGATAACACTTGTGAAGAGGCAACTGACAAGGTTATCAACTTCATGGTTTGAAAGTTTGTAAGCATGTAACAAGAAGTATTTAAGGGGATACGCCAATGGTTGAACACTGGTATCCAAATCCCATTGGGAGCAGAGCGGAAAGGGTGAGAAAAGACTATGTAACAAGAAGGATATGAAATTACCTGCAAATCCAATATATTGTAGCCACACCCTAAATCATCACAAGAACATGGAAATTCTGGAGCATATGTCCAATAGCCATCTACAATGAACCGGTAATGATAGATACCAATCGGAAGCGTTTTCACGATGACAAAATTATGATCTACCCTTTCCAAGGGCTCCCTGACAGGAAAAGATGAAAAAGAATTCTCATAATCAAGCGATGGAAAGCAATAACATTAGCTGGAATTTAAAGATGATATTCAACATAGAAGGTTACGTGGCCCTCCAGTTGTCCCATGAGCCTGCAATAGCTACATTCTTGCCACAATGGTTCCATGAGATCTTTACTCGTTTCAGTGTTTCATGAACCACATATTCTAAATGTCCATTTTGCAGCAATGCCTGCTGTTGTGGTTGTTGTGCTATCACTTGAGTTCTTTGCAAGGGAACCGCGGGGACCTTGAAAACAGGCATTTGATATTTAGAGTCTCAACATAAAATTTCACTATGGTCCTCAAGAGCATTTACTAAACACTTGACAGAAACTCATTTTCTAGGCATAAAAGTAGCTTCCTGCAGTGAATCTCAACTTAGATAATATTACCTTCCACCAAATTGAAAATCTTTAAAGCTTTAACATAAATGCTTAAAATTTTATTTATAGTAACTAAGATTGAACGAAGATACAATATCATCAGGACAAGTATCATTTTATTGCAAAACAATGTATGTAAATTCTTGCTTATATAAAACTGATAATTAGGAGGAAATCATATAACAAGTTCCTGATAGTACATGCAATTTTTCCCCTTTGGGTGGAAAACAGAAGTAGTATCCAAAATAGTAAAATTCACCCTAAATATGAAACAACTTAGATATTTCTTGATTCTTCCTATAGGCCAACAATAACAGACTTAAATTGCACCATCCTCTAAATCACTATCAAATGGTTAAACCAGACAAGAGAGAAGTTGCTTAAGAGTTATTAGACATGACCCCACTTTCATAGGAAGCTCCATTGTCACTGCTTCAAACACAACTCTTTCTTCCTCCTCTTAGATTCAAAGTTCAATCTCTTGCACAGAGGCACCATAACAGTACATTTTTCCCCCCACCAAACCCGCGGCACTCATTCTTAGAATTTGAACATCAAAACTCCACGGTTGAGTACTCAATGCTCAACCATTAAACTGTTGTCTCAAGACAATAGGACACTAAACATGGCCATATTTAGTCCTTCCTTCAAGGAAACTCCCATTGATTGTTCTTCCCATATAAGAGTCAAAAAAAAAAATATTAAACCCAAATTTTCTTCCAAAACAGAAATTATAAAAAAAAGGATCATCTGACCTGTTGGGTGACCATGAGAGATGGCTGATAAGCCCTAGAGCCTTGTGGAGTCAACTGAGCCATGGGATTAATCACGTTATTGTGAACAAGCAGTTCAGCTGGTGGAAAATTCAAGTCTTGCCCATAGTCCTCATCAAGTTTCTGAACTCCAGAAGTGCCTTCACCATCCTTTACTCTACTAACACTACCCATTACTGAAAATGGAAGGAAACCCAGATTTCAATTTCAAGCACTGTAATCGCCAGAGTCAAAGCACCATCCAAAAATTTCCAGCACAGAAAGAGAGTGGGTTAGTTTTCCTTGCTCATGTACAGAAGCTGCGAGACAAGACGAACCCATTAGATAGAGAAATTAGAAAAGCAATCTTGAATACCCATTTCTCTATATAAATGGAACCAACCCTTGAAAGCAAACCAAGAATTGACTGAAGGAAGCAGAATGGCATTGTTGTTATACAAAAGAAAAAAAAAATTGATTTTTGTTTTTGGGGGTTGTTTTTTAACGGCCCTCTTCTACTCTTTCTCAAAGGAGGCAACTTTTCTCTCCCTAAAGCCAAACTGAACAATTTACAGGGATTTATTCTCCAATGAGTTTGGAAGATTCTGTGGTGGACTAATTATGACCCTGATTTAAAAGGCAGTGTTTCCTTGAAATCAGGAACATCCAAACACTGTCTAATCCCCTGTTCCTACTTTTTCCACAACTCTATGTTGGTTTTATTATTATTATTATTGAACTAATGAACTTTCATTTGATTTCATTTTTGCAAACAAATTAATTAAACCACACAATTATTGGTTTGGCTACTATCATGTATTACACCAGCTAAATGAACTTGTCCTTCATGGAAATGACTTCAAGTCAAAAGGTTTGCATTATAAAAGGATATTTTGAAAGGAAAAGGTTCAAAAAAACAACTTAATTTTCCTACAACTCACAGAAATAACATTGTGCTTACAGCCAATACAAGAAAGTATGAGTTGTTAATTGGATTTGACATGTTAATTTTGTCCTTTTCATCCTTGTTTTCTAGTTTGTTCTCTTTCATTTGTAAAACAAATAAAAAAAAAATCAATAGTGGTGCAATTTCCTTTATTTTTTGTCTTTTGCTAATGACAAGAGTAGTGCAAGTTGTATGATGTGCAATAAGAGCTTAAAAATTCAACAACCAATAGGAGCAAAAGAAAACAAAAAACAGTTACTATATATTAGCTAATGCTCAACTGGCCTTGAACTTTCATTGCTTAGTGATATCAGAAAATTAATATTCTATAGTAATATGCATATATGCATGAGTCATGACTCATGGCCATGGGTCCCAATCACATTCACATTTAGAAAATTATAATATAATATTATATAGTGAGGTGTACAGTTAAAGTTTGATTTATATAAAAAAAAAATGTTTAAGTGAGTTAGTACAGTGTTCTTCAAATCTAGATTGTAAAATTAATAGTAATGTAAGAATGAATTAAAAAAAAAAAAAAAACTATGTGAGAGTATATCCCTAGTCATCACAATTATCTTTTTTCTTGAAAAATGGAACTATTATATAATTTCAGAGATTATATTTAAGTAATATTGTCTGCTTTTTGAAATCAGTATTTCTTTCTTCTCTAAATATAACCTTTTATGGATTTTAACAAAATGAAATAACTCTCTTTGTAAATTTTTATGAGTTCTTATTTAGTGATGGAGGGCTAAAACCCTTTCATTTAAATTAACATTATTTTAGGTGCAAAATTTTATTTTTCTCACTATTAATGGAGCAGAGTAAAATTGTAGCTCTATTGTCTTAAAGCTAACCAAAAGTTTAAACATTTCTTTTCTGCTTCAATAAAGATTTTTTATACGTATATTATGTATGGGAAAAAAGTTAACATATTCAATCATTATTATTGATTACATAATAACTAATATATGTGTGTTTCACCTTTTAATTTGTTTCAAGAAAATTTATTTTACTCATTTGAGCTGGATAGGATTATTTAGTTAAAATTAGATATGAACATTTGCATGGTGTATGAAGTACTTGTCAGAATGATATGTAAATAGTTACATCCAAATTCTTTTAATCTATTGGAAACTACTCAACACCTTCTCCTAATCTCATCCCCTATATATCTTTAATGAAAATTTAATTTGTAACTTTTATGATAAATTTAATTTCTTTTAAAAAATTTAGCTCAGTGGAGCGTACTTTCAGTTATAAGGCTAGTCTTCTCATTCTCTTTCTCCGATTCAAATCCCGTCAATACAAATATAGTCACTATTTATTTACCAGAAAAAACCAAAAAACTTACTACTTACCATTATAGTATCTCTCAAGAAAAAATAGCATTACTCATTTGGTTCATGTAACTTTGTACATAAAATGAATACTATAACTTACCCATCAATGGGAATAATTAAACAAAGAGAATCACCGCCCTGTTTAGATACTATGTGCCACCAACAGATATGAGAATTTTAAACTATTTTCATGTGTTACACATTAGTTTCTAACCATTAAATTAAGACATTTTATTTTGTCAAGTACATACATAGTATCAGATAAACAATCACAAACAATTAAGACTTTCTTTTTAGAACAAGACACATGGGGTGATGCTATTGAATTTAACGATGGTTTTTTAATCTTTTTCTCCTTTGCGTGTGCTCCCTTGAAACCAACAAGAAATTGCACCATAAGGTGGTGACAAAGTCCTATTTGGAGAATTATATATGGCTTCGGATTAGAGTACTCTTAAAGAAACAGAAAAGTTAAACTAATTATAGTTTAATAAAATGTGTCTTCATTTCCACACTATAGAAATGCACACTTATGTCAACAAATATTTGCATTTAAACAAGTATGACCCTACCAATTTTATTTTCTTAATTTTAACTCAAATGGTGCATGTTAATGCCTACATGCATGTATCCAACTATTACTATTAAAGAAAATGTGCTTTTTGAATAAATTTTACCATTGGTGGTGATGTTTTAGTTGACTAATTTTCTTCGCTAAAAAAAAAAACTAATTTTCTACTATGCCAATATTTATAATTTTGGTTAAGCTAGTGTGACTAGTGGTGAGGGGATTTGTTAGTTCTAAAGAGGTTACTCAAAGGAATCTGGTTTAAGACTTTTCACCTTTTAGGTGTTGAGTTTGAGGTCCTCTGCAACTAAAAATTTCACTTGATGGGCAGCCTTTATCAAGGAGATCCTTTGGCGCCTAGAGACTAGTTGAGTAGCCTCCTCTCTAAGAGCCAAAAAAGTGCCTTGGAGATAATTCTTTATGTGAGCCTCTGTTTGCCCCCTTATAAGATCCTAAGTATGTCATTGGCACCTTGTTTGATAGTATTAGAGTAACATATCTTTAATATTATTTTCTTTAAAAAAAAAAATTTAGATAGGTCACTCAAAAAAGAAAAAAAAATTAGGTGAATTACAATTATTATTTAGTTTTCAAATTTGATATTTCATGACTAATGGTCATTGCATACTAACCAATAGTCATCTTGTGTTTTTTAATGGTTATCGTATTGGTCATTGGTTATCAATAAAGATGATTTGAAAATTTTAATAATAATTATGACCCACTTGAAAATCTTTGTTTTAAGTAACCCAACTAGAACTATTATTGATTTAAGTTGCATTACAATAATTATCTTAAAAATTTAAGTACATATCATTACTCTTACACTTTTACCACTAATTTTGATATTTGCAAATGCACTCAGTGACAAAATTAAAGCCACTTGAAGATTCAAGTAGAATGTTTGATGTGCTTAATGAAAGTATCAATCAAGTTAAATTGCACACAACGTAACTAATGACAGAAAAAACATCAAGTTAAATCCATTTAACCCTAATTTTTTTTTTCATTTTTCCTCCACTTTAGAGTGATTCAATTAAAGTAATACAATCTAGTCCAATTCACAGGGAAAAAAAAAAAAAAAGATATAACCTAGTCCAATATACGCATAAAAACACAGGTTGCCGAACCAAGATAAATTCTCCAACAACCAAAAGCAAATACTTAGTGATCTTTTCCAGCATACATATACATATATATATATATATATATATATATATATATATAGTTGCATGCTTTTGCAAATTTAAGGTGCAATTCTAGCTGGTAAAGATTTCAAAGTTCAAACAACCATGTGAAAAGCAATTTTAAAGCATCAATAGATTCCTATATATACCTTTTGAAGCTAAACAAGCTAGCACCATTCCTTCATCAATTCCATCCAACTTTACCAGGGTCTCTCATAGCAAAGTTCCTAAAGTATCTATCTCCTACATGTGGTTTGTTTTAAATTTCCCAAAAAACAGGTCCACAATGTGCGTTAGTTGAGTTTGTCTTGATCCAATAAAGTTTGTGAGAGCAAATTATGGAGGAAGTGGGCATCTCTTTTTATACATCCAATCAATAGATAACAAGCTCAAAGTATAATACATTTGGTAACCCATCCTTGGCTCATATCCCTTGCTTGAGTTAATAAAAAAACATTATTAAAAGAATCTAGTTGAGTATGATTTTTTCTTCAAGAATCCAAAATAAAGAAAAGCAAAAAAAGAAGTGAAGATCAATGGGAGGGAATGAGGGGAAGAGTGCATATATTGATATCTTATAAAAATATATATATTGCTTGATATAGTTAAATATTGTTAGGAGACAAGAATCTTCTCTTGGTAGGCTTCACACTCAAATTTCTTAAAAAACCTAGGCTAAGTTTTCATCCTTATCCTACATATTGACCTATAAGTGAATTAATAAATGATTATGCCTCAAAGAAACATGTAAATAAACACTTTGAAATAATTATATTAAGTGCTTCATTTTTCTTTTTTTTAAATGGAACTCGTTTTAATTTGGTGCAAGTGATCAATAGGAAAATTAATATGATACATAATTAAGCGAGTTTGTATATGTGATTTAATGGAACTCGTTTAATTTGTTGGATTTCCTTGCGAGGCTCTACAAAATAATGTTTAGTATCAAACTTTGATAGAAAGTAAAAATATCAAAGCATTAGGTCTCAACGTGATTCTTAAGGACCAAACGCAATTGAATATATGATCACTTAAACTATCTTGTATAAAAGAATTTTTTTTTGAGATATAACATTGAATACAACTAGAAAGACAAGAGAAGAGGCATATATATTTTTGGTTACCCACTTGATTAGTAATGCATATTTTCAATGAGAAAGAATTATATAAAGGGGAGAAGAACAAAATGCCAATGCTATCACTATCTTGCCTTAAGGAATAAGGACCTCCTATAGCTGTCAGCTTCTTGACAAAGTCATCAAGACAATTTTAGGTTTTTTGATTTCTTGACAAAGTCTTCGTAGTGGAGTGACTTGTAAAGAAAAATACCACGAATGCGACATAAAATGATATATCGTTTTGCACTATGAAATGGGACAAAAAAAAAATAGAATCACTTTGATTGTGATGGCCAAGAAAAATGTTTAGTAGCCATTTGATGAGCAAGCAATTGTTGAATATTAAAATCCCAGAATAGTTGTCACATTGCCACTTCGCAGGTTGGTTTTCTTGAATAGGCACAATAAAGTATCATTAACACCATTAGATAGCGACTATATAAGTATTCTAATTTTTATTGTATTTTTTTTTTCATGTTTCTTATTTATAGTAAAGGGGGAAGTAACCTGCTACTAACAAGTGATTACTAGGTTACTTAGAAAATTTATATTCATGTTTGAATGTTGACATCTATTTTAGAATTTAGTTAGACAGTCCTAAGATTGATTAATTGCATAGAGTAAACCCTGATTGAAAGTTTACATGTTGATGTAAGGAGCTGCATTTTGCATTCAGTACACATATCCCTTTGCTTCCACACCAACAAATAATGATACCCAAATTTCTTCTTAGATGTACCAAAAGACTTTCTTATTAGACAAATCAAGTGGAAATAAATATTGCCAAAAGAAAACAGAGATATATTTTTCTAAGCTTTAAATTAAAGAAACATATCAACTGGGCACTACAACTCTAGTAGTACCCGAGTACATTTCTCCTAGATAAAACATAATTCAATATTGCACAGGCATCTAAAAATAAACATAATCAAATGTCATTAACTCTTATGTATTTGATTGGTGATGCATTCAATTCCTTCATCACTAGTGGGAAGCACCCATATGTTTTCTTGCATTGGTTGCTTTTTAAGAGCTTTTCATCATGGACTGAGCCTTTGATCATATCGAGGTTTCTTGTATCAATTAGAGTAAATTTATATTTGCGTCCTTGAAAATTTTAAAATTTAATAAAATCATCCTTAAAAGAAAACTAATTACAAAATAGTCGTTGAAATATTTGATATACGTAACAAAATAGTCCTTAAAAGATTTAAAATTTAACAAATATTTGACTATTTTGTTACACATGTCAGTTTTTTCGAAGATTATTTTGTAATTAGTATTCTTTCAATAACTATTTTGTTAAATTTTGAATCTTTCAAGGATGAAAATGTATGTTTACTCTATCAATTATAAGAATTGAAAATCTCATTAAGTNACAAATATTTAACTATTTTGTTACACATGTCAGTTTTTTCGAAGATTATTTTGTAATTAGTATTCTTTTAATAACTATTTTGTTAAATTTTGAATCTTTCAAGGATGAAAATGTATGTTTACTCTATCAATTATAAGAATTGAAAATCTCATTAAGTCAATTAACCAAGAAAAATGAGTAAGACTATGTGAGATATTGACAAAGTAAAATGTAATTTCTTGATTTTTTTTTTATCATTAGATAAATAGAGTTAGATTTTTTAATTAACTAGTGGTATAGGAGAATGTGAATTTAAATATGAATTTTTTTTTTGAAAGATTCCTGAATTAATAGTGTTGTGTGCGCTTATATAATTAAGTGCTTGATTTTTTTTTTTTTTAATTAAGAGATAGAAAGTTATCATTAAAGAGAAGTACTGAGTGCAAGAGTCAAAAGTGAGACCCTTATTGGTTCAAAAAAAAAGTGAGACCCTTATTATATATTACTTATATTAATAATAATCAAAGGGAAATAGCTTAGTCTGTTAAATTATTAATTAAGCTACTATTAATTTATTAGGTTACATAAATTATAAATATATCAATCATATGAATATACCCATATATTTATAAGATATAAAATCATTCTTGAGCTTTCACCTAATAGTTTTAACTTTTAGATTAAATCGGTTCTTAATAATATTTACATATATATGTGAAGTTTGTATATCTATTTATATAGACGCATAAATACTAATGGGAAACCTCTTAATTTTTTAAGTTCTTATGCGCAGTCAAATACTAAAAAGTCTGTTAAAAATTTTGCTGCATACATCTAATAAACATATGTTACAGTTAATTGAATGATTGGACTTAACCTTATTAATTTTTGGTGACTAAAATTTAAGAATTGTTTAGCCTGCGATAGAACTAAAGGCAGGGTTCATGAGAGAGCCTTACCAATAAATTTTTTTGGCTAGAAACCAAGCCATTGAACAAAAAGTCTAAATGTCTAAATTTCTCACTGTTGAATTGAGGGCCTGATACTACAATATTAATTGATAGTCCACAAATAATAATAAGAAATCTGCATGAGCTCTAATTTAAAACCTCTATTTTGTTTTTACTTTTATTATCATAAAATAGTATTATGTTAACAAAACAGCTTGCAATGGAGTAATACTGAAATTGTCTTTAAAATTTATAAGTTTTGTGTTCAAATATAAAGACGTAGCCAAAAGTTAAAAAAAAAAANAAAAAAAAAAAAAAAAGATAGTATTATATTAAATAAATAAATGGAGACGAAGATATAAACAGTCATACCAAAGTCAAGATTAGTAATCGGGTATGGGCTTTCCATCTGGCTTCACATTCTTTAAGACATTCAATAAGATATTCACGAAAAACAAAACCCTTCTTATAACGTGCCTGTTCTGCCTTACGTTTATCCAGCATTCGTCATAGCAGATGCCTAGAAGTTCCTTATTACTTGTAGATTCAGCTGAAGGTTGTGGCAGTGAGGGAAGTGCAGAAGCATGAAGCAGAGAAGGATCAAGAACTAGCAGAAACATGATGAAGACGACGAATTTCCCGATATATCCCTCCATAGCTGATCACCCTGTGTTCAATCTTTATTTGCTGAAGTTGGAAAGCAAAGTCACGAAATTGAAATTTATAGAGTGATGAATTTATTCCCTATAAAATATCTTGTTTGCGTTAAGATTTGAATATGTTTTTTATTTTTTATTTTTTTCTAAACAATGTTGTCTGTAAGAAAGGGGATATAGTCACAGATCAGATGGGGATTTAATATTAAAAATACAGTTTCAGCTTCTAGTCGTTATAATTCCCCTAGACTTACTTCTATGTCTTTTGGGTTTATGAAAAGTTCCATTAGCTAGCTGGATAATTAAATGAAAAGAAAAGTACTTGTGAATTTGATAAGCTTTCTATCTTCAAAGAGGAAAACGACACAAGATGTAAAGAAGTGCCTGTAAAAGGATAATAATATGGGCCTCAGGATCTTGTTTGCAGACATCATTAGGCTGATTGTCACCTCTACTGTTTGTTTCATAAATGGCAATTCATTATGAAAAAAACAAGGTTGACATTAATTGAATGAAACTAGTTTTTTAGACTATCAGCTTCTCCACCAATTAAATTGCCATAGATGATAGACCTAAGGGAGAAATTCTTGCATACTCCAAGTGTAATACTCTGGGTTTCATAAATTTTTGTGTATATAATAGTACTATTCTTCTAGTACACAAGACTTTTCAGACCTTAAGAATGCCTTTAGAATAAACAATTAATGACTCTCTCGAAGCAATAATCTTAAGCCAGTTAATCCCAAAGTGCCAGTGCCATCTAACTTATCAGCACCTGATTCGTAATGGAAAAAAGGGAAATTCTGTATGACGTAGAACTATACCGAAGCAAATATTTACTTGATGGACTTAATTTTCTTTAATTTTAACCCATTAATTCATTATTTAACTAAGATTCCTTTCTGAATTTTAATCTCTCACTGAAGCATAATATTATTTATTTAATCAGTTTCTAAGTCAAGTATAGAAGCCAGCTTTTAACAAATTAACATGTTACCATATACTGCAGCCAAGGTGAGCCAATGTGGGTTCATTGACCTAAATATTACATTTTAGTAATAAAATTATATATTTATTACACTTTTTAACTTAATTACATAAATATTACAATTTTTAAAAAATTAAAAACAAAAAAAAAAACTTTTCGAACATGTAGAAACTACCGGACACACTAATGACCACGCTACGTGTTCACGTAAGACACACCAATAGGCTAGTGGCATGTCCCTTCATAAACTTGACTACCTGTAGCTTTTTCCTTTTTTTTTTTTTGTATATATATTCTTAAAAGGAAACAAGAAATGACACTCTATAGGGCCATTGGTGTGTCCGACGTGGACACGCCGAGTAGCTACTGGCTCGTTTGGTGGTCCCCACATGTCGGTTATATTTTTTTATTTTTTATTTTTTAAAAACTATAATATTTAGGTAATTAAGTTAAAAACTATTATGAATTGGTAAATTTATTTGTAAAGTGTAATATTCATGTCAAAGAGCGGCCAATTTGTCTATCTGATATTGTATAGATGCATGCATGTATTTTGTTTTATAAATAACTAGCCAAGGAAATATTGTCAAAAGAAAACAAAGAGTATTGTTGTGAGCTTTAAATTAAGGAAATTAACACACTGAACAACTGGGCACTATAAGACTAGCTAGTACCCACGAGTCCATGACTTCAAGATAAACATAGTTGAAATTTGCATAGGCATAATCAAATGCCAATAACTCTTATTTATTTGATAGGTGATGCATTCAACTCCTTCAGCACTCATGGGAAACAACCATATGTTGTCTTGCAATCGTTGCGTTTAAGAAGCTTTTCATCATGGTCTGAGCCTTTCACCATATCGAAGCTTCCTGTATCAATTAAGAATTAAAAATCTTTCTTAGAAGTCAAGTAACCAATAAGAAGTTGTAAACCATATGAAATGTTCACTCAGTAAAATGTAATTAAATACCTGATTTGCGTATACGCTAGATTTGAATCAAATAATAAATCTCCCTTAAAAAAAAGAATCAAATAATAAATCGAAACCTTCATTCCATATTACTTAATTTAAACCAACCGTAGCGCAGCCCAGTTGGTCAAGGGGGAGTTCTCTGTTCGAGACTGACCTCAGCCAGTCTCCCCCAGCAATCTGACATCCTCATCTCCTGTTTGTGTATATGGGGGTGGATCGTCCTTTGCTGAGGTTGACCAGTCAAGGGCTGTGTCCCTGGCAACCCCTTTCCTAGTCCCTTTAACACAAAGTGCTAGCTCTCCTATCTACTGGCCAAAAAAAAAAAATTACTTAATTTAATAATAATTCAAGGGAAATATCTCACTATGTTTGTTGGAGTGAGTCTCAAGTGAAGCAAAAGGCCGTTGATGACTGAAGTGAGTTTAGGGAAGAAGGTGTGCTCTTGGTTTCGCTAGCTGTTACCTCTCTTCTTTTTGTAAAAATTCTTAGGTGCATTTGGAGTTGTTAGGAAAACGATAATGGAAAATTAAAATGGATAGCTTTGAGGCGTGAATAATTACACTGTCTTGAGTGTAATATTACTTCTCTATTAAAAGCAAGTTACTTCAAGATACTACAAAACTCTAAAAAATTCAACAGAAAAATAAATAATAATGTATTAGAGAGTTCCTTTTTATAGACTTAAAAATACACTAATGAAAAAATATGACTAGTCAATAATCAACAGACATAATTGTCTATTTGAAATAGACACAACTGTCTATTCGAAACATATACAATTGTCTATTAGGTTTTACTCATAAACCAAATAGATACAATTGTTTGTTTAATAAACATTTTAACTTAAACTGATATCTAAACCAATCAAACCGACCCGAACCAATTATTAAAACTAGACTTTAAAATATTTGTCAAATCAAGACTCAAGATGCCAAAAACATCTTTAATTTACTAGGCTATTGGGCTAGCCTTATGAGCTTGTGTGACTCATTTATCTAAAGTTACTCAATAACTTTAGTTTACCTTTATAAAGTCTTTTACATTCTTTAATTTAATCAATGTGGGACTTGATTTTATAACCATCATTACAAACTATTCAACAGGAGTAATATATTCTCACAAAACACATAAAAATGGATGCACATGTAAAACCTATTTTTATGTGTTCAAGAGTCATTGTCTCAGTGTACGTAAGTATTTCTCTCTCTTTCTCTCTCTCTCTCTCTCTCGCTTAGAGTGTTTTAGGTTTAGGTTAAAATAGCTCAGTATATTAAGTAATTAAGTCACTATTAATTGAATAATTAATCAATTAAAAAATGATTTTATGGATGTAGCCATATATTTACAACTATAAATATAAATTTCTGTATTTGTTGGCACAGATGAATATATGCACACTATTGGGAACCTCTTTTTTAAGTTCTTATCTGATGCCAAACAGTAAAATCTCTATTAAAAATTTTTGCCCTACACAAATAATAAATAAGTTAATAACTTGAATAATGTGGCATTCCCTTATTAATAGACAGTGAACGTAGAGTTCGATATTCATATTAGTATTTTGTATGAGCTCTATAAGTTCAAACCTTTATACTATTACGTATGTACTAACACATAAATACGAAGTTAAAAAAGAGTTTTCTTGTCTATCTATAAAAACAGATACAAATTTTTGTATATGTAAATATAAGGATCTCACCTCACTGCATTTTACTTTTATCATCATCAAATAGTAAATATGTTTAATAAATAAATAAATGGAGAGGGAAATAGAAACTTCATACCAAAATCAAGATTCGAATTGGGTTTGGGCTTTCCTTGTTTGCCTTCACATTCTTTGTAACATTTTTTAAGATCTTTTTGACTGATACAAAAACCATTCTTTCTACGTGTGGCTTCTCCGATACATTTACTCAAGCACTCCGCGTAGCAGATGTCTAGCTCCTTATTACCTGTAGACATAGCTAAAGGTTGTGGCAGTGAGGGAAGTGCAGAAGCATGCAGCAGAGAATGATCAAGAACCTGCAGAAACATGATGAAGATGACAAGTTTCCCGATACATCCCTCCATAACTGATCAGCCTGTGTTAAATCTTTATTAGTTCAAGTTGTAAAGCAAAGTCACCAAATTATAATTTATAGAGTGATGGATTGAATCCCTACAAAAGATTTTCTTTGTGCTAAGATTTAAATATGTTTTTTTTTCCCCTTTCTTGACAATGTTGTCTATGATCAAATATGGGGATTCAATTGATTAGTTAATTTTATGAACAGAATATGATTCAAAATATTTATATCTAAGATTAAGAATGTGATTTTAGCTTCAAGTCCTTATAATTACCCCAGACTTACTTACATGTCTTTTGGCTTTTTGAAAGGTTTTATTACCTAGCCGGATAGTTAAATCAAAAGAAAGTGTCTTGTGGGTCTATGACTCTTTTTTGTTATTTTTTTTTTTCCTAAAGACCACAAAAAAATATTTTTCTTATTTCTAACTTTTCTTAAATTGGAAATATCTCGTTTTATCTTTGAAGTCCTAAAATTTTCTAAGCTTTCATTTTTAGTCATTCTGCTAACATATTACTATGCTACAACCCTATTTTGTTTCTGATGTGAAGCATAACCCTAATTTTTCAACAAGGTGACCCGGGACTAATTAAACAATAATCATATTCCCCATCGTTCTATATTTTTTTGGGCCTATAATAATGATTATTTATTTGGGATGAACCTCTTTCTTAAATTAATTACTTTCATGTAAAAACATATAATCTAGCACAGTTTTTTTTTTCTGAAAACATGGGGGAAAAAGAAAAAGAAGAATGATAATCTCTAGATCAACATATTTAATTTTGAGATGTGTGGTGGCCTATTCCAGAAGCCCAAACTACCAGTGGCCCAACAACCAGAGGCCCAAGAAGATAAAACGTATTGAAGGCCCCGGGTGACCTGTATTGAAGGCACCGGGTGACCAGCCAGCTCATTTTGGGTAAACTGTCAAAACACAAGTTTCTATTCCTATAAATAGTCCCTACAATCAAAAGTAAGGCCCTCAGAAAAAATACCACTTAATCTACATTGTCAAGCTCGAATCATACTAACTTGACCTTCGGAAACCGAAAATAAGTGTCTGGCCCGCTTTTCTGTTTAAGGCAAGCTCGGAGACATCCCGACCTCGGAGATCTCCCCCAATCTCGAAGGACCTTAAGGATCTCAGAAATTCTCGTGACTTAACCCGATCCATAACTCAAGCATCGTCAAGATGGAATAAAAAAAAATAAAAAAATTAGGACATTTATTTGTGAAAATAAATAAGAAAAATCATTATGCATTAGAACTTTCGAATTTGTCCCCAAAATCCTATGTTGCATAATAACCCTAGCTTTTTTCACACACTCCAAACTAAGCTAACATAACTTGGAATAGAGATTTCATAATATACAGCTAGTGTGTAAGCTCTGGATTCAAAGCCTTAAGCATGAATATCTTATACGAGTTGTACACTTAACGATGAAACATTCAGCAATGTTAGTATGGTCCCCTCCCACTTTCTTGAATTGAAATTCACGATCAAAGACAAGACATTCCATAGTTGCATCCTCACAATACGGCAATAGTGGTCAGAATTTTTTTTTATTAATTTCCTTCTTTTAAGAACAAAGTTAGCAGGCATATATGCATGTAGCTATTGGAGTCTTGAAAGGTTCAAATTAATTAATTAAAATGATAATTATGTATGAGGATTTTCACAATGGGTTTTAGACATGTAGTCAAGATGTGAAGCAAGGTCAGCTGCCTAGGGTTTTTACAAATCCACCTTGTTTATACAACTCTACCTCCACCTTCGCCACCTGTCAGCCATTTGCAACTAGCAGTTGCAAATGGCTGACAGGTGGCGAAGATGGAGCTATTCTGCTCTAAAAAAGGGGAACAATTTTATTAAAATCAGTAGTTTTAACTAGAAGAAACTGACCTAATTAACATTTCAAGCATGTTTTACATGCTTAAAACAATACATGAGAAATTGGACCCGAAATCTAAGTTAAAGTTGGCTTTTTTTTTTTTTTGGTTGAGGTGTAGTTACTTTATTTCAAAGCTAAGATATATCTCAGGCTTCAACAAAAATTTATAGTTAAATTTACATATCACATTTCAAAGGAGAACTGATAGTAGCAGAAATCAAAGATAAGTTTTATAAATAAAATGCCTTGATCCTTACAAGCTAAACCAACCCTATTGACAAGTATTAATTATTAAACTAATTTGCAATACCACCTGACCCATATGGTTGAAGTCCGCATGAAAATTTGTGCAGCTGTTAAAGCCATTATATAATTTATCTTTCTAAAATATACTTGTAAGCTACAACTTAGGACTACTCCTTGAACATATGTATATTGCATCCATATACCTTCTCAGATGTTCTTATTCTTTCCTATTACCCTATGATTGCAAAGTTTAAGTTTATAGGTCCTTTGCATGTGTACTTAAGCGAGTTAGATCTTATATTTTTTAAACTAGCTAGATTTGGGTTAAATAAACGTTAGTAGTAGTAAATTAAATAAATATTGATCGAAGACTCAAGTTCTATATATTTCTTACATATTGATCTGGGTCTAGCTTTCAGTTACCATGAGGTGAAAAGAGTTCAGGAAAAATCGTTTTCTATCATTTAAAACATAGTCCTTCCAATTCTAGATTAAATTTTTGCCAAATTAGGACAGAAAATATGAAAACTTTTACCATTAGATATAGGAAGAAACAGATTTTTAAGCTTAGGATATTATTAGAATAGTGAATCGAATTTGAGACCTCAATCTTATAATAATTTGTGTAAAGAAAATACTATTAGAGATTTGATTTATATCATTATCATGTTAATTAAGCAGATATGTAATATAGTTCCCTCTCTGATTAGATCTAAATTTCAAAACTAAGTCCTTATCAATGTATTTATGTATGTAGTAGCATATTGCTAATTGCTTTAAATTTTAACTTTTATTAAGCAAGGTTTTAGCTTCTTTAGTTAATTGCAAATAACATGGATGCATATCTAAAAACCAAACCAATAAGATAGTATGCGCATCATTATCTAACTATGTTTGTAATTTGATGGCCTTCTCTAGTCATAAGAACAAAAATTATTTGATGTCAGGAATTTTATTCGCACCATATACTCTTCTAACATATTTTTTCCAACGCTATGCGCTTCTTTGTAACCAAAAAAATAGACTCTAAAAATATATTAACAATTAGTTCAACTCAATTAAAAGTTCAAAGTGCATGTAGGCCTAAAAATAGTTTTAGTCTCTAACACTAACAACCAAGCATTTGCCCTTCCCCATGCTGAAATAAATTTCCTTAATTATGGTAAATAATTAATTTAAAATATATCTTATCCCCAAAAAATAAAATGTATGGGTCTCATTATGTTAGGACCCACATATAAAATTTGTAAGAGGTTGATCAATGCTAAATACACACACTATCTGCAAACCACACACGTGAATGAATTTGAGTTCAACAGAAAGAAAGAAAAAATCAAATGAAATCAACTAAACACATCTTCTCTCAATTATGCAATTTATAGATCATAATGTTGTATTAACTTGTTACGTTTATAGTACATTTGGTAAAGGGGTAATGAGAGGTAAATTTTATCATGTAAGTTTTTGCATATACAAAAAAATTTACTGGTTCTTGCAAGTTAATCTTAGACATTTTGTTTTTGTATCAAAAGACTTTTTTTTTTTTTGTATGAACAAAAATCCACCCTTCATTATCTCATACCAAACATACCCTTAGCATTACTCCTAATGATGCAATATTATTTTCTAAATTTTTGAAATAATACTTCTATAATGATTGAGAATGTACTAATGATGCCCACCCTTCCATCCCCCTTTTACTTTTTTCTCATTACATTATATCCTGAAAATGTGGGTGATTCTTGGTCAAGGTATCAGTGGAAACTAACATGAAAGAGCTGACTCTCAAGTTGGTACCACTTTAGATTAACACTTATCAATAATGGTGGGACTTGATACTGAGACAAAGTATATGGGGTAGGTGGTGGCTGGTGTGAAACACATTGATATGATGACCCAATGCCTAAAGCACACTAAGGCCATCATGAGTGACCATCCCTGAGGTCCAGAGATTAAAGCATGAATAATACAGCGAATCACTTAAGATTAACATTTTTTTTCCTTCAAAAAATGAAACAAAACTTTAAGGGCTATAAATCTAGCTCCTAGAGTAATAAAGATTATGAAACCTGGCCCCTAATGATGTCAACGCTTCAAATAAATAGTTATATTCTTCAAACTTTACACTAAAAGTTTATGTAGATAAATAAAGATTAATCACTTCAACAAATAGTAAGCAGTATAATGGATTTGAAGAAGCTAAGATGTGGTTTTTATGGAATAAAAAGTTTAAGCCTATAACTACTTTTGGGTTGAGTAGCTAATGCAACTAATTTCACATTACTTTCTTTTTTCACATGTATTGAAATCTAATAGAAAAGAACTTAAAGTGGAGGTACTTGAACTCAATGCAAACATATAAACAAATATCAAGTATAATTACTCTTTTATTTTTTAATTTATTTTATTGTTACTTCAAATTTTCATGTATGCTTATATATGAGCATATAAGTTTAACTATATGGATCTTCCTTTAACAGCTTAAATCCATAGACTGTAGTGTGTAACTAGTGGCATGCAATCGCATTTTCTCTTATGTGAAATTGCAATATGTTCCTGTCAGAAAAGAAAGTTAAACACACACAGACTCTCTCTTTCTCTGTAGCAAAACGGATGACTAAAATATATTTCTTTGTGGAGTAAAAGTACTTGAATCTGTTTTGTTGCAATATTGTTTAACATTTATGTTGAACACAGGAAGTTTCAGATTTGTCGGTTAAACTAATATTGTCCGGGTATCTTTCACTTTTAAGTTTGTCAGAGTTTAAATCAGAAAGAAGCTCATTTTATGTTTAATTTTTATGTCCACACCACTCTCAAAATATATAAAAAATTTGTATAGTTAATTGACCTTTCATGAAAAATCCTTAAGAAAAAATAGAGGGAAGTAAGGCCAGGAACTACAAAATGATAGTAAATTCAAATCGAGTGGCAAGTGGCAACATTGAGCAAAAGTATGCAAGCAACTTGGAGGTCTTTCTCGGACAATCCCCTTTAATGGAAAGAGCAAATTGGCACTGGGTTTAATTGCTTTAAAGAAACTNTCATGAAAAATTCTTAAGAAAAAATATAGGGAAATAAAGCCAGGAACTACAAAATGATAGTAAATTCAAATCGAGTGGCAAGTGGCAACATTGAGCAAAAGTATGCAAGCAACTTGGAGGTCTTTCTCGGACAATCCCCTTTAATGGAAAGAGCAAATTGGCACTGGGTTTAATTGCTTTAAAGAAACTACAATCAAACAATGAGCTGTTTTGGAGATGTAATTGATTCACCTCTCTTGTGACCCTTTAGGTATGATTCTGTTTCTTGGGTTGCAGAGAAATGGCCGAGACAGATAAAATAATATGTATAAGGTTCTCTTTTCATTTTAAATTTTGGCATTGAAGTTGGAGAGAAAGCGCCATGTGGTGAGCTCAGATGTTTGCACATGGCTTCTCTCCTTCCAAGCTCTTAGGGGATAAACAAATATAGGGAAGCCATGGGTTTTGGTCGGGTTTTCGAGGGAATCAGCTGCAGATGAGACCACCTAATTCGCGTTAGAACTTAGAATAAAGAAAACCCAGATTTTTAGGGCCAATGGTGCACTTGGGAACTGTGATTCTACCATGAAGGAAACTACCAAGTAAGTTAGTACTACTTGCCCTAGAGAAAGAAAGAAAACCCATTATTTATCTTTGCTTCCCCTTTCCAAACCACACTTCAGTTTTTCTTCTCTTCCACAAAAGTTGTTGAATATAATATAGCTCAGATTAATAGTGGTTCTTACCTGCTCTCGCTTCTTTCACACAGATATTGAAGGCAGATTCAGTCAAAAATCCCAATAGAACTTTCAGCTCTTTGCTAACCCTATTTATGTTTAAGCAAGAAAAAGAGCAGAAGATTTGGAAAAAGGTTTGCTTTTGCAAACCTTAAACCTTCTTTCTCCTTCTCCAATTCATAGTAGATTCATCATTTTTTATACTATTGGGAACTAAGAAGACCCTGCATCTCATCTACTTCTTTTCCTTCACATACCCAAAACCCATATTTTAGTTAGTACTCTATTCTTTCAAACTCTCAAATAGAGTTATATATATTTACTCAGCCACTGTTCTTTTCCATCTAATCCAAATTAAAGGCCTTTTCTTTTTCATTTTTTTATATATTTTGTTTTTCCTTGGACAATACTTTTTGTCCAGGTCACGGGCGCCTAATAGGCTTTTTGCAATCCTTGAAGTGGGAAAGCAAAGTACTCACTCATCAAATGCATTCTTGTTTGTGTTTATTCAAGAATCCACAGTCATGGATGGCTCTTCTTGCTCTCTTACTGATTTTTTCCAGTTTTCTGCTGGTGGGATTTGGGTTTCTTTCTATCCTCTCCACATCTCTATTACTGCTTTTGTCTACTATTCTCTTCATGGTATCAAATCACAAAGCAGTGCCTGTTGATAAATTAGTGGAAGAAAAGGTTCTGAGTTCTAAGGAGGAAAGTTCAGATCAAAGGGAGAATCTTGCACCAAACCCAATTCCCAAGAATGAAACTTTGACCGAAGCAAATGAAGCTGAAGAAGAAGAAGAAGTTAAGGATTGTGTTGTTAATTACTCAACCACATCACCAGATTTGCTATCAGAGAGTGAATGCCAAGACCAGCTATCAACTTCTGAGGACTCTGAAGTGGATTGGCCATTCAGATATAATAATGCAGATCAAAACCCTGATTACTCAGATGGTTCAATTTCTGATGAAGACAGCCTCATAGAAATTGCACTTCCAAGTGGACACTATGTGGGTCAGCAGAAAGAAGAGCAAAAGTTCAACTTCAGTTTGCAGCAGAAGAAGCAGCAGGAGTTATCAGCAGAATCCCTTTTCAGTCAACAGAGTCTAATGGAGTTCTTAGCTGAATTCAATGACATGAATGAGGAAGAAAACTTAATAGAGATTGACATATCCATGGGTTCCATTAAGTACTCAAGGTTTGAAATAGAAGCATGAGTAAATTATATAGCACAAGTACTACTATTTTAGAAGTTCATCAATAACTGTTACCAAGTTTTTTTGATCCACCATTGGAATTGGTTGGATTTGAAATGTAATATTTAAACTATGCTTCATCTTGTGTCATAAAGTGTTGTGCAGTGTGAAGCTTCTGTTCCTCTCAAACTTTGGATACCCATTAAAGCACTTGTATTATTATGACCCTCCTTTTTGACTTGTTAATGCACATTAAAGTAATAAAAGTTGAAAAAGTCTGTACCCAGTTGATGGAAATCTCACTAGCTAGCATTTTCTTAAACATCTGATTCTTATTTTAGCTACCCCTCTTGCATTCAAAATATAATGCTTTGTATTTTGACCTATCTTTCTGAAAGGCTCATGCTTGAGATTAGACAAAATTTTAAATCATTTTTTTAGATAGCTATATTTGGAAAAAGAAATGACCAGGGACAAAGTTTGTGAAGAATATTTACTATTAGGGAAACCACTTCTCAACTTAATTAAGCATGTCTGGTATGATTAACCAAGTCAACAAGTAATCAATGATTCTCTCTTAGTACATATTTATGGTGAGCTATTCAGCTAGGTCATTTCCCTTTTATTCTTTTCAGATAGCACTTCACATGAGTGGCTTAAAAGTCATTTCTCCTGAATCATATGGTGCAATAGTATGAAGAAGCCACACCTTATTGTACTTTGATGGATGCTAGATCATTATATTTAGCTGTTGCATCAAACACAAACAAGTTAGAACATTGAAAAATTGGGAAATTGTTGGATCTTAAATTCTCACTTGTTTTTGTTTAGGTTTCTCTGTTCAGGCTGCATGTATAGGTTCACATATGGGAAGACAATGTTGCTGTTGCTGCAGACACTTCGTATATGTCATAGTGAAAGAATTGAGTGAGGAAATGCTATGAAGTGGCTTTGTTTCACAGTGAAATTTGCAATCTTCGTTGACTGAGTAATATTTCACACTTTCGATTATTTGGTTGAATTGGAGTGAAAATCAGTGTGAATTGTTTCTAATAATTAAAAAGAAATTCTAAGTTTGAAGCAAAAGTCATACATAAAAGTTTGAAAAGGAAGAAAAGGGGATAATTAATTGATGAAATTCAAAACGAACAAGGGTCCAGAATTACATGACAAAAGCATAAATATAAATTAAAGGAAATAAAGATACACAAATATATATGCTAGGTCATTTTGACAGATGAATGTGTAGAGAAACCCCAGTCGTGGATATGAACATAACTGCTCCATAAAGTCATGAAGCCTGTCTCTATCTCTTCTCCAAAATGAACAAGGATCAGACATTATAAATTTTATAAGTTTAGGGGAAAATTACAACTGGACAAAAAATTTATTAGGGTAGAGTTTTGCAATGAGTATTGCTATTTAACCAGAAAAAAATCTATCAGAATTCAAATGTGATTATAATATTGAATAAAGTAATATTGATCATTACATATTTACTCAGGAATGATTATAGCTACTCTAGCATTTTCCTTTTATAATTTCCCCAATTTAATCAAAGAAAAAAAATTATTCTCAAGTTTTAATACTTTAAAAAAAAGACCAAAAAGTTCTAAAACCACATCGTAAGAAATAACCAAAATACGTATTGACATTATGTGATTATTTTATTTATATTTAAACATGATAACACATAATAAATAAAATAATCATATATTCTATATATTATAATCACATATATGACAATTTAGAAAGCACTTAATTTTAGAATTTGTTAATATTTTCTCTCAAGTACCAAAAAGAAAAATTGTCCAAAAAACTATTAAAATTAAAATCTAAGTTTTAATCTAGAATCGATATCAAATTTGATTTTATATAGATAGCAACCTATATGCTATCATCTATTGTAAATTAGTAAAAACCTTCTAACGCCAAACTACACTCAGCATGTGAATGAGCAAAGCTATCATTTCTTAGCCAATGATTTCTGGATCTAGTGACACCTCATTCGGTTGTAAGAATTAAAAGATTTATCTCGTAGGTTCTATTTTCCTCTCCTCCCCTTTCTTCATCACATTGGACTCCCTTGTAATTATAAAAGCATTATCAAAAAGTTGAAGCAACAACTCGATGATCTTTTGAAGTCAATAACCTAATAATATGTTGCCACATCATTAAAGTAATTAAAGTGAGTAAGAATTTTTTACCGTCCAAATAAAAGCATAAAAATAAATTTAATAAAAAAAATCTCATTCTCTTTCGTGCTTTTAAAAAGATGTGTTCTCTCTTCCATTCATACAACAACACAACTTCGTTGCAGCTAGAAGAATTCTCCAGCAAGCTAGCAGGGATGGAGATTTTTATTTTTCTTCTTATGAACAAGAACAAATGCAAATTGAATTTGAAGAAATTACTGCTATAGTGATTCCTTTACAGCCTTATCTTAGGTGATTTGAGCCATTAAAGGTGTTTAACTCAATCAAGAAACCAGGACAAAAGGTGCTGCAGAAGAGAGGGAAAGATAGAGAAAATTTGAAGGGGATAAATTGATATAATTTCAAGTATTACATGATTTGTAGTTGAAGAAATTTATGTAATGAATTATCTATCGTATATAAACAGAATAATCACATAATATTAAAAAATATTTTAAACATTTCACAAAGCATATGTTTTTCAGGCAAGTGCATTTAAAACTTATTATTTTATTTCTCTTAAATATTATAACTTGAATAAAATTGTTCCAAATATTTTCTACCATAATTTCTACATTGTCAAAGTTTTGCAAAGATGTAATAAACTTTTTATAAAATAACTTAATTTTTTTATCGCTTCAAAATTAAATAAATTAAATTTATAACTATTTTAATCACATTAAAATTTTAGGGAGGATTTAAAAAACATTAAAAAAAAAAAAAAAAAAAATTGTTTATATATAAAGTTTACTTTTGGTTTTTTTATTTTATTTTATTTTTCTTGTCTTTTTTATGAACATGTGACATGTCCACTCTAGTTAGCTAATAGCCTAATAGCTGAACCTGAAGCCACATCAGGCACATAGATGCCGACACGACCCCAAAGCTTTCACGGTTTCACCCACTACGTGTATTATATTCGAGCCGTCTAGATGCACCGGCCCCATCATTGATCTCACGTTCTAGAACCACCCACGTAACTCCATTCTTATCGACAAACTAACGGTTCATAACACACCACGTGTCTGCTCTCGATGCATTATTACCCCGACGATCCAACGGACCCAACACCTCCCTTCTCGCCCTCTGCAACACCGTTCATTTCCCGGCGCTTCTCCTTTCCCGGCCTGTCCCCGAAATCCCAATTATGCCCCTCACCTTTCTCCCCAATCCCCTCGTATCCCCTCTCCCCAAACCCTAATCCCCAAAATTCCCTTCTCCGGCGAACCACCATCTCCAAAACCCTCAAGTTTACGGATCCGACCCAAATCGGGGCGNTCTAGAACCGCCCACGTAACTCCATTCTTATCGACAAACTAACGGTTCATAACACACCACGTGTCTGCTCTCGATGCATTATTACCCCGAGATCCAACGGACCCAACACCTCCCTTCTCGCCCTCTGCAACACCGTTCACTTCCCGGCGCTTCTCCTTTCCCGGCCTGTCCCCGAAATCCCAATTATGCCCCTCACCTTTCTCCCCAATCCCCTCGTATCCCCTCTCCCCAAACCCTAATCCCCAAAATTCCCTTCTCCGGCGAACCACCATCTCCAAAACCCTCAATTTTACGGATCCGACCCAAATCGGGGCGTGATTCGGAGGAATCTTGGGACCTATGGCCGATTCGGATAACGAATCGGGTGGGCACACGAACAACAACGCCAACGAGCTATCAACGAAGGAGCAGGACCGGTTCTTGCCGATCGCGAACGTGAGCAGGATAATGAAGAAGGCGTTGCCGGCGAACGCGAAGATCTCGAAGGACGCGAAGGAGACGGTGCAGGAATGCGTATCTGAGTTCATAAGCTTCATCACCGGCGAGGCTTCGGATAAGTGCCAAAGGGAGAAGAGGAAGACGATCAACGGCGACGATTTGCTCTGGGCGATGACGACCTTGGGATTCGAAGAGTACGTGGAGCCCTTGAAGATTTACCTTCAGAAGTATAGGGAGATGGAGGGGGAGAAGACCTCTATGGGGAGGCCGGGTGAGAAGGACGGTAGTTTCGGTGGTGGCTCGTCCGGCATCGGCGGTGGCGGCGTGGTGTCGGCGCCGGGGGGTGGAGGTGGAGTTGGAGGGTTTAATGGGGTTGGTGGAATGTATGGTGGGATGTATAACCAAGGACACGTGTACGGTTCTGGTGGGTTTCATCATATGGGTATTGGTGGTGGTGATGGTGCTGAAAAATCTCATTCTGGTGGAAGCAGTGGTGGTGGAGCTTCTAATATGAGATATAGGTAGGTGTTTATGGTTGGATAACTAATAGAGAATCTAATCTACTATGTTCTATTATAATTGTGCAATTTGAATCCCTGATAAAAAGCTTAGAACAAATTGGGTGGGAGAAAAAAAAAGAAAAGATTGGATGTCTTGGGTGAGAGTTTAGGTGGATTTTGCACCATTGATAGTGTAATATGAAATATAGAGATATAGCTTATGCTACTTACAATTGTAACCTAATGATAGAGAACTAGTTTGTGGGAGAAGAGACATGGAGTGGTTTGCATTGTACCAATTACCATATATAAGCAAATTCCTAACTCATAAAACATTTGTTTCTTTCCCCTATTTGATGATGTATTAATAGGCTGAGACACTTGTGTTAAATGGATCAAAGTTTGTATTTTTACATCTTTTTATCTACAATGGTAATAGCATGAACTTGTCAATTGCTTTTTGTGATGATGAATGATGTGTGCCTTTTAAGATAAGGGAAGTACATACATGCCTCCTTGGCTCAGTTATGTGTGTTTAAATCTTTGGGGAAAGGTTAGAGAGGATAAGATAACTGTTATTGGAAATTCTTGTGTACTTCAAACTTACCATTTATAGTGTTTTTTGGTTTGTTGTGAAACTGAAAAGACAGTGCCTGATGTTGTTCTACTTGATTGGTTAGCATACAATGAAGAAAGAAAGACAAGTTGGAATTCTGTGGTGGAATGGTGATCTAGGGGTTGATGTCACTTTAGGTTGAATTGAAGTCCATGTCTGAATGACTTAATTCTAGAGAAACCACTTTTCAGAAACTCATTTGCTCAAGGCTAGACACACTTCCTTATCAAGTTATCATCCTAATTCTCTGCTTTTAGCTTTAGAAAATTATTCCCAAGTCAATGTGTGTTTCAAGTATTAGATAGATAAGATTAAATTTTTTAACCTGCAATATAGGTGAAATAGAAATTTGGACTTTTGAGAGATTTTTAGTTGATTGTGCCAAATTTTAAATGCATCTCTATACTCACTTCTTCAAATTTCAACAGTTACCTGTCAAAGTTTTATTGATAATTTTTTATTGGAGGTTTCTTAGATATTTTGTTGTATGTCATACTATATAAGAATTGTCAATATGTAAATAATATGTGTACAAATTAATTATTTTTAAGTTTGTTTGAAAAAATAAAATAAATTAATTTTATATCAAATAAAATATAAAAATTACATATATTTATCACGTCAGTGTAATATAGTATATACATGTAGTATCATAGAATTTTTATTTTTTATTTAAATATTTATTAAAGAAAAACTTCCGTAATGAATTTTTCAAATTAATAATTCAGTATTTAGACACGGTAACATGAAGGTTTAAAATAAGGGAACAGTTCATCTTCTAAAATGTAACTCGTATTTTCTTTTTCTATTTTTTAAATTGAAAAATATCAGAGATTTCAATTTATTAAATATAACCTACAATTTTAACATATATATGTATTTGAAAGAATTATTCCAGGGTTCTTTGAAAAAGAATCATTTCTAGTAGCTTTCCTCAGAATTGGTGGTGCTATATTTATATTTTTTAAAAATTGCCTTTTGCTTAAGTTGGTTATTCTATGGTTTTTTAGTGGTAATTGTTAGTAAATATGCAAAGATTACTAATCAAGAGACGAAGGAAAGTGGTCATTATGACCAAACACAATAAATGTCACTTTTGTTCCTAGAGACCAATGGTCATAATGTGGTCCTCTGTGATCAGAATTAGGGTGTTTACCTACAGTGACTGCTTGAATATGTCTTGATTAGTGGGCATCATGTGCTTACCAATCGACCTTAGGGGTGTAAGAAAGTGACATGAATCAACCAAACCGAGCTCAAACCGATAAGAATCGGTTTCAAATTTACTAAAACCGAATGGTTCGGTTTAGTTTTCAGTTCCAAAAAATTTTGAACCGAAAAAAACCGAACCTAACTGACTATATTATATATATAGTTTTTGTATATACATTTTATATTTGTCATGAGAATACTTAACATATTTGATTGTGGTAGAGATTTGTACTTAGCTTAATGAAATGAAATGAATGAGTGAGCTGATTTTGGTTTATATTCTATTCTGAATCGTTACTGCTTTCAATTGAGTCTAATTAAACTTTTTTTTTGGTTAAGTAGAGATTATGTTAAATATGTACCAATGTGACATTATTTAAGCCTAACTAGCATGCTAGAAGCTTTACTCATACAGTCATACCCTAAATTTAAGTGATGGAGTGCTGCCAACTTGTGCCAAGGCTATGTTGCAAATATAATACAAATGTATTAGGGACAATATACTAAAATTGAGAGCTAAAGGTTGAAATTTGTATTGGTATGACTCCGAGCAATAACTCAAGTAAGTATAAATAGTGATAAATTTTGTGAAGTATTTTAAATGTATTTTTTTTATTAATACTACGAGTATTCACATTTTATCTAATTGAGTCTAGGCTTAATCTTGTTCGAGTATTAGAATAATTATGATTTCTCCTCTCTCAACAATACTTTTATTGAATCTCGAATCCTTGACCACAACTAAAGGCACACGCTGATATTTTTAATGTATTTATGGTGTGGGCTTAAAGCACAGTCATGTCACTTTTTTATTTTTCTTTTATGTTTTTATTGGAATTATTAGCTGTTTTTGTCTAGAAGCCTAAGTTTTAAGTTGTATCCTGTAAATTTCTTGTGTCCTTTATTTTTACACTTTCTCATTATTTCGTACTATTAACCTGTCTTGACCCTCTCTCTACACACAGGCCACAGCAATGTAGTATCCACTATTCAGCACATGTGGTACCTACGAGTAGCCTGAATTAAGAACCCAAGCATCATCTTATGAAATATTTAATACTTTAGAGAACATTTTAAGCAAGGTCTATGATGTCTAATGCACCTCAACTTAAATTCAAGCCACATAATAATAGTTCACACATTCTTTCACTTGCATATGGCTTGGTGGAAAAATATAAAAATGACAAGATCACTATTTGCTATATTTGTAGATAATTTTTTTAAAACTTTCTATATTGCTAAAATTGGGTTATAGAATATGTTGAGATTTCTAGGTTTGAAGTAATATTTTGAATTCTCATTATTGGTAATGTTTTTACATGACGATATGGTTGTTTAAACGTTAACTTTTTTTTACTTAAATTTTTCATCATTAGATCGCATCTAGTGACTTATTTTTGGTACTCTTTTGATCTGTCATTTCAGCTTCTTCATTTTTGTTAAAATCCTACGCAGTAATGTCTTCTGTAGAGTGATTTTTCCTTTCCTTTCTTAAGCTTTGGTTAATGATGTAATCGGAGAGAGATTATTATGTGAAAATCTCAATCTTCCAGTATTCTGATGCTTCATATAGTGATTTTGTTCACAATGTTTAGGAACTTGAATAGCTTCTAAGATTGGACCATTGATTGGCCTCATGGAGATGTTTTTGACTGAGAAAGCCCATACTCTACCAGGCCCAATGGTTCCCAATGCTCTTGATCCAATATGAAATCAATATAGACAAAAAAAAAATTAAAGAGATAATAATACAAAGTAGNCAGGCCCAATGGTTCCAAATGCTCTTGATCCAATATGAAATCAATATAGACAAAAAAAAAATTAAAGAGATAATAATACAAAGTAGTGTCCTTTATGTTTGTCTTTAATTAGAGATCAAGGTAGAGGAGAAAAGTTTTGGGAAATTTGATACGATCATATGATATTTGGGTCAAGTGTATATTAATATTATTTCTAGATCTTTTATCTTTATTTTATATGGACATTTTTGGAAAAATAAAGTTACCCAATTTCTTTTTTATATATTTTTTACTATAACTTTACTTTAAATACAAAATTTATAAGCTCTAAAAATAATTTCAATATCACTCAGTAAGCCGTTTGATATACCTACCACATTCTAATTTAAAAGTATATATATATATTATTCTAGAAAAACATTTGAAGAAATTAAGAATTTATTTAGGCCAATGAACCTATTAATTACTAGATCACAAGAAATCACAAATTTTCAGAAAATGAAATCCTAAAAGTAGGAAAGAAATTTCTTTACATAGCTAAAAAAATTCAATAATTACATGTCTTGAGGACAAAGCTTACGAACCTATTAATTACATGTATTTTGGAGAAATGAAGCTATAAATTACTATATCACAGAAAATCCCTAATTTTTAGAAAGAAAGAAAAATAGTAGGTAAAGAAATTTTCATGCAACAGGTAAAAAATATCAACTCCATGAATGCATGCTAAAAAATAGTAGGTATTAAATTACATGTATTTTGGATCAATGAAGCTATTAATTACTATATCACAGAAAATCCCTAACTTTTAGAAAGAAAGAAAAATAGTAGGTAAAGAAATTCTCATGCAATAGCTAAAAAATATCAACTCCGTGAATGCATGCTATAATTTGTACACATGCCAATATTTTTCCTACCCTATATATAACCCAATTCTTCTTGAGCACCAGCATCCTATATCTCAATGCTCAAAGCATAGAGTAATCAATCAGAGGTTTTCTGTGGATATGGCAAAGCTTTCTTTGTCCCTTTCCTTCATGCTTCTCCTCCTTTTCTCAGGTCTGCTTTTGATCTTAAATTTCCATCTAATTTTTGTATAAGATTTCTTATTTTAGTTTTTCATGAGTGGTCCTTATATCTTTGGTATGGGACTAATATTCTCTCGGGTTTTGATATACTTTAACCACTAGTACTTTTAGCGGGTTTGAACTCTTAATATTACTTTAAGATTTGCCTCACATAAAACTCGATCAGTTTGTTAACTGAGCCACACCTGATAGTTTCCTTTAAGATTTGTATTAGTCCTGGCTTAATTTGATTTGTGATTGTTTGTGCAGTTGCATGGACTGAGAGTGAAGCAGGGAGATGCTCGGATGTGTTAGCTGTCTCATGCGATCGGTGCAAGTACAATTGCGTTCTTAAACACGACACTGTTAACTACGAATGTGCCTCTCGAGGCTGCGTTTGTCATTACCCCTGCGGTCTTCCTCATATGGTTTAGTGATTTTGTAATCTTCTTGTAGCTCTTATATGAAAAGAGTGTTTTAGCACTTGATTCAATGCAATCGAATAAAAAGATGATAATTTCATGTTGAAAACTTGGATTACTTTATTCAAACTTGAATCTCATGCTAAATCATTTGCCTCCTCCTTCACAAAGACACAGATATGCTTGCTATTTGTCCTCGTTTTTGCAAGAAAGACCCAGCATTAGAAATTGCCAAAAACATTCACATTTTCCTTTCTTTTTGTCAAGCTTTCTCAGTAACCAAACAAAGCAATCCCCTTAAAATTTCCACCCATTTACCTGTTTCAGCAAGGGAACTCGTCGGGCCCCTCTGATTACACCCAGGTGTGCCATTCAACAGCCACGCAGACACCATGTTGGACACAACTTTTACCACGTGGACAAGTCGTTAGCCACATCATCACTAAACTGATAGTGTAATAACTGTAATTGACAACAGAAAATCAATTAAAAAAAATTGTAAATTTAAAGGACTTTGGTCGAACAAAAAAATTATAGGGACTTAGTTAAAAATTCAATCAAACTATAAGGATATGTAACATATTTTAACCTTAAAGTATAAAATGATAGAATTTTAGCCAGGGTGTAAATGCTTTACTTTGCACTGCAAAAATACAAAATAGTAACTAAAACAGTAGCATGAAATTGTTACATAAATGTGAATGAAGGCAACATTTTTTTNATTTTTTTATTTTTTTGATGGAAAAGGTAACAACTATTGTAGCTAAATCATGGTTATGCTAGTTGTATCTTCCTTATAATAATATTAATATACTTGCCAATTTTGCTAGCAAAGAATTGTAAAGAAAGCGATGGCCTCAGTGACGCAGAGAGGTCTTACAAGTGACAGATTCATGAGGCTGATAAATACAGCTGCATGTTGTGTGGCCTTAGATGAGCTTCGCCTTTGTTGTTCATTGCTATTGCCATGGGTGTATGTTTGTACTTAGCTTAATGAAATGAATAAGTGAGCTGCTTTTGATTTATATTCTATTCTAAATCGTTGCTGCTTTCAATTGCGCTAATTAAACTTTTTTTTTGTTGGTTAAGTAGAGATTATGTTAAATATGTACCAATTAATGTGACATTATTTTTTGGAACTTTAGCTGTAATTTTGAATTTGAACATAAAACTCACAAAAATTAAGAACGATCTCAGTATCACGCAAGTGATACGAGTAGCCTGGATTAAGAACCCAAGCATCATTAGATGAAATAGTTAATACTTCTAGGACATTTTAAGCAAGGTCTATGATGCCCAATGTACCACCACTTAAATTCAAGCCACATAATAATAGTTCACACATCCTTTCACTTGCATATGGCTGGGTGGAAAAATATAAAAATGACAAGATCACTATTTGCTATAGTTGTAAGATAATTTGTTTTACTTTCTAGATGGCTAAAATGGGGTTTATAGAATATGTTGAGATTTTTAATTTTGAAGTCTCATTATTGGTACTTTTTTTAACTTGACAACATGGATATTTAAACCTCTGACTTTTTATAAATTATCTAAATTTCACACCACTAAATCACACCTAACGACTTATTATTGATACGTACTCTTTTGATCTGTCATCTCTGCTTCATCATTTTTGTTAAAATCCCTAGCAGTAATGTCTTATGTAGAATGATTTTTCCTTTTCTTTCTTAAGCTTGGTCAATGATATAATCGGAAAGAGATTATTATGTGAAAATCTCTCAATCTTCCAGCCTTCTAATGCTTCACATTTGTATTTTGTTCACAATGTTCAGGAACTTGAATAGCTGCTAAGATTGGACCATTGATGGGCCTCATGGAGATGTGTTTTTTAACTGAGAATGCCCATATTCTACATGTACCAGGCCAATGGTTCTTGGAATGCTTTTGATCCAATATGAAATCAATAAAAACAAAAAAGTTAAAAAGATAATACTAAAAAATAGTGCCCTTTACCTTTGTCTTTAACTAGAGAAGGGAGAGGAAAAAAGCTCTCCGAGAAATTTTGATACGATCACAAAATAGTTAGGTAATGTGTATATTAATATTGTTCCAAGATTTTTCATCTTTATTTTTTTTTTGGACATTTTTGGAAAAATAAATTTATCCTTTTTTTTTATACTTTTGGCTATAATTTTAAGATAACTTCAAAATCACTTGACCATAAGCATTTGATAAATCTACCACATTCTAGTTTAAAATGGCTTAATTGTAATTTTATTCTTCTATTTTAACAATTTGAACTTTTTAGTCCTATTTCTTTAAAAATAAATTATTGAGTCCTTCTATATTCATAAAATATATAATTTTGATCCTTTTGTCTTTAAGTCAAAATTCTTAGGTTTATTTTAAGATGTAAAATTTTATGATTCATAATCTCACCGTTCAAATTGAAAAGCTATATTTTGTGAACCTTCCAACTAAATTTTAACTTGATCTAACGGTGAATGAGTCTAGTTCTTCGGTTAGATAAAAAATTATGGTTTTGGTATTTTGGACTGAGTCCCACCGTTAGACCGAGCTGAAATTGAGTGGGTAGGTTCACAAGACGTAGGTCTTCAATCTGAATAGTAGGATTATGAATCAGAGAACTTTACACCTTGAAATAAACCTAAGAATTTTGACTTAAAGACAAAATGACCAAAATTGTATATTTTATGAATATTAAGAAACTTAATAGTTCATTTTCAAAGAAGAGAGACCAAAAATTTCAAGTTGTTAAAATAGAGAGACTAAAATTGCAATAAAGCCTTTAAAAATATATCTGTATCATTCTAGAAAACATCTCAACAAAGAATTTATTTAGGTCAATGAACCTATAAATTATATACTTTTGGGCACATTTTCTTTTTATTTGGTACTTTTTGGGTACATTAACCTACTAATTACTAGATCACAGGAAATCACAAATCTTTAGAAAAAGAAATCTAAAAATAGGAAAGAAATTTCTTTACATGAGGACGAAGCTTACGAACCTATTAATTACATGTATTTGGGTAAATTAACCTACTAATTACTAGATCAGAGGAAATCACGAACTTTTAGAAAGAAAGAATCAAGAAATTTTCTTACGATAGGTAAGAAATATCAATTGCATGATTGCATCCTATAATTTGTACATGCCAATATTTTTTCTACCCCTATATATATCCCAATTCTTTTTGAGCACTAGTATCCTATATCTCAACACTCAAAATATAGAGTAATTAATCAAAGGTTTTAAACTACACATCAAGCTTGTTTCTGTGGATATGGCAAAGCTTTCTTTCTCCCTCTCCTTCTTGCTTCTCCTCCTTTTCTCAGGTTTGGTTTTGATCTTAAATTTCCATCTAATTCCTTTCACAAGATTTGTATCAGTCATTTTGTGTGCTTAGTTTGGTTAGTGATTGTTTGTGCAGTTGCATGGAGTGAGAGTGAAGCAGAAACTGGGCCAAAGGTTTGCAGGGATGTGATGAGCTCAACATGTGAGGCCGTAAGGTGCAAGAACGATTGCCTTCGAATACATAGGGGTGACTATGAATGTACCTCTCAAGGCTGCATTTGTCACTATCCCTGCGGTCTTCCTCCTCCTATGGATTAGTGATTTTGTAATCTTCTTGTACCTCTTATCTGAAAATAGTGTTTTAGCACTCCATTCACTGCAATAAAATGACAAGATAATAATTACATGTTGGGTTACTTGATTTGCATCATTAAATGTATTTTTAATGATTTAATTTTTAATGCATCTAATAAATTTGAAAAATAATGAGAATTAGATTCTGGATTTATCATTTTTCTGTGACTTTTTATAATGCACTTAGTCTAATTAAAAAAGATTTATAATATACTGATGATACTTAATCAAATATGATAAATTCTATTACTTGAATTTTGATTGATGATTTATATTTTGAATTGATACTTGTTAATTGTTACTTATTTGTTAAGGATTAATTGTTGATATTTTTAATACTTAAGAAAATTTTAAATTTTTTTATTATATATATATATATATATATATATATATATATATATAACATAGCGTACTTGTACCCTTATTTTTTTAAAAATGTTGTATCGACATTTCGTACCCATACTGAATATGAAACTTGTATCCGTACCTGTGCTACATAACAAAAAACAAAAGAGTGTGGGTATAAATTAATTTGTCTAGAAGGTGAAATATTGCCTTTTTAATAGGTAAAGTATAAAAGCTGAAAAGTGAAATAACAAATCAAGCTCGATTAAAATTGACTTAAATTGGCCCACGGGACAAATGGATCAGCCCAAATTCATTTTCCTCTTTTTTGTTTCTTTCCTTTTTTTAAGGAAAAAAATAAAAAGTAAACATAAAAACCTTAAATTCAATATTATCTTACATTAATAATCAAATTAATCAATATTTAAATAATTTTTAACAATCTTTAAACTAGAATTTAGATATCTAATCTTAATATCATACTTATTGTTAATTACTTATTATAAAAATATAATTTTTCATTAAAAATCATTATATAATCACGCCTATTTATATTATTTAATAATTTAACTTAATTAACCTAAAGAAAACAATTAAATTTCAAAAAACTAAAAAAGGGGCATAGTATCAGGCTAGCCCGCTGACCCACCAACCTTACACAAGCCAGTGCCACCATTTTGCTAGCCTGATGTCAAAGTGGTTGACCCGAGCCGTTTGACAACCTAAGATTTTCATTCTAAGTCACATTTTTGCGAATGTGATGCTTGGAAATACGATTCTTAGATGGCAATGATATGTGGGTTTGGCGGTCACCTCTTTTGATCATAAGAACTATTTATTGTCAATAGTTCTAATCCCGTCACGTTCTCCCCTCTCATTTTTTTAGCATATTGCGTTCCTTTGTAAAACAAAAACAAATACAAAACAATTCTTAGAAATGTATAGTTTTTTTGTTTGGTACACCATGGAAATATACATAAGAATTCCTTAGAATATATCACTATTAATTTGGTTATTAAACATTAAATTTTTCTAGAAATTTAGTATAATTTTCAAAGATACTTTTAGCATAATTTATGTTGAAGAGAGAATCTAGAGAGAGAAAGAAAAGAAGTTTAGATATAGGAAAATCTAGCGAAGAAAAGAATTTAGAGAGAGAGAGAGAGAGAGTTCTAGAGAGATAGAGAAAGAAAATTTTATAGAGGACGAAAACTAGAGAGAATAAGTAAAAGAAATTTATAGAGAGGGAAAGCTATTGATAAATTTAGGAAGAGAGGGAGAAATTTAGATAGAGGAAGGAAGTTAAGAAGAGAAAGATGTTGGAATTGGGATGTTGAAGTGGTACGTGCATAAGATATGTCTCTCAACTTGTTTGCTTAAGAGTAATCTACAAGCTTCTGAAAGTTATAAATCCATTAAGCTGAAGAAAACCCAAGTGGACATAATTGTTAAATTTTAATGTTATAAATGTTAACTACACACCATCAAATATTACATTACCTTACATTTTTTTTTTAACAATTTAAACTGCTAAATCTAATTTTTAATTTTTGTATAGTTTTAGTAAATCTAATTAAACGTAAAATGTTTTCAAATATGTTATGTGAAGAAGTGTGCGGTAGAATATATAATATATATATTAATTGAGTTCGTAGATCAATTAGTCACAGAATTCTTCTTCAAGTGGTTCATTGTTTGAAGGACTATTTAAATAAAAAAAAAAAGCTTCTCCAAACATTCTCTTACATAAAATTATTATTATGAATGTTTTCACGATAAAACTTTTAAAATAAAAATAGCTCGTTCTATATTTAATAAGTTTACCTCATCTAAAAGGTGGTATACAAGTCTAGGTTTTGTGTTAAAAAAATAATATATATAGGTATAAGGACTTTAATACCAATTGACAATTGTGAAGCCAACTATGCACTTCTACTCCACCATGTGCTTTACAGAACCATACATAGCTTCCATTCTTTCACAAGTCACCCAAATAGAGATAGATCTAGCATACTAGCTTCACGTGTCTAGTGGCAGTTGCCTTATTTCAATCTTCACTTTATTAAATTCCAAACTACCTTATCTCTTTTGGCTGACATTTTTGCAGTTCATTTTAACTTTGGTGTTTCATCGTTGAACCCAATTCAAAGAAAAGAACCAAATGCTCATTGAATGACATAAAATAACTTTATAAAGTAAGACAGTGTTTACTCAAGTTTCACCTGTTCATTCAACCACCCTTCTTATTAAAAACTGAAGCAGTACAAGTATAGGGTTCCCTACACACATGAAGTGGGCCCAATCTTCTCTATCATTTTGATGCCTCTTTATTCCAAATTTTGGTGGCTCATTCATATTGATATTAGGCCCTTAATCATTGAGAAGATTAGGATGAGAACTATGTATCAACCAACTTTTAAGTTTAATTTAGGTATTTTTAAGACAAATGGGCCCACCCACAACGGGAAGAAATTGCATTACCAACTTTTTATTTTTTTTAATCTTTAGTTATAGGAAATTAGATTTTTTTATCAAAAAATATTAGGAGAATATGAATTTNTCGAAGAATATTAGGAGAATATAAATTTAAATTTGAGATCTCAATTATGTGAATAAGTTATGTTGTGTATATTTTGTATGTGCATTACTCAATTTTTTTTTTCTATTAGATAAAGTTAGATATTTTATACTAATAGATGTTGGTTCAACTGGTAATGATCAAAATATTTTATTTATAATATCTATTTTCGAATCTCATTACTAATTATTGTCTTTTAGTAAGTAACGTGTAAGTATCATTATAGATCATCGAAACTTGTGTCATATCTTAATCTTAAAATAAGGTAATCTTCCAACCTCATCCTGAACTTTTAGTGCATCCAAAAAAAAATTTATATTTTTTAATAAGATATAAAAGAATAAAAATTTCCTATGAGAAAAAAAGAGAATAAAAATTTTAACCTCTTAAAAAAATTGTTGAACTAATGGACCGTAATTAATTTTTTTTATATTAAATCCATTGTGTGCATTTACCGACTTTGATTCGGATTCCTTAAGTAAAGTAAAGTCAGCATAACGGGCACGAGGTTTTGTCCTTCGTAAATAAAATATGTTGCTATCAGTTAGTGTCAGTGTGTCCCCCACAATGAACATAAAAAAAAAATAAGAAATCTCAATGCATTAATTATGGTCACGTAATATTTCCCAATATATATCTAATAAATTATACACATTTATTAAATATTATTTTTGCACAATGAGTATATGCTTGAAATAATTCAATTTAAATCCTCCCAACAACTTTTCTTTGCATTTTAATCACAAACACGCACTATAAAATAATAAAAATTTGGATTCTATAATTATCAGGATATATTCTTTTTTTTTTCAGTTTATTAACACTAATTATTCTCAGTGATACATAATAATTGGGTTTCTTCCTCCAAGCAAATTTCTGTAGTGAAGTTAAATCTCAACCTCAAGAAAGTATTAGCACGATATCATTATAAGTGGTATAAATTCTTAATTGATTTTAAATTTTATAATTGTCAGTTTAGAATCTTATAAGCTTAAAGCAAATAGAAAAATGCTAAATCATGAAAATAAATATTTTAGTGATAATAAATGATTGAGTTTGTTATTATGGAGTGCTAAAAATTGACATAATTAAAAGATGGTGCAAAAGGTATTTCCTTTCTTAGCAGGTGTCTGTGAGAAATAACTAAAATATTTTTAAATTTTATATGATTATCATATATATTATTATGTTCGAATATATAATTATTATATTTAAATATAAATAAAATAATCACATATTTAAATAAAACAACCATATTAAACTAAAAATTATTTTAATAATTTCACACAATATACCAAGCATCTTTGGCACCTTTTGATTTTTTTTTTTTTTTAGGGAGGAGAATGAACTCTAAATGATTCAAATAACTTTTTTTTTTTTATAATATCATAATATGTGGTTGAATTATTATGTGAAACTTTTTTTTACATTTTCAATAGATAAAAACTAAACCTTTCTTAGTTTACCTTTCTTCATGCCCCATTTGTATATTCTTATGCAAATTGTTGAGGAATACTATAAACAATACTAATATTAATACTCTAATTAAAAGGTACAAAAAATCATGCAAAATAATAATAATAATATTGAAAAGACCGACAGTGGGGAGTGTCGGTGGCATAGGCAGCCAGTTTGTGTTTGAAAGTGCAAGTTCCTTTTAAAATATCACAATCTTGACCCTAATTACAATCATCCAATCTAATATGGGCCCATCTCCAACCTCATGCCTAGCTAGCATTATTTGTCACAACACAAAAACACAGCAAAGACTCAAAGTGAGTACCACGCTACTATTGTCTATTAAACATAATCAAATCTCTTTCTCTTTGCCATTCTAACATTTTCACCAAAATCCTCTATCTTCTCTTGCTTTGCTTGCTCCTCCAAAATGGAGCAATCTCCATTACTCACAACAACTCTTTTACTCACTTTCATCCTTCTATTTTCTTCTACTAATGGCCACAACATCACTAAAATTCTAGCCAAACACCCCGAATTCTCCACCTTCAACCACTACCTCTCCGCCACCCACCTCGCCGCTGAGATCAACCGCCGCCAGACTATCACTATCTTGGCACTGGACAACGCCGCCATGTCAGCTCTCCTTGGCAAACACCTCTCCATCTACACTCTCAAAAACGTGCTCTCACTTCATGTGCTAGTGGATTACTTTGGCACCAAAAAACTTCACCAGATTACAGATGGGACAACCTTAGCTTCCTCAATGTTTCAGGCAACAGGAGCAGCTGCTGGCACTTCCGGTTACGTTAACATCACCAACCTTAAAGGTGGGAAAGTTGGGTTCGGAGCTGAAGACAATGATGGCCATTTTCATTCATTCTATGTGAAATCTGTTGAAGAATTTCCTTACAACATCTCAGTTTTACAAATCAGTCAAGGTATAACTTCAGCTGATGCTGAAGCACCAACTCCTGGGCCAGGTGATTTCAACTTAACCTCTGTCATGGCCAAACAAGGTTGCAAAGCTTTTGCAGATTTATTGAGAGCTTCAAAAGCTCTTACTACTTTTGATGACAACGTTGGTGGAGGGTTGACAGTGTTTTGCCCAACAGACAACGTTGTCAATGGTTTCCTACCCAAGTACAAGAATCTCACAGAGAATCAGAAGGTGGCATTGTTGTTGTATCATGGTGTTCCTGTGTATGAGTCCTTGCAAATGTTGAGATCCAATAATGGGGTTATGAACACTTTGGCTACTGAAGGAGCCAACAAGTATGATTTCACAGTACAGAATGATGGGGAAGAAGTGAAATTGGAAACTAAGGTTGTGATAGCAACTATAATAGGGACATTGATAGACCAAGACCCTTATGTGGTGTATAAAGTTGACAAGGTCTTGTTGCCAAGAGAGTTGTTCAAGGCTTCCCTTGCACCTGCAGAGTCACCTAAGCCAGCCAAGAAGAAGAAGAAGGCAGCAGATTCCAATGCCGATGCACCGGAAGCCGATGGGCCGGCCGACGACTCAGCAGATCAGAAGGCTGCTGATGATAATAGTGCAGCAAGTGGATTAAACAGCGAGTTCATCATGGTGTTGTTGAGTTTGTTTATGGGGGTTTTGGCTCTATAATTGGACACCATGAGAAAAAGGGGCAACTCAGTATTGGTATACAGCTATGGTCATGTGAGATATTCTTTTCTTTTGTTTTATTTGATTTTATTTGTGAAGGAAATAAAACAGTGAGAGATACCCACATGTTTGAGCCACTTCTGTCTTTTTATTTATTTTTCTTATATTTATTTGTTTATTTATTTCCAATTTGATTTGAGTTGTCATTTTTAGTGTGAATGGTATCCAGGTGGTCCAAGCTGTTTTGTATGCACATAGACAAATTTTACTCAACATAGTTATGTATAATGGTCTTTTGCCTTTTACTATTACTGATGAGCATGATAGAGGTATCCCCATGACATTCTACCATCTTGGTAGCAATACTTAAATTCTTACTTCTTTTTTATGACTATTAAATATGAAGATTTATCTCCTGTTTAATCTAGTGACAGAGGAACTTGGGTAAAGTGTTAGCTAACTTTCACCCTTCTTGTATGAAATGTAAGACGTAAGAAAATAAGTTCTTTTCCAAACATGGGTTACACGATTCCCAGAATCGATTTCAATAGTTCCAAGTCTCATAGGAAAGTGACTCACCAATAGGCTATAGCATAGTTTAGCTTTACGTTTTAACTTTTAGCAGTACCTATAAAGAGCATGTTTTGGCATCTGCTGTTGCTTCTATAAACCAGATCTATTATTCCACAGAAAAGTTTTCAAAGATAGTACAAACTGTGATTTCACTTTAGCACAAAATTGGAGCTTATCTCACATAAACTTCATTATATACACATACGAAAGCACTTGAGTTATATAACAAAGACGAAAAAGGAAGAATTTTCCTGAAGGGAAGGCTTGCACCAATACTATAGTTACAATAACAGCCATGAAAAATATATATTTATGTACATGAAAATTTAACAAACACCTTCTACCCAGAACGTAATTTTCAAGATTGACTGCTCCAAAATACTAAAAAGAAAAATACAAATGTTCATCATGACAGCCTGGAAGAAGTATCATACGATTCATACCAGAACTGATGAGAAATAACTTATTATGGACCCATAAACGACGAATTGGCCAACCTTAGACTAGTCTTCATAACCGAAATCTCCCCAACGGATATCGTGCTTCGCAGCAAGATAGTGGACACCAGCTGGTCCTCCACTACCATATGTGTATAGCTCTGGCACAACTTTCTTCTCTTCAAGTTCTTTCAATAGAGGCGTCAATACTGCCCAAGCAGCATCAAGCTCATCATCTCTAATGAACAATCGCTGCTCTCCTTCTATGGCATCTAAAAGCAGCCTTTCATAAGTATCTGGAGTCTCTATTGTGTGCCTTCATTAACACAATAGACTCATGTTAGTATCAGTGGATGATAAAAGGAATTATATACATATATCTACATATAACAAAAGTGAACTTCTGTAAATTTTCCAATCACTAATGCTCCGCTCAGATTTCTAGTCATACCATGAAACTTATTTTATCCAGAAGAACTCTGTTATTTGCATATCAGAAAGGAAAAGTTCAGTGGTATTTTAGTTCTTGTTTTATGCTTGTATTAATTTCTTCATTCTCCTTTCACCCCTAACTTCTTCCTTCAAATGATATTTCCAAGCAAAGCAAGTTAATGCAACAACCTAGGCTAAAATTACTTCTTTTCAAAGAAATCACTTTACAGTTCTCGAGCAAACTGAGTATGGAACCAAAAGAAAACCCACAAAGACAACATTATATAGCCAAATAGAAGTCATGTTTGCTATAGGTATAAGCAGGAAAAGGGCTATTTCTTCTCAGAACATCTTTATGTACTTCTTACCAATCATGATGTTAGAGTCAGGAGCAAAAGCAAAGTTATGATCCTATTTCAATCAAATTTTGTAAAATATAGACTATAGACTAGATATATGGGAATTTACTAATATTGGCTTCATTAGATTCTTACTTGGATTTGTATAGCAAATGAAGGTCACTTTGATCCAATCTCATTCCAAGACCAGGAACCTTATTGTTGATCTTAAGATATATAGCTTGATCTGGGTGTTCACGAAGCACAAGTTCATTTGTTGCTTTATCTAAGTCAGTTCCAAATCTTTGATTGTACAAGTTGCCCGGAACATGTCTAAATTGCACTCTGATTTCCGCTCTGAAATTGTAAGGCCAAAAGCACTTGATCATTTCATCTTGTTTCAATAGTCTATAAGGCCCTTGGAAGAGAATAATCATCATATCGATTAAAAGAATCCACGTACCTATTTGAATGAAGAGCCTTGCCAGCTATCATAAAAAATGGAACTCCTTCCCATCGTGTATTATTGATGAAAAGAGTTGCTGCTGCAAAAGTGGGAGTGAGACTGTCATTTGAGACAGTTCGCTCATCAGTGTAAGCAGGATATGCANGGCCCTTGGAAGAGAATAATCATCATATTGATTAAAAGAATCCGCGTACCTATTTGAATGAAGAGCCTTGCCAGCTATCATAAAAAATGGAACTCCTTCCCATCGTGTATTATTGATGAAAAGAGTTGCTGCTGCAAAAGTGGGAGTGAGACTGTCATTTGAGACAGTTCGCTCATCAGTGTAAGCAGGATATGCAGCACCACCATCACTATTACCCTTGTATTGGCCAACCACCACATCTTCGAGCTTGATGGGTCTCATGGAGCGCAAAACCTTAACCTGACTCAATAGCATGCTCAAGAAATTAATCAATAGGAAACAAGGAATAGTTTACATTTGCAATTTAGTTTGAACTTTGTGATAGGATAGGTACATCACAACAATGATACCTTTTCATTTCTAATGTCCTCAGAACCTAAGGTGACAGGTGTCTCCATTGCAAATAATGCAGTCATTTGAAGTAGATGATTAAGCATTACATCACGGATGATGCCATATTTGTCAAAACTTCAGGAAGAAAAACAAAGAATTAGGCAGAGTCAACCCTCATATCTAAAAGCATGACTTCTGGACAAGATGTATCAAATAACAGTTTTTGAGAATAATATCAGTGGGAAACACTACTATGCCTACCTGCCCTGTCCCTCAGTGCCAAAATCTTCAGAAAAAACTACTTGCACATTGCGGACGTAGTTCCTGGACAACAATGGCTCAAAAACTAGATTTGAGAAGCGAAGCACCAAAAGATTTTCCACAAGCTCCTCACCTAAGTGGTGGTCAATCCTGGAATACGATGATTTCTAAGGTTTCATTGATGTGTGAGCAAATGTAAAAATCATCCTTGCTGAAACAAACTGCAGAGAGTTATACCTGAATATTTGTTCCTCGGTTAAATGTCGTTTCAATGCTTGGGTCTGCTCTCTGGACGACTGTCTATCATGACCAAATGGCTTCTCAACTATGAGCCTAGTCCATCCATATCTTGAAGATGCGCGATGTTTGGTGCATCTTGCAACATCCACGTAAATATTTGAGGGTATTGCTAAGTAGAATACCCTATTTGAGATTCTTCCAGCCTGAATTATCCTTACATCAATTCAGCAGATAAACATTGCCCTAAGAATTCATACCCAAAATATAAATGGCATTCACGTGCACCAACTTTTCACCATGAGAACAATTTTTTACCTGTTTTTCTGTTTTCATCAGTTAATGAAGTTCATCCATTTTTGTGTTTCTCTTTTCCTTTACCTTGTCATGCAAATATATCTTAACTTCTTTTCCACTCTGATTATTCACCACTTCTATGTAAGAATATATAATTCAAGTATTTTCCACACATTGTTGAAAAAATTACTAAATTATTGGACATAAGTCATTGATATATATATATATATCGGGGATTCTATGATACTACATGTGTATGTCATACTACACTGACGTGGCAAGCATACGTAATTTTTATATTTTATTTGATATAAAATTAATTTATTTTATTTTCGCAAACAAACTGAAAAACAGTTAATTTGTACACATATCATTCACACATTGGCTATTCTTATGTAGTATGACATACAACAAAGTATCTAAGAAACCTCCTATATATATATATGTGTGTGTGTGTGTGTGTGTTTTTTTTTTAAAGTTCAAGCTAAAAGATATTGCACAATTCCACAGGCTGTAATATTCTGAACTAGAAAATATAATAAATTTTTTGTGAGAACCGAAAGGTTTTCAAACTTCAATTCAGAGTTTATAAACAAGCTCACAAGTTATCAAGACTCCAAGTGAATGCAACAAGAGTTTACAACCAGTTACTATTAAGCATATATGTGGTCCAGTCAAAACAGAAAGCAATAATGGTTTCAGTTAGTGCTTTCTGAATGTGTCAAACATGGCACTGAAAGCCTTCTGTATGTGTCAAATATGGCACTGAAGTCTAAGAGGAAGAACATAAAAGCAACGTCCACTTTCCAGGTAGAGGAATGGTACCTCTTTCTCTTCCATCTTAATGTTCAATTCCGAAAAGTGCTCCTCAGAACTATACTGACCCGAATGGTAAAAACAGCATTTTAAGAACTTAGCCATCTTCTCATTGCAGTTGTCCCTACAATTTCAGAAGATTAATAAGTAAATATTTCCAAAGCAGTGAACCAAAATACTATATGCATAGAGGAAGGGAGATGAAAAAAAAAAAAAAAAACCTCTTATCAACTCTGCAGGTAAGAGTTTTACTAATCTTGTTTCTTAGCTCCTCATCAGTCATTATAGTACGCGCATATCCAAAGATTGTAAAATTCTACAAAGAACAAAATCATCAGTGACCATTGATGATAGGAAGAATTTTCTGAATTTAGTTTACAAAATAATAAATAAGAAAGTACCTGAGGTAAACAATCTTCGTAAAAGAGCGCAAATAGAGCAGGGAAGATCTTTTTCCTTGCAAGGTTTCCTGTAGCCCCTACAACAACAATGCTCAGAGTAGACTCTGCCTTCTCTTCATCCAAAAACTGATTGTAGACTTCTTTGGCAGGAGTCCCCATATGCTGTGTGTCTAAGAGATCTGTGGCTGATACACCTAGAACTAAAATATACACCTACTTTTAGTTCAGATATATGAAACTTAAAGATTTACAAAAGTCAAAGAATTGGATAAGTTCACTACATAATTTAAACAAGGAACGTCTAAGTATAAATGGTTATCACTAGGAAGGGAAGAATTCTCTTATTTTTTTCCCACCCCAGCACAACTTCCAACACTAAAAACTCTCCTAGTACACAATGAAGCAGGAGACTTCAAACGAAGCAAAATTCATCAACAAGAATTGCGCAATTCATTAAGAACTAAAAAGAACGTCCATTTCAATTTCTTTAAAACTAAACAGCTCTTTTCATTCTAAAAATGCCTCTCAGAAACATTCTACCGAACATATGGTATTCATTATATAGAAATGGAAAATTACCAATACGCTTAAAATCCAATTACGAAATCCATCATTGAACGTAAAAAGACATCATAAAGAACCCACCATGATGCAAAGGAACAGCAGCAAAAGGAAGCATATCCGAAGCTCTAACCCCAAGTTGCTTTTTTGAACGAGTTCTCCACTTGCTCACGGGAACCCAAGTCCCAAACAAGTTTCTTCCAAGAACATTGTCAGGTTCAGGAGTGAAGGAGATGAAAGAGGGTCCTGATGAAGAATAACCAAAACCAGGACCAAATCGCATAGCCATGAAAAAACCCACCAGCTAAAACTCTCTGAAATGTGTAACAGAGTGAAGATTGAAACGCACCCACGAGATTTTAGTAGGATGTGAGTAAAATTTGACATTTTGGTAGTGGCAAAGAAAGCAATAACTAAGCGAAGCATTTTCAAGCGACCATCTCTATCTCTTCGTAGCTTCAACGTTGGACTTTCCAGTGGGAAGAAAACCCAGGTCCTGAACTAACTCCATTTCCTCTGACTTGCAGATAGCTGAGGGGCTGCTCCCAAGTACGAAGGAAAAAAGAGGGTGGCAATTTTCCACGTGACGTCTGAACACGAAATGGACACTGCGAATGCGAAGAAATATTTGAAGACACTAGTTTTCTTCTCTATAGTTTTTTTCTTTTTTTTTTAAATTTTTATAGTTTAAAATTTTTTTAATTAAATTTTTGTTATTACTCTTAGTTATAATTTCGTTAATTTAGTGTTCACATAATAAATAGTTTATTTATATGATAATAAAAGAAATTGATGTAACTCTAAAATTACATAAAAATTACCAACTCATTATCTTTTATGCACTTTTCTAAATTAAAATTTGATGAGATAACAATTTTTATTTTACTTTGGCACAACGTCAATTTTTTTTATTGTCATATAAATAAATTGTTAATGATAGTAGGGACCCAATTTAAAAAAAATTAAATTATAAAGACTTAATTTCAAAATTCGTTCTCACTATAAAAACTTACAGTACATTTAAATCTTCTTAAAAAAATTAAAGTCTCAAATTCACATTCTCATATCTCTAACTAAAAAATTTAGTTGTATTTATTTTTAAAAAAAATGTTATTCTTATCACTCAAATATGTACCATTTGACATTTTAACATTGTGCATCCAATTCAATTTAGGTTATTCAGAAAGTAAGGTATAAATTGAATTTGGGTTCAGTTTTGACCACTAAGATTAACATCTTAAGATATGAATATATGCTAATGGAATATTTCGTTTGACAAATCATATATTATATAGACTAGATTAAGTGTTCTATGTTACTATCTATCTATTGGATTATTGATCATTGTTAGGATCGTATATCTTGGCAACATTGTAAGTAGTTTGATTTAAGAAACAAATTACACAATAATATCTTGAACAAATTTATTTAATAAGATATATACTAATTCCATATCTAAATTGTAGTTATGTATCACTCGCCACCATCAAACCCACTCATGGACGCAACCCCAAATCTAGCATCTTCAAACTTCAATCATAAAAACAAGGACAATCTTAATTATATGGAGGTTTCTTAGATACTTTTAGTATTTATGTAGTATGTCATACTACATAGAAATAACCAATAAATGAATAACATGTGTACAAATTAACTGTTTTTAAGTTTGTTTAAAAAATTAAATAAATTATATTTTATATATAATAAAATATGAAAATTATGTATGTTTGTCACGTCAGTGTAGTATGACATACTTACGTAGTATCATAGAATCCCTGTAATTATATTATTAGGTAAGAAAAAAGGGTACAATTCTATATCTAACAAACCTTATTCTAACAAACATGGACATTAGCAACATTCCTTAGCTCACATACTACTATTATACACCCATCACCAATACAGCTATATATTCATCGCATTATACAGTAATTGATCATCATTTACCATCCAAGAAAGGAGTAAAAAAGAAAATGTCATCAAGCCGATCATTACTCGGTGAATTGCCACCATACACCAATAATCCCTCCCGGCCGTCTCTGCGGCCACCGCCGAATGCGCACCACCCTCAAGGCCCGGGGTGACTACCGGAACCCAGCCCATCTTCCAACCTTTTCCAGGCCAATGTTTCTGTGTCCAATACATAAGCTTCCCCGGAGAATTGCCCGGCACCCATGTGACCTTGGTCACTAGGATGATCTATTTCCCCACCAGATATAACTATGTATTTTCGAATGCCAACAGTGGAAAATACACTACGGGCCGTGGGCTTCTCACCCGTTGTTTCCACTTGGGCCCAGCTTTTATGGGCCAATCAAAGTAATTCACATCATCCACTTCCTTTCCAGCAAAACCATAAACAACCCATATTTTTCCTTGGCCCACTACAAGGCCCGGCCCACCTCTCCCCTTGATACTTTCTCCTGGAGAAGGAAATTGCACCCACTTGTTGTCAACAACATCAAATGCCCATAGATCATTAAGCCTGCCGGCGACACCACAGCCGCCAAAGATGTAAACATGCCGGTCATCAGCAGTGGTTGAATGGTAACTCCGGTGAGCCGACCCGGATTCCCCATTTGATATCAAAGTCCACTTGTTAGTCTTAATATCAAAAGAATAGAGCTCATTGAGTTCATTATGCTCATTGAGTTCAAAAGAATAGTGGAATCATATTTTGGCATTTAATTGCAGTAAAGCCCTAAACTAAAATTTAATAACTTAATAATTTAATAAAATTTTTAAAATATTATGAATGTGTTAACCGGGGTAGGTGTTTGCATTTTCAAATTTCGACAAGAGTTTTGTTCTTTTCACACATATAAATACATTTTTTTTTATATATTTTACAAAAAATAACATTGAAATTTAACATGATTCTTATACTTTTTTTTTTTTGGACTTTGTTTCTCTACAACTCCACATGTAGGATAATCCAAATTTAACTAAAGTCCTTTAAATCCTCTACATCTAGTGTGCAGTCATTATTTCTCTTTAATAAATGATATTCATATAGTAAATGTGTGAAAAATCTAAGTTGTACATGAGTCTAGTATGAATTTAGTTAAAATATAAGTGTGTTGAATTAAATTTCAAAATTTAGTTAACAGGAATTAATTGAGTTAGTAAGGATCGAAATATTTCATTTGTAATGTTTAATTAGATTTATTCATGCTAATAACAATCTTTTTTTTTGGTAGGTCATCTATAAATATTACTATAAATTTTCGTTGAGACCTGTAATATACTTTAATCTTAAAATGAGATAATTTTCTTTTATCCTAAACTTTTTACAACCAAAAAAAAAAATTTAAAACATAAGNAGCATTTAGATACTCGCAAATACTATCTCTTTCAATATGATTGTTTATTATATAAGTGGATTTTTTATTCCTTGAAAGGCTTGGCTCATGCCTTGCTGATCTAATCCCAACTTTACCATTGGCAGAAAATTAATTTAATTATCAAAAGCTGACAATCCACTAATTGCTTTTGTTTAAGGTATGGGTCATGCTATTTTTTATTTTCTAAAAAATGAAAATGTTTATTGGTAGTGCCAATCCCACCTGCTACTGCTAGGTTTATTAGATATATATTAGTGTTATTTTAAATTGGGAAATAGGATTAACTTAATTCATCTTATTAGGTTGCTGATAATGACAAAATTAAACCTCTTAACCATTGGTTTCTTGAATTTTTTAATGCTGATGACTGATGTGTTATTATAATTTCACTTTTTTTTTTTTTATGCATTCAAGGAAAGGAAATTCTATAAAATTCTTAATGTTAACTTCAATGTGTATTGAATTTATTTTCACAATGACAAAACATAAATGAATCTTTTCTTACTTACATTGAATTAGGCTTTTTTATTATTATTATTATTTTTATCGAGCAATTTGTAACTGAATAGTAATAAAATTGTCTTCAAAACTTGTGANTAATAGTAATAAAATTGTCTTCGAAACTTGTGAATTTCGTGTTTGAAATGCTAATAACATTTTGTTGTCCAATGTCAAATGCTAATTATATGATAACATGTGCTTTAAAGACTTTGAACAACAATTGAAATGAATTACCTAATAATTCAATGTGTTTACTTGAAGATGAGCTTTCTTTATATGCGTCCAAAATATGCCTGATCATTCTAAAATAGAGTCTAATAGAGTAATGTTATTTGTATACTAATTGACACCTGGCAACTAGGTACTTGAACTTTTTATCTACGTGGCTTAACTTTTGCCAACTCAGCCAATGTGACGTACTATGAGTGTTATTGGTGTGCATGAATCATTTCTCAAGTTAAAAACTCAATTGTCACATCGATTTTTGGACTCTAAGAACTAAATCACATTTCTGAAACAGCCTATCTGCCATAACTTGCATTTAAATAGAGGGTTCAAAATCATTGACGGAGAAAATAATATGATTCAAGAAATTGCTCAAGATGGAAGAGCATTATACTCTAACTTGCAAATTTTCACCCACACAAACTGTTGTTCATAACTTGCTCAAACCCCTTCAAGTGTGAAGCACTTATTATTGTTTCCTTTGATTCATAAATCATTCTAAAGAATTTGGTGAGAAACTTCTTTGAGCAATTTTGAGTAACAAGTGAGTGTGAAAAACAAGAGCTCATGGCAACTGCAAGATCTAATACTTACAAATGATAAAAGTAACTCAGTTCCCATAACCTCTGTATGCTTCTATAACACAAACACTGCATAAATTAAACTTGCATGGATTCCACACAATGAGTAAACAAGAACAATGATGCTTATTATTATACTTGATGCTAGCCTGTGATAATATCCAAAGTTACACAACTATGGTTGAAAACATATATCTATTGAAAGAGTGAACTAGCTAATCAGCAGTCCTCTACACAAGAACGAAAGACATCATGTATGAAAAAACAGAACATTATAAAAGCATGGTTTGTGAAAGAGAATAGTATGGAATCTGGTGACTCTGGAAGTAAGGTATAACTTGCAGTACAGTGCTAACAAGCCTTTAAGTATCAAATAATCCAAGATGGCGCCATAACACTTGCAAGTATACGTCACGCCTCCTAATGTTTGGAAGTTAATAAGTGGCTAGCATCGCGGTTGTTGAAGTACAGAAAGGTTTTCTTGCCAGAAGATGTAGTAGTAGGAAGGGGCTTTAAACCAGAATAGTTCCCATCCAACTTTGATAAGCATATTTTTGCAATAAAATCAAAGAGCTCATTATCTCGCACAAAAGATTGAGCTGCATAATCCTTAACTGGCATCCACTGAGAAAAATGAAACCAAATTAGTATGATTTCTAGCTATAAATCTATCAGAGTGAGGTTCTAATTTTTCTGGTTCTCGCGTGTCAGGATAGGAAGAAGCTAGTTCAATAAACAATAGGCATGCTGCTTATATAGAGTTGAAGTTTATATTAAGGGTAAAACCAGTAAGTTAGAATGCCACTGGACTAGCAACAAGTCACATTCTTGAATAGTTGAATGTCAATTTGGTCAGAGTCAACATCCTTTTCAGTATTTTCATGAATGGAAGGCAAGCTAATAGTAGTTATACCAATTCCTATTCTCTATAATTGAACAGCTGGGAACTGAAAATACCTGAGCTGCCTCAATTTCGGAAGCCTGTCTCTCAATGTTAAACGAACGAGGTTGTAACATGCAAAGAAAGAACAAATCTGACTTCTGAAAGAAGGCCCGGTGGCTTTGCCTGTTGCCAAGAGACAAAGACTGTGAAGACCAAATACAAAATTGAATTTGATGAGCAAATTATTTTGAATTATATACACAGCAATCTGATGGTTCATGTGTGATATGGAGATGCTATTTTTCAGAAGGTAATTCAAAAACTGGCTTTTACACTGAACAGGAAACATAGACATCTACAACAACATAAGCTACAAATCACACAGCATATTAGCTTATTAAAGAGATGTATTTTTATTATTCTTACCTGAATGCTAAAACTTCAACAAATTCTGTCTCTATCTGAAACAAGAATAAAAGCGGTGTTCTTAGGATTCAAAAAGGTCCAAAAGAATAGGAATTGAAGAACAATACATTGATTATACTTACTCCTGTCTCTTCTTTTACTTCTCTAATAGCAGCAGTGCAGATATCCTCACCCTATATAAAGAATTTCAATGTATGCTGTTAATAAATGTAAAAGAACTCAGTAATCTATCAACCGTCATTCCAATATATTAACCTCATTAACAGTTCCAGTAGGCAACTTCCATACACCGGTACTTCTGAATATACCATTACTCTCCTGAACCACAAGCATCTAGAAAATGAAATAAAAATAATTTTATTAGTACTAGGGAACAGGAATTTTTAATTAATTAATGCAATAAATAGAAGAATTTAGCACCCAAATTTTTTTTTAGATGACTGAAGATTGAAGAAGGACTCAAGGTTGTAGACCAAAAACACTGGTATTCAATCAATCAGATTACATAATTGCAAGAAACCAAAATCAAGACAGGAAGTTATTTGACAGGTTTAGTATATTTATAAGTCTCAAGATCTATAAAAGCAAAGTCTAAATTCTTTTTTCATCCTAGGCAGCAAAGTTAATAGTTCATCCACAAACAGTTTGTTCCATGGTACTTTCATTATAGACATATAAGGAAGGAGGGGAGGGGTTGTTTAAGAAGCCGAAATAGGAAAGGTCAAAAAGATTACCTCTCCATTGGTATTCATGACAAAAGCACCAATACCCACACGATGCGAAGCATTTGCAGGAAGGGTATCAGCAGTATTTGGAATCCAATGTACAAGCATTAAGTAGTCCGGTTCGGCATGATGATACCGAAACCCAGCCTGCAAACAGAGCAGAACAAGATTATTACTCATGTGGGTCATGACAAAAGGCTAATATAATTGTTTCGGATTCATGTTCTGTAATTAATTCCACTTTAAGATGCCTGCTTCTTAGAATTTAGCCAATTTATAAGCTCTGCTTCAGCCCTTTACCTTCACAGCAACATCAACAAGGCTTGAAAGTTCTAAGGGCAACTTGATCCACACTCCCTTTTTTCCCTATAAAAAAACAAAACATTTTAAATAAGTGATATGCTTGGGGTGATTAATCAATACTCAACATAAAAAAGGGTAACAACTAATAACGTATCACTAATTTGAAAACCTACCTGTTCCCTCCAATGTGATAAGGAATCATTTAGCAAAGAGCCAAAGACCTTAGAATCCATAAGCTTCTCCATGTTTACAATAACTCCTCCATGTCGATCCTCTTTATAATGCAGTAACTCAATACCTTCACACTCCATTTGCTCCTTAGCTAACAAACTTGTGGAAGCAGACATGTATGTCTTTGGAAACAGAACACTACTTTTGTAACCTAAAGGAAATTACATAACTAAAAATTTTAACTTTGAATCATACTGAAAAAAAAACAATGACTAATTAGCACTCTCTTACCCCAAAGAAACCAAATCATAGTGTTCAAATACAAAATCAAAATTTGTAACATTGGCATTTTGTCTTAGTGAAGAATTGAAAGAACCCAAAAATAATAAAGAAGCTTGTAAACCACAACCATACCTCGAGAAGAGACAAGCTGGGTGGGTGAAACGGAAGTAAGCCAAGCCCTTTCTGCAAGAGGAGTGACTGCAGAAGAATAAGATGTGAAGAACAATTTAGAATTTACCAAATGGCAAGAGTAGAAGTTGCAGGCTCTAAACCGAAGCAAGAAAATGGAAGCTGAGAGACACAAAAAGACAAAAGCTTGAAACTTTATTTCAGACCCAGATGAGGGAAAGCATAAAACCTTGAGAATTTTATAGAGATGAGTAAGCTTGAACAGCAGGAGACAATTTCCGTGCAATTCTGAGGTTGGGACTTTGAATAAGTCCTTCGACTCTTTGCTTTTCTTCTGGGGTAATTGGAGGTCAAACCAACCAGAAAATACAGATCAAAATACAACAAAAAAAAAAATGGTGTCTTTTTCTGCTATCTAATGGAGTGAAGATCCTGAGATTTTGAGGAGCTCAAATCTGGGGCCGTTCTAGTCAAATTCTTTCCTTTTTCCCTGAAAAAATGTTGATACATATTACACCATAATATAACCCAACAAGGGAAGTCCGCGTGGGGCCATGTAATCGGGTAATGGTGGGACCATCTGTAGTTCTAGATACTCGGTACTGTCGTTCTAATATTGTCGGGGAAGAATATCCTGCACCATTATGACGAAATATATTTTTTGTCTCATTTTTTATATTATTATTTTAATTTTATATCATATTATATTAATATAATTGATATAATTTAAAATTTATTTATAATATATAACATTTTATAATATAATTTAGATATTTATTCAATAAATATTAAATTATATTAACTATATTAATATGATACAATATAAAAAAAGTTAGACAACATTCCTATTTGTAATCTTCTTTCCGAGGAGAAAGAAAAGTTTTGAGTATTTATTTTTTAAAAAAAAAATAGAAAAGGAGAATTATCCTAAGTTTTAAAACTTAGAACAAAAATTATAAAGTGTAAAAGGATAGGATTTTTAAGTAAGTGTTTGTTATATTATAAAAAATAATTTAAATATTTTTGATGCTATATAATTATTATAAACAAAATAATTATATAACATAAAAAATATTTTAATTATTTAACATAATCATACATGCATTTGCTTTCCGCACTTTTTAGCTTTTTTCTTTTTTAGATTCTCAAACTTGAAAAGAATATACTCAAAGTTAAGTTAAGCAACCACTCCTTCAAATTAATTTTTGATTTGTTCATATGAAAAAAAAAATGTGATTTGTTTTTATGTTCTCGTCACTATCACACATACCCCTAACTTTTTTGAAATACAAACATTATTAATAAAAATTTATATAAAAAATAAAAAATCAGGCCGACATGCACTGTGCAGTTAAGATGATAATATTATATATTAGTTATTATCAATGCTGCTTTTACACTTTTGATAATATTTAAATTCAACAAAACTCAATCAAACAATTTGTAGTCGAGTAGTACTGAAGTCATCATCAGAATTTATAAATTTTATATTCAAATCTATAATCGTAGTCAAAAAAAAAAAATTTAACAAGACTCATGTTTTTTAAAAAAAGAATCAACTACACTCACCTAAATTTTAAACGCATCTATTTGAAACTTTTCTATATATAATATTCAAATTTATAGACTATCTCTAATACATGTTTAAAAAGTAATCAAAAGCCTTCCTATATAAGCAAAATGTATGAAAACAATAAAAGTAGCTAAATTATAGTGATGGCCATTTGCTTAAGTAAAATGTTTTATTAATTCTAACAAAAATGTAATGAAAGTGTATATAACGAATGAGTGTCGTAAGAAAACATTGAAATGTTTCGTTAATTTCAGTGGCTACATCAACTCTTTCACTTAAGTGATGTTATGTGTATCATGTGAATTCATTTATTACATATTTTCTCTTAGACCAATCAAACTATTTAAATAGTAATATACAATATTGAATTAATAACCATAGTTTGATTTGTTCATTAAATAAGTAATGACATATATGTTAGCTTCTATTACTATTCTAATAATAATAATATTGTTGTTGTTGTTGTTGTTAATAATAACTCCTCAAACATATGGTAAAATTTTCAAAGAAAACGGCAAAAAGTTATTTGAATCTTCTATACACTATCCAAACTTTGAGAATATGGTCACTTTAATATGAACCATTATTATGTCAGTTAAATAGTCTAATAGATGCAATTTGACTGAAATAATATATTTATACAAACTATTTACATAAATAAGATATTTTTCAAACTATTTACATAAAATAAATACTTTTGAATATTTTATTAATTTTTTAATCAAAGTTTAAACATGTTTTTACCAAAAATAGGTCACACTTTTCCTAAAAAATGATCACGCTTTTGCATTGAAACACGATTTTGACAAAAGCTTGTCAAAAGCGTGTTCTCTTAGAACACGCTTTGGACAAAAGCGTGTTCAAACTTTGATTGAAATATTACTAAAATATTCNAAAAGCGTGTTAAAACTTTGATTGAAATATTACTAAAATATTCAAAATTGTCTATTTTACATAAATAATAAGTCTAAATGTATTATTTCAATCAAATTGCAATAGAAAACCTTGAAAAAGAAAGAAAATATATTTTTTAATTTAATTCATTGTTAGTGTAAAATCTTATATATTATAAAAAAAAAGTGTCACGTTATTAAAATAACTTAAATATTTCACTCATGATAGATGTAACAGTGTTCTTTTTTCATATTCCAATAATAAAAAAAAAAAGAACTTTTTTTTTTAATGTATAATAGCACACAATTCAATATTTATGTAAAACTCGTATCTTGTTGATGAAAGCTTTGTGAAGTAGCAATTGACTAAAGAACAAGAGCTTGAAGATCAAGTTACTGTGCAGCAAGTTCTCAAGACAACATCACAGAGAAAGTTCAAGAACTCAGAGAAAGAGAAAATAGAGATGAGAGAGAAGTGTTTGATCTAAAATTATAATCTGTATATTCAGTAGTCACTGTATAGGAACTGTTTACAAATATATAGGTGGTGTTTGGTACTAGCTATACACTTGCCTGGGAATCTTACTTTTCTGGGAATAGGATTTTTCAAGAATGATATTATTAGAAAAGTTGATATTTTCATGTTTGGTTATCACTTAATTTTCCTAGGAATGTTTTTGCACTTGTGTCAATTAAATTGTAAAAATAAATGAAGATGAAACTTTATTTTCAATGTTATCCAAACATAGGGTCCTACTTGGGTTGTTCATGTTATGGTACATGGGTTCCATAACAGAAAACACCCATCTCCGAAAGGACCCAAACACAGCAAGCCATTGCATGAGCCTTTGATGTCGCCAAAATTCAATTGGAATGGAAAATTAGAAGCTACATCAAAATCGATAACTGGGGTTGATGGGTTATTGAATAAAGATTGCAAAGAGCAAGAAATGAGATGATATCTAGGGTGGCGGGTGAGTAACAAGAATCGATGGTGGGTTAGGGTAGTATCCTTAATTGATCTATCAAGGCGATTCTTCATGAATAGGGGATTAGAAATTAAGATATTCCAAGCCTTGCATACACAACTCAATCGCACAAGAGATTTCACTGGTAGCCTTGAGAGGATATCAAAGATGAGATTGTCTACGAGGACCAGTGGCGCCCCACCCCCTCCCCCTCTTTAACAACACGCGATATCTCTTTCTCTTTCCTTCTCTCTCTCTCTCTCTCTCTCTCTCCCTCTCAGCCCTCGAACCCCCGTCCCTCTCACTCTCTGAAGATGAAATATGATGTGGAGGCCTAGCACTGAGCGCTGCGAGCCTCCATACCCAGGAAAGTTTCATTCTCACCTCAAGAGGTGGGAAAGTTTTATTCCCATGTGTAGTTCAAATTTTCATTCCTGGCTATCCTTTATTCCTGGAAATGATTTTTCATCTCTTGTACCAAACATAAAAAACTTTTATTCTCACTTCACTTTCCCAAGAATCTTAAAACTTTCTTGGTACCAAACACCACCACATAGCAAAATCAGTTTTGACTGAATGCTTAACATCCTAACACTTTCACATAACAAACTAACAACTCTAGCTTAATTGTTACTGCTAAGCTGGTTTAACTGACTTTCTATAATTAGTCAACTACTCAACTAATGCTAACAACTAATGGTGATTGGAATACGCATTTTTGATGTNTTCCTTCTCTCTCTCTCTCTCTCTCCCTCTCAGCCCTCGCACCCCCGTCCCTCTCACTCTCTGAAGATGAAATATGATGTGGAGGTCTAGCGCTGAGCGCTGCGAGTCTCCATACCCAAGAAAGTTTCATTCCCACCTCAAGAGGTGAGAAAATTTTATTCCCATGTGTAGTTCAAATTTTTATTCCTGGCTATCCTTTATTTCTGGAAATGATTTTTTATCTCTTGTACCAAACATAAAAAACTTTTATTCTCACTTCACTTTCCCAAGAATCTTAAAACTTTCTTGGTACCAAACACCACCACATAGCAAAATCAGTTTTGACTGAATGCTTAACATCCTAACACTTTCACATAACAAACTAACAACTCTAGCTTAATTGTTACTGCTAAGCTGGTTTAACTGACTTTCTATAATTAGTCAACTACTCAACTAATGCTAACAACTAATGGTGATTGGAATACGCATTTTTGATGTAGGAGGAGGAGGGGAGAGGGTAGGAGATATTGGTGTTTGAAAAGGAAAAAATGGTTTATGCAAAGACCACATGTCTAAGAGATATAAATTCTCTTAGTACTTTTTATCTATCTTTCTCTGCAAATGTCAACCAACCGGCATCCTTAAGTTTCTTCACCTTAAAAATTTGAACTGATAGCAACTTTCAATTGAATGTCTACGCGCTCCGCCATGATAGATGCAACTCTCATTTGGCTTATACCACTTAGGAGGTGGGTTCGAGACAGAGATTGGAGGTTCAGGGCCAATCAAATTACTTTTCAGCAAAGATTGATGTAGGTCCACACATGAAATGGGTATATCATCAAATTTCATCTTTTCTTTCTTTTGTGGAATGGAAGAGTTTGGAGAAGTCTGGGTGAGATTGGTCGAATGAGTATTTTGTGAAGCGAGATTGTTCACAAGTGGTGATGATGGAAATGAGCTAGGCATATTTGGAATGTGAAAATTTTGGTGAGATGGCATATATGAAGGATAATATTGAGGATTATGGGGTGGTAGTCCATAAGAAGAGTAGGAATAAGAGGGTTGGTATGATTTTCCCCTAGGAAAAAAACTTCCTTGGCTAATGGTATGCACTTCTCCTTCTTTTTTCTCTTCCTTAAACCCAACCTTCTAGGACCCATTAGCAACATCTCGCTCATTCAACCTCCTTTCATTAATGTCATCCTCAATTTGATCCCCAATAGCTACAATGTCTGAAAAGCAAGCGGTCAAGCTTGTAAGCATCTTTTCATAATATGAAGTCTTAAGACTTTTGACAAAAGTCATAAGATGATGGCTCCATCACTGCACGACAGTTTTTACATCCACTTGTTACTAACAGACCTAATAGAAGACCTAAATTACCCCCAATGAATGAGGATTTAAAATCCTCAACGATAATATGTAATAGTCTTAACCTTTTATCTTTTTTAAAGGCTTAGGATTAATGGACTTCTAAATGAAATTGCATTGTACCCACATCTATTTTTTTTTCTTAAATTTACTCAAAAACAAAAGTTATTTAATAAAATATTAAGTAATAGCTCAAGTAGTAATGTACCTAACCTTTAAGATTAAAGAGGTTCTCAGGACTAAATTTAAATCTTGTCGTGCTTATTTTAGTACTTGTTAGTGTTATTATAATTATATTATTAACAACTTAAATTGATGTTTTTTTTTCATATAAGAATTATATATATATATATATATATATATATATATATTTGACTATTTTAAAATTTAATTCTATTTATTACTCTAAATTTAGTTCTATTTATTTAAAAAAAATGTTATTCTTATCACTCAAATATGTACCATTTGACCATTTTAACATTGTGCATCCAATTCAATTTAGGTTATTCAGAAAGTAAGGTATAAATTAAATTTGGGTCCAGTTTTGACCATTAAGATTAACATCTTAAGATATGAATATATGCTAATGGAATATTTCGTTTGACAAATCATATTATATAGACTAGATTAGGTGTTCTATGTTACTAACTATCTATTGGATCAGTGATCATTGTTAGGATCATATATCTTGGCAACATTGTAAGTAGTTTGATTTAAGAAACAAATTACACAATAATATCTTGAACAAATTTATTTAATAAGATATATACTAATTCCACATCTAAATTGTAGTTATGTATCACTCGCCACCATCAAACCCACTCATGGACGCAGCCCCAAATCTAGCATCTTCAATCTTCAATCGCAAAAACAAATAATTTAGAAAATTTTAATTCAAAAACAAGGACAATCTTAATTATATTATTAGGTAAGAACAAAGGGTACAATTCTATTATCTAACAAACCTTATTGTAACAAACATGGACATTAGAAACATTCCTAAGCTCACATACTCCTATTATACACCCATCACCAATACAGCTATATATTCATCGCATTATACAGTAATTGATCATCATTTACCATCCAAGAAAGGAGTGAAAAAGAAAATGTCATCAAGCCGATCATTACTCGGTGAATTGCCACCATACACCAATAATCCCTCCCGGCCGTCTTGCCGGCCACCGCCGAATGCGCACCACCCTCGAGGCCCGGGATGACTACCGGAACCTAGCCCATCTTCCAACCTTTTCCAGGCCAATGTTTCTGTGTCCAATACATAAGCTTCCCCGGAGAATTGACCTGCACCCATGTGACCTTGGTCACTAGGATCTATTTCCCCACCAGATATAACTATGTATTTTCCAATGCCAACAGTGGAAAATACACTACGGGCCGTGGGCTTCTCACAACTTGTTTCCACATGGGCCCAGCTTTTATGGGCCAGATCAAAGTAATGCACATCATCCACTTCCTTTCCAGCAAAACCATAAANACTCTATTATCTAACAAACCTTATTGTAACAAACATGGACATTAGAAACATTCCTAAGCTCACATACTCCTATTATACACCCATCACCAATACAGCTATATATTCATCGCATTATACAGTAATTGATCATCATTTACCATCCAAGAAAGGAGTGAAAAAGAAAATGTCATCAAGCCGATCATTACTCGGTGAATTGCCACCATACACCAATAATCCCTCCTGGCCGTCTCGCCGGCCACCGCCGAATGCGCACCACCCTCGAGGCCCGGGATGACTACCGGAACCCAACCCATCTTCCAACCTTTTCCAGGCCAATGTTTCTGTGTCCAATACATAAGCTTCCCCGGAGAATTGCCCTGCACCCATGTGACCTTGGTCACTAGGATCTATTTCCCCACCAGATATAACTATGTATTTTCCAATGCCAACAGTGGAAAATACACTACGGGCCGTGGGCTTCTCACAACTTGTTTCCACATGGGCCCAGCTTTTATGGGCCAGATCAAAGTAATGCACATCATCCACTTCCTTTCCAGCAAAACCATAAACAACCCATATTTTTCCTTGGGCAACTACAAGGCCCGGCCCACCTCTCCCCTTGATACTTTCTCCTGGAGAAGGAAATTGCACCCATTTGTTGTCAACAACATCAAATGCCCATAGATCATTAAGCCTGCCGGCGACACCACAGCCGCCGAAGATGTAAACATGCCGGTCATCAGCAGTGGTTGAATGGTAACTCCGGTGAGCCGGCCCAGATTCCCCATTTGATATCAAAGTCCACTTGTTAGTCTTAATATCAAAAGAATAGAGCTCATTGAGTTCATTATGCTCACCATCCCTACCACCAAACACATAAATGATATCTTTAACAGCAGCCATTGTAACACCAACACGTGGTGGTGGGGTGTCTCCCGATACATCAGCGACGGACCATGTTAACGTATCGAGATCAAACACGTGGAGCTTGTTGTCAACGGGGACACGTGGCGCGAATTCACCACCAAATGCATATACCTTGTGTCCTACCATGGCTGTAGCATGTGAACTTCTTGCTCCAGGCCCAGTTCCTTTCTGATCAAACTGGTGCAAGATCACAAATTATCTAAATTAATTTTATTTAATCTTTTTTCTTTTTCTAATCCATAGGTAATATGTGGATTATAGAAATTTGTAGTGATACCTATCTATCAATAAAGTGCCTTTTATGGGAAACTTGCTTTTGACATGAAGGATTTGGGAGGGATAAAAATGAGATGAATAAAGTCCTTATTTTTAGAAAGAAGCCAAAAGTGGGTTAGCACTAGCAATGTTCCAAGGTAAAGGCAAGATCTAAGTTGTGGCTTCTCAAATTTTTACCTTAGAACACCACAAACTTACTTTTTCACCATTTTTCAAAGAAGCACAAAATGGATGAGTGAAAATGAGAGAGATATATATTTGACTGTGAATTCCAGGAGTGACTGTGAGAGAGAGATGAAATTCAAAAATAAGAGAAAATTAATAACATAATTTGAAAAGAAAGAAAGAAAAGAAATTGTACAAATCTGCATAAGCATAAGCATATCGCTAGAGAAATGATGACAGAGAGATGTGAAGGAAGAGAGAAAACCTTGACCCATTTGCCTTCAACCACAGCCATCGAAAATCTCCAAAAGGGGTATACCAAAGAACTCTCACTGGTGAAACTGATTAGTAGATAGGTTTTGCTATGCGTGTAGGTTTTATATAGTACTGGAGATTGGTCAGGTTTATTATTTGGGATTCTACCGTGCTAGAGAAATATATGATAATATTTTGGTATGATAATATTATAATTATTAATGTCGAAATATTTAATTTTAATCATTTATTTTTAATAGTTAAAATTAATTCTTTTTCACATCAAAACTTTTGTGATGTTATCACGTTCAAAAAATATCACATATCTTTTTAGGAGGTCTCTTAAATATTTTATTGTATGTCATATTACATAAGAATAATTAATGTGTAAATGACATGTGTACAAATTAACTATTTTTAAATTTATTTGAGAAAATAAGATAAATTAATTTTATATCAAATAAAATATAAAAATTACGTATGCTTGTTACGTCAGTGTAATATAACATACATGTAGTATCATAGAATCCCGACCTTTTTAATATGTGATAAACCTCCCTATTATTATTTTGTTATCATGGAAAAGGACGAAAACCCAAAAAGAAAATGTTTTGATGTGTGGCATAGTGGACCAATATTTTGGCATTTAATAGCAGCAAAGCCCTAAACTAAAATTTTAAAATATTATGAATGTGTCAACCGGGGTAGGTGTTTGCATTTTCAAATTTCGACAAGAGTTTTGTTCTTTTCACACATATAAATACATTTTTTTTTTTTATATTTTACAAAAAATAACATTGAAATTTAACATGATTCTTATCTTATACTTTATTTTTTGGACTTTGTTTCTCTACAACTCCACATGTAGGCGTGCAAGTTAAAATATAGGTAAAATTACACAGTGCTGTAAATGTAAAAGTATACATTCTTGGAAGGCTTGGCTCATGTCTTTCTATCTAATCATCCAAATTTAACTAAAGTCCTTTAAATCCTCTACATCTAGTGTGCAGTCATTATTTCTCTTTAATAAATGATATATATATATAGAGTAAATGTGTGAAAAAAACTAAGTTGTACATGAGTCTAGTATGGATTTAGTTAAAATATAATTATGTTGAATTAAATTTTAAAAGTTATTAGTTAATAGGAGTTAGTTGCGCTAGTAAAGATTGAAATATTTCAAATTAGATCTCATTCATGCTATTAGCAATCATTTCTTTGGTATGCCATTTATAAATATTATTATAAATTTTTGTTGAGACCTATAATATACTTTAATCTTAAAATAGGATAATTTTCTTTTATCCTAAACTTTTTATAACCCAATTTTTTTTTTAAGAGATGAGCATTTAGATACACGCAAATACTATCTCTTTCAATATGATTGTTTATTATATAAGTGGATTTTTTATTTCCTTGAAAGGCCTGGCTCATGCCTTGCTGATCTAATCCCAACTTTACCATTGGCAGAAAATTAATTTAATTGTCAAAAGCTGACAATCCACTAATTGCTTTTGTTTAAGGTCTGGGTCATTGTATTTTTTATTTTCTAAAAAATGAAAATGTTTATTGGTAGTGCCAATCCCACCTGCTAATGCTAGGTTTATTAGATAATATATTATAGTGTAATTTTAAATTGGGAAATAGGATTAACTTAATTGATCTTATTAGGTTGCTGATAATGACAACATAAACAAATCAACATATAACAGTTTCTTCTACGTAACAGAACAGAAAACCACCTCACCATTATTTTCTTTCTCTTTTTCTTGTTATGCAAAATTAAACCTCTTAACCATTGGCTTCTTGAATTTTTTAATGCTGATGATTGATGTGTTATTATAATTTTACTTTTTTTTTTTTTATGTATTCAAGGAAAGGAAATTCTATAAAATTCTTAATGTTAACTTCAAGGTGTATTGAATTGATTTTGATAATGACAAAAGACTTTTTATTTAGAAATTACACTTTTATAAATTATTTTNTAATCCCAACTTTACCATTGGCAGAAAATTAATTTAATTATCAAAAGCTGACAATCCACTAATTGCTTTTGTTTAAGGTCTGGGTCATGCTATTTTTTATTTTCTAAAAAATGAAAATGTTTATTGGTAGTGCCAATCCCACCTGCTACTGCTAGGTTTATTAGATATATATTAGTGTTATTTTAAATTGGGAAATAGGATTAACTTAATTCATCTTATTAGGTTGCTGATAATGACAAAATTAAACCTCTTAACCATTGGCTTCTTGAATTTTTTAATGCTGATGACTGATGTGTTATTATAATTTCACTTTTTTTTTTTTTATGCATTCAAGGAAAGGAAATTCTATAAAATTCTTAATGTTAACTTCAATGTGTATTGAATTTATTTTCACAATGACAAAACATAAATGAATCTTTTCTTACTTACATTGAATTAGGCTTTTTTATTATTATTATTATTTTTATCGAGCAATTTGTAACTGAATAGTAATAAAATTGTCTTCAAAACTTGTGAATTTCGTGTTTGAAATGCTAATAACATTTTGTTGTCCAATGCCAAATGCTAATTATATCATAACATGTGTTTGAAAGACTTTGAACAACAATTGAAATGAATTACCTAATAATTCAATGTGTTTACTTGAAAATGAGCTTTCTTTATATGCGTCCAAAATATGCCTGATCATTCTAAAATAGAGTCTAATAGAGTAATGTTATTTGTATACTAATTGACACCTGGCAACTAGGTACTTGAACTTTTTATCTACGTGGCTTAACTTTTGCCAACTCAGCCAATGTGACGTACTATGAGTGTTATTGGTGTGCATGAATCATTTCTCAAGTTAAAAACTCAATTGTCACATCGATTTTTGGACTTCTAAGAACTAAATCACATTTCTGAAACAGCCTATCTGCCATAACTTGCATTTAAATGGAGGGTTCAAAATCATTGACGAAGAAAATAATATGATTCAAGAAATTGCTCAAGATGGAAGAGCATTATACTCTAACTTGCAAATTTTCACCCACACAACCTGTTGTTCATAACTTGCTCAAACCCCTTCAAGTGTGAAGCACTTATTATTGTTTCCTTTGATTCATAAATCATTCTAAAGAATTTGGTGAGAAACTTCTTTGAGCAATTTTGAGTAACAAGTGAGTGTGAAAAACAAGAGCTCATGGCAACTGCAAGATCTAATACTTACAAATGATAAAAGTAACTCAGTTCCCATAACCTCTGTATGCTTCTATAACACAAACACTGCATAAATTAAACTTTCATGGATTCCACACAATGAGTAAACAAGAACAATGATGCTTATTATTATACTTGATGCTAGCCTGTGATAATATCCAAAGTTACACAACTATGGTTGAAAACATATATCTATTGAAAGAGTGAACTAGCTAATCAGCAGTCCTCTCCACAAGAATGAAAGACATCATTTATGAAAAAGCAGAAAATTATAAAAGCATGGTTTGTGAAAGAGAATAGTATGGAATCTGGTGACTCTGGAAGTAAGGTATAACTTGCTGTACAGTGCCAACAAGCCTTTAAGTATTAAATAATCCAAGATGGCCTTATTGCCATGCAACTTGCAAGTATACGTCACGCCTCCTGATGTTTGGAAGTTAATAAGTGGCTAGCATCGCGGTTGTTGAAGTACAGAAAGGTTTTCTTGCCAGAAGATGTAGTAGTAGGAAGGGGCTTTAAACCAGAATAGTTCCCATCCAACTTTGATAAGCATATTTTTGTAATAAAATCAAAGAGCTCATTATCTCGCACAAAAGGTTGAGCTGCATAATCCTTGACTGGCATCCACTGAGAAAAATGAAATCAAATTAGTATGATTTCTAGCTATTAATCTATAAGAGTGAAGTTCTAATTTTTCTGGTTCTCGCGTGTCAGGATAGGAAGAAGCTAGTTCAATAAACATATAGGCATGCAGCTTATATTGAGTTGAAGTTTATATTAAGGGTAAAACCAGTAAGTTAGAATGCCACTGGACTAGCAACAAGTCACGTTCTTGAATAGTTGAATGTCAATTTGGCCAGAGTCAACATCTTTTTCAGTATTTTCATGAATGGAAAGCAAGCTAATAGTAGTTATACCAATTCCTATTCTCTATAATTGAACAACTAGCCACTGAAAATACCTGAGCTGCCTCAATTTCGGAAGCCTGTCTCTCAATGTTAAACGAACGAGGTTGTAACATGCAAACAAAGAACAAATCTGACTTCTGAAAGAAGGACTGGTGGCTTTGCCTGTTGCCAAGAGACAAAAACTGTGAAGACCAAATACAAAATTGAATTTGACGAGCAAATTATTTTGAATTATATACAGAGCAATTTGATGGTTCCTGTGTGATATGGAGATGCTATTTTTCAGAAGGTAATTCGAAAACTGGCTTTTACACTGAACAGGAAACATAGACATCTATAACAACATAAGCTGCAAATCACACAGCATATTAGCTTATTAAAGAGATGTATTTTTATTATTCTTACCTGAATGCTAAAACTTCGACAAATTCTGTCTCTATCTGAAACAAGAATAAAAGCAGTGTTCTTAGGATTCAAAAGGTCCAAAAGAATAGGAATTGAAGAACAATACATTGATTATACTTACTCCTGTCTCTTCTTTTACTTCTCTAATAGCAGCAGTGCAGATATCCTCACCCTATAAAGAATTTCAATGTATGCTGTTAATAAATGTAAAAGAACTCAGTAATCTATCAACCGTCATTCCAATATATTTACCTCATTAACAGCTCCAGTAGGCAACTTCCATACACCGGTACCTCTGAATCTACCATTACTCTCCTGAACCACAAGCACCTAGAAAATGAAATAAAAATAATTTTATTAGTACTAGGAACAGGAATGGTTAATTAATTAATGCAATAAATAGAAGAATTTAGCACCCAATTTTTTTTTTAGATAACTGAAGATTGAAGGACTCCAGGTTGTAGACCAAAAACACTGGTATTCAATCAACCAGATTACATTATTGCAAGAAACCAAAATCAATACAGGAAGTTATTTGACAGGTTTAGTATATTTATAAGTCTCAAGATCTATAAAAGCAAAGTCTAAATTCTTTTTGCATCCTAAAGTTAATAGTTCATCCACAAACAGTTTGTTCCATGGTACTTTCATTATAGACATATAAGGAAGGAGGGGAAGGGTTGTTTAAGAAGCCGAAATAGGAAAGGTCAAATGGATTACCTCCCCATTGGTATTCATGACAAAAGCACCAATACCCACACGATGCGAAGCATTTGCAGGAAGGGTATCAGCAATATTTGGAATCCAATGTACAAGCATTAAGTAGTCCGGTTCAGCATGATGATACCGAAATCCAGCCTGCAAACAGAGTAGAACAAGATTATTACTCATGTGGGCCATGACAAAAGGCTAATATAATTGTTTCAGATTCATGTTCAGTAATTAATTCCACTTTAAGATGCCTGCTTCTTAAAATTTAGCCAATTTATAAGCTCTGCTTCAGGCCTTTACCTTTACAGCAACATCAACAAGGCTTGAAAGTCCTAAGGGCAACTTGATCCACACTCCCTTCTTTCCCTTTAGAAAAACAAAACATTTTAAATAAGTGATATGCTTGGGTTGATTAATCAATACTCAACATAAAAAAGGGTAATAACTAATAACGTATCACTAATTTGAAAACCTACCTGTTCCCTCCAATGTGATAAGGAATCATTTAGCAAAGAACCAAAGACCTTAGAATCCATAGGCTTCTCCATGTTTACAATAACTCCTCCATGTCGATCCTCTACATAATGCAGTAACTCAATACCTTCACACTCCATTTGCTCCTTAGCTAACAAACTTGTGGAAGCAGACATGTATGCCTTTGGAAACAGAACACTACTTTTGTAACCTGAAGGAAATTACATAACTAAAAATGTTAACTTTGAATCACACTGAAAAAAAAAAAAAAATAACTAATTAGCACTCTCTTACCCCAAAGAAACCAAATCATAGTGTTCAAATACAAAATCAAAATTTGTAACATTGGCATTTGTCTTAGTGAAGAATTGAAAGAACCCAAAAAGAGCAAAGAAGCTTGTAAACCACAACCATACCTCGAGAAGAGACAAGCTGGGTGGGTGAAACGGAAGCAAGCCAAGCCCTTTCTGCAAGAGGAGTGACTGCAGAAGAATAAGATGTGAAGAACAATTTAGAATTTGCCAAAAGGCAAGAGTAGAAGTTGCAGGCTCTTAAACGAAGCATGAAAATGGAAGCTGAGAGACACAAAAAGATAAAAGTTTGAAACTTTATTTCAGACCCAGATGCGGGAAAGCATAAAACCTTGAGAATTTTATAGAGATGAGTCAGCTTGAACAGCAGGAGACAATTTCCGTGCAATTCTGAGGTTGGAACTTTGAATAAGTCCTTCGACTCTTTGCTTTTCTTCTGGGGCAATTGGAGGTGAAACCAACCAGAAAATACAGATGAAAATAAAACAAAAAAAATGGTGTCTTTTTCTGCTATCTAATGGAGGGAAGCTCCTGGGATTTTGAGGAGCTCAAATCTGGGGCCGTTTCAGGCAAATTCTTTCGTTTTTCCCTGAAAAAATGTTGGTTCAGATTACAGCATGTAATATAACCCACCAAGGGACATCCGGGTGGGGCCAAGTAATCGGGTATTGGTTTGGTGGGACCATCTGTAGTTCTAGATACTGGGTAATGTCGTTCTATTATAGTAGGGGAAGAATATCCTGCACTATTATGACGCAATATATTTTTTGTCTCATTTTTATATTCTTATTTTAATTTTATATCATATTATATTAATATAATTTACATAATTTAAAATTTATTTATAATATATAACATTTTATAATATAATTTAGATATTGATTAAATAAATGTTAAATTATATTAACTATGATACAATATAAAAAAAAGTTGGACAACATCCCTATTTGTAATCTTCTTTTCGAAGAGAAAGAAAAGTTTTGAGTATTTAATTTTTTTTTTGAAAAAAAAGAAGATAAAAGGAGAATTATCCTAATTTTTTTGGTATAAGAGAATTATCCTAAGTTTTAAAACTTAAAAATTATAAAGTGAAAAAGATAAAAATTTTAAGTAAGTGTTTGTTATATTATAAAAAATAATTTAAATATTTTTTTATGCTATGTGATTATCACAAACAAAATAATTATATAACATCAAAAATATTTTAATTATTTAACATAATCATACATGCATTTGCTTTGCGCACTTTTTGGCTTTTTTAGATTCTCAAACTTGAGAAGAATATACTCAAAGTTTTTTTTTGGTTACCCTCCGGTGTCCGGGCTTCATTTGATTAATCCGGTTTCGAGCCGGAAAGGACAACAAGGGCAGTAAAGCTCTCCCAACAGATACGGCTGCATTCTCAAGGACTCGAACCCGAGACCTTTGGTTAAGCTAAAACAATCATTCAAGAGCTGATCTACACGCTTGTTGGTTAATATACTCAAAGTTAAGTTAAGTAACCACTCCTTCAAATTAATTTTTGATTTGTTCATATAAAAAAAAAAAATTGATTTGTTTTTATCTTCTCGTCACCATCACACATACTCCTAACTCTTTTGAAATACAAATATTATTAATAAAAATTTATATAAAAATAAAAAATCAGGCCGACATGCATTGTGTGCAGTTAAGATGATAATATTATATATTAGTTATTCTCAACGCTGTTTTACACTTTTGATAATATTTAAATTCAACAAGACTCATGTTTTTTTTAAAAAAAGAACCAACTACACTCACCTAAATTTTAAACGCATCTATTTGAAACTTTTCTATATATAATATTCAAATTTATAGACTATCTCTAATACATGTTTAAAAAGTAATCAAAAGCCTTCCTATATAAGCAAAATGTATGAAAACAATAAAAGTAGCTAAATTATAGTGATGGCCATTTGCTTAAGTAAAATGTTTTATTAATTCTACCTTAATTTGGAATGAAAAATAAGTATGGCATTTGAGCTCCATAGAATTTTGCTCTTACTCATTACATTTTTTTTAATCCATTTTATTTTTAAAAAAATTTACATTCGAAATTATTTTCTCCAAAATGCATAATGGAATGATCTTTAAATGTTGACGTTTATCTACTAATTATGTTTTTTCTAACAAAAATGTAATGAAAGTGTATATAATGAATGAGTGTCGTAAGAAAACATTGAAATATTTCGTTAATTTCAGTAGCTACCTCAACTCTTTCACTTATTTTGTATGGTCTATATTTCTAGTAATATACAAAGATTGTGCAACAGGTTTTCAAGTTTTCATCTTGAATTATTCTTAAATGGTTCTTCTTGCCAATTTTTTATTTTTATTTTTGGACATGATAGCACAAAAAATTTAAACTAAAATCCTTGTAAATTACCTAAACCTCTAACATATCTAATAACTTTTATTTGCTAATTTTTAATAAAGGAAGGAGTTCACATAACATAAAATTAATTAGATGAATATATACTAATGTCCAAACAAGTGAAAACATGCACTAACTCTTTAGCTAACGCATCCCTCACGTAAGTTTTTCTAGAAGTGAAGTTAGTGAAAACATCCACTAACTCTTTGGAGATATCTATGTACCAAATATAGTGGATAGTGTACCTAAATAATGGAGGTAGTGTTTAAGTAATGATGAAGTTTTGTTTGATTTTGTACCTAATCTTGACGTAGGTCTTTTAGTTGACTTAATGAAATTCTCTTAGCCATAATAGAAAGAGAGTGTGTGTTTTCCACATCTGCATTCCTTCATGCAACAATGCTACATCATTCTTATATTCAAAAAGAGATACATGTGTGTATATATTATGCAAAAATTTAAAAATAACAAATTAATAAATTGAAAAGTTTAATTTTCAAAAGAATATGAGTAAAATATAATAGAAATGATAGATGTAGGAAAAATAAAATAGTAGAAGCGAGAATAAAAAATAGTGCCAAAAGGTAGTAATAAGTGAGCATACATCCAACTTCATGTGAGATTTAGATATAATAAGTTAGATTTTCTATCCCATATTACACCGTAATTAATAATATTTTTAAGAGTAAACCTACATTTGTATTTTTGAAAGATTCAAAATTTAATAAAATAGTCATTGAAAGAACACTAACTACAAAATAGTCATTAAAAGAATAAACATCCATAACAAAAAGATAGTCCTTGAAAGATTCAAAATTTAACAAATTGTAGACTATTTTATTAAGGATATTAGTTTTTTCAAAGACTATTTTGTTGTTAGTGTTTTTTCAAGGATTATTTTGTTAAATCTTGAATCTTCCAAGGAAGCAAATATAGATTTACTCTACTTTTTAAAATGAATCATGAAGTCGCAACCCATGCTAAGAACCTGTAGGTTATATTGGATTTTTAATTTTCTTTTTCAATTCGGATTACAAGAGATGTGGATTCATTCCCTTTTTCTTAATTTTTCAAGAGTAAAATACATTTTTTATCCTTGAATTATTTTTCAAATGTCACTTTAGTCATTGATTTATTTTTAGTGTCATTTTAATCTTCAAATAATCACATTACCTTCCAAATCAATCATTTGTAGTACAAAAAATTATCATTGAAATGACTGATTTAGCGGACAGAGTGATTATTTGAAGATTAAAGTGACACAAAAAATAAATCAAAGAATAAAGTGATATTTAAAAAATAATTAAAGGACGAAAAATATATTTAACTATTTTTTCAATATAATCAATCATAGGAATTTCACATTGCCAAAGTCATAATAAGTTATAACTATAATTACTTATATCCTATCCAAAAAAACAAAAAAGCTATAAAATTACTTAGATACTACTGTTTTATTATATCATCATTATTATATATTAAATTATTAAAATCTTCTATACACTATCCAAACTTTGAGAACCTGGTCACTTTAGTTTCAACCATTATTATGTCAGTTAAATAGTCTAATAGACATTTACAAAATGAAAAGAAAAAAAAAAGTCTAATAGACAATGATTATTCTTTTGATTCACAAATCAAATGATTATAAGTAAATCGGTTTGACTCCCCCAAGTGCATGTGTAATTTTACTCTATTTTCAAACATGCAAAGATAATATATGCCAAGTATAAATTAAAAATACTTTAAAGCTACACATCTAATTTATTCATGAGTGATTCATTATTTTATTGCACCAAATTTTATCAATAAGTGAGCAATGAAATTTAGATGTGGCTTTACAATTTTTTCGTTCTCAGGAAATATTATTCTTGGGAATCTTGTTCTTGGGAATGTGGTTCCTAGGAATATTACAATTTATGTTTGGTTGACCTTAAACANATCTTGTTCCTGGGAATGTGGTTCCTAGGAATATTACAATTTATGTTTGGTTGACCTTAAACATTTTTGAGAATGTGAGACAATATTTCATATCCTTGTGTTTGGTTCAAATACTACTTTCTTAGAAATATTTATTATTTTTACAAAAGTACCCCCAATTTTAGTTTTAGAAAAACAACTTTTGCATTTATGCTTTGGCTAATTATCTTAATTTTACTGGTACATGTTATGTTTTAGCTACTTTGATGTTCTGTATTAGACATAGCAAAATCTCAGAATTAATTCCAAAAAAAGAAAAAACAATTACTTTATGTATTGTCATGATTTCACCATTGTCCCAACACCTTATAAATTCACTTTTTTTTTTTGGCTAATGAAGACCTTATGCATGGTAAAAAGAAAAACAATTACTATTGTTATTTCTTTTTCTTGTCTACTAGTTCATGGCTCAACATTTTTTTTCTTGGCATATACTTGGGTCCAGAAAACTTTATGCATGGTAAAAAGTAACTTTCAATGTTGATATTATTTACTTTTTTTTTGTTTGTTTTAATTTTGATATTATTATAATTATGCCATTAATAAATGGTACATATGTCTTTTTATGTCTAATAAACTTTCTCATGGCATGAGAATCTAAGAATCTCACCTCCTCCCATAGGATTTTTTTTGTGGGAAACTTGCCCTAAAACTGTTTTAAAAAATCCTATTTGCGNTATTTTTTTAAAATCTTGTACCAAACATGAGAATCTTAATTTTTCAAATTATGATTTCCAGAAAACTAAAAAAAATTATTGTACCAAAGACCTCTAAATGACAATCAACTAGAATTAATTTTAAAAAAAATTCAAATTTAATTTTTTAATAAAAATTTTGAACATTTATATCATTGCAAAGTGGTAAAAAGATATTTTTACTGTTACTATACCTCAAAGAAAAGTAGTTACCTCACCTTTTAGGTATGAAATTGAGTTGCTTAGTTTTCTTTATGATGACATGTATTTTTTTTTTAAAATTTATCACCTCTCAAAATTTTATTTCAAATGATCTCAATAAAATTTGAAGACATAATTTTATGATAAAGTACTGATTATTGAGTACTCAAATATGAGGTATTTCTTTGTGAACAGACAATGATACNTTAGTTTCTCAAGTTATGATTCCCAGGAAACTAAATTTTCTTTTTTGGTACCAAACGGCTCATACTATTGTAAATGTAGAAAACCTTAAAAAAGAAAGAAAATAATTTTTTTTAATTTAATTCATTGTCAGTTTAAAATCTTATATATTATCACAAAAAAAAGTGTCATGTTATTAAAATAACTTAAATATTTCACTCATGATAGATGTAACAGTGTTCTTTCTTCATATTCCAATAAAAAAAAGTTTTTTTTTTTCATGTATAATAGCACACAATTCAATATTTATGTAAAACTCATAAATCAAATTAAAACTCATATGCTGTTGAACATTTCTAATAAAATGACTCATTTAATATTTCTGGGAAACAAAAGAATATTATTATTAAGAATCAGATCCAAGTGATGTTTAGCAGTGAAACATCCAATGAAATTATAGGGAAAAAATAAATTAATCAGTCAAATGTCAATGATTGGCAACGTATATAATTGCGTAATTTAAGACCAAGAGTTTGACAAAGACGAAAACGCGGAAAGGGCTCATCTAAGATCGGTAGCAACTAGCAAGTCTTAGTATTTGAATCATTGAATGACTAGTGATTATTACTCATTCAAAGTCAAAAGAAAATGTTCTAATTTTGCTTTCTTTATATTTATTTATATACTTGAACTTTCAAATACGAAACAAAATGGAAATGAAAGGGAAAATGAGCTAATGGATCTAAAATAATAGTACGAATTTTAGAGCCAATTACTTGCTTAAAATTTGAGTTTAGGTTATATGTAAGAACATGGAATATCCTAGGAAATTTGGCAGTATATAATTAATTAAAAAATTGAAACATAAACATGCTTAGACGCCAAATAACATGCCCCAAAACATAATGGATGAGTCCTTAAAGGGATACCTTAATAGAAATCCTAAAATTATATAGTTTTTTTTTTTTTTGAGAAAATATAATATGTCATTAAAGTAAAGAAGAATCTTTAAATAAAATATTAGAGATGAAGGTCGGAGATCCTCTACCCAAATCTCAAAATTATTAAGCCGTTGAGAATAACAAGCTAATTAGTAAGCAATCATGTTGCCAGTTTAATGTATATATATATATATATAAAATGATGAAGTTTTGTTTGATTTTGTACCTAATTTTGACTAAATAATGATGAAGTTTTCTTTGATTTTGTACCTAATTTTGACGTAGATCTTTTAGTTGACTTAATGAAGTTCTCTTAGCCAAAATAGAAAGAGAGAGAGAGTGTGTGTGTTTTCCACATGCATCTGCATTCATTCATGCAACAATGCTACATCATTCTTATATTCAAAAAGAGACACATGTGTGTATATATTATGCAAAAATTTAAAAATAACAAATTAATAAATTGAAACGTTTAATTTTCAAAAGAATATGAGCAAAATATAATAGAAATGATAGATGTAGGAAAAATAAAATAGTAGAAGCGAGAAGAAAAAATCGTTCCAAAAGGTAGTAATAAGTGAACATACGTCCAACTTCATGTGAGATTTAGATATAATAAGTTAGATTTTCTATCCCATATTACACCATAATCAATAATATTTTTTAGAGTAAACCTACATTGTATTTCTAAAAGATTCAATATTTAATAAAATAGTTATTAAAAGAACACTAACTATAAAATAGTTTTTGAAAGAATAAACATCCATAACAAAATAATCTTTGAATGATTCAAGATTTAACAAATGGTAGACTATTTTATTATGGATATTAGTTCTTCAAAAACTATTTTTTTTGNGTTAGTGTTTTTTCAAGGATTATTTTGTTAAATCTTGAATCTTCCAAGGAAGCAAATATAGATTTACTCTACTTTTTAAAATGAATCATGGAGTCGCAACCCATGCTAAGAACCTGTAGGTTATATTGGATTTTTAATTTTCTTTTTCAATTTGAATTGCAAGAGACGTGGATTCATTTCCTTTTCCTTAATTTTTTTTAAGAGTAAAATACATTTTTCATCATTGAATTATTTTGTAAATGTCACTTTAGTCATTGATTTATTTTTAGTGTCACTTTAATTCTTAAATAATTATATTACCCACCAAATTAATCCTCCGCAGCACAAAAAATTATCACTTAAATGACTGATTTAGCGGGCAGAGTAATTATTTGAGAATTAAAGTGACACAAAAAATAAATCAAAGAGTAAAGTGACATTTAAGAAATAATTCAAGAACAAAAAATGTATTTAACTCTTTTTTCAATATAATCAATCATACGAATTTCACATTGCCAAAGTCATAATAAGTTATAACTATAATTACTTAGGTCCTATCCAAAAAAAAAAAATAAAAAGCTATAAAATTACTTAGATACTACTGTTTTTATTATATCATCATTATTATATATTAAATTATTAAAATCTTCTAGACACTATCCAAACTTTGAGAATCTGGTCACTTTAATTTGATCCATTATTATGTCAGTTAAAAGTCTAATCGCCATTTACAATATGAAAAGAAAAGAAAAAAAAATAGTCTAATAGACAATGATTATTCTTTTGATTCATAATCAAATGATTATATGTAAATCGGTTTGACTCCTCCAAGTGCATATGTAATTTTACTCTATTTTCAAACATGTAAAGATAATATATGCCAAGTATAAATGAAAAATACTTTAAAGCTACACATCTAATTTATTCATGAGTGATTCAATATTTTATTGCACCAAATTTTATCAATAAGTGAGCAATGAAGTTTAGATGTGGCTTTACAACTATTGTAAATGTAGAAAACCTTAAAAAAGAAAGAAAATAATTTTTTTAATTTAATTCATTGTCAGTGTAAAATCTTATATATTATCACAAAAAAGTGTCACATTATTAAAATAACATAAATATTTCACTCATGATAGATGTAACAGTGTTCTTTTTTCATATTCCAATTAAAAAAAAAAAAGAACATTTTTTTTTTCATGTATAATAGCATACAATTCAATATTTATGTAAAACTCATAAATCAAAATTAAAACTCATATGCTGTTGAACATTTCTAATAAAATAACTCAATTAATATTTCTGGGAAACAAAAGAATATTATTATTAAGAATCAGATCTCAAGTGATGTTTAGCAGTAAAACATCCAATGAAATTATAGGGAAAAAAAATAAATTAATCAGTCAAATGTCAATGATTGGCAACGTGTATAATTGCGTTTAATCTAAGACCAAGAGTGACAAAGACGAAAACGTGGAAAGGTCTCATCTAAGATTGGTAGCAAGTCTTAGTATTTGAATCATTGAATGATTAGTCATTATTACTCATTCAAAGTCAAAAGAAAATGTTCTAATTTTGCTTTCTTTTATATTTATTTATATACTTGAACTTTCAAATACGAAACAAAATGGAAATGAAAGGGAAAATGAGCTAATGGATCTAAAATAATAGTACGAATTTTAGAGCCAATTACTTGCTTAAAATTTGAGTTTAGGTTATATGTAAGAACATGGAATATCCTAGGAAATTTGGCAGTATATAATTAATTAAAAAATTGAAACATAAACATGCTTAGACGCCAAATAACATGCCCCAAAACATAATGGATGAGTCCTTAAAGGGATACCTTAATAGAAATCCTAAAATTATATAGTTTTTTTTTTTTTTGAGAAAATATAATATGTCATTAAAGTAAAGAAGAATCTTTAAATAAAATATTAGAGATGAAGGTCGGAGATCCTCTACCCAAATCTCAAAATTATTAAGCCGTTGAGAATAACAAGCTAATTAGTAAGCAATCATGTTGCCAGTTTAATGTATATATATATATATATAAAATGATGAAGTTTTGTTTGATTTTGTACCTAATTTTGACTAAATAATGATGAAGTTTTCTTTGATTTTGTACCTAATTTTGACGTAGATCTTTTAGTTGACTTAATGAAGTTCTCTTAGCCAAAATAGAAAGAGAGAGAGAGTGTGTGTGTTTTCCACATGCATCTGCATTCATTCATGCAACAATGCTACATCATTCTTATATTCAAAAAGAGACACATGTGTGTATATATTATGCAAAAATTTAAAAATAACAAATTAATAAATTGAAACGTTTAATTTTCAAAAGAATATGAGCAAAATATAATAGAAATGATAGATGTAGGAAAAATAAAATAGTAGAAGCGAGAAGAAAAAATAGTTCCAAAAGGTAGTAATAAGTGAACATACGTCCAACTTCATGTGAGATTTATATATAATAAGTTAGATTTTCTATCCCATATTACACCATAATCAATAATATTTTTTAGAGTAAACCTACATTGTATTTCTAAAAGATTCAATATTTAATAAAATAGTTATTAAAAGAACACTAACTATAAAATAATTTTTGAAAGAATAAACATCCATAACAAAATAGTCTTTGAATGATTCAAGATTTAACAAATGGTAGACTATTTTATTATGGATATTAGTTCTTCAAAAACTATTTTTTGTTAGTATTCTTTCAAGGATTATTTTGTTGAATCTTAAAATCTTCCAAGGAAGCAAATATAGATTTACTCTACTTTTTAAAATGAATCATGGAGTCGCAACCCATGCTAAAAACCTGTAGGTTATATTGGATTTTTAATTTTCTTTTTCAATTTGAATTGCAAGAGACGTGGATTCATTTCCTTTTCCTTAATTTTTTTTAAGAGTAAAATACATTTTTCATCATTGAATTATTTTTTAAATGTCACTTTAGTCATTGATTTATTTTTAGTGTCACTTTAATTCTTAAATAATTATATTACCCACCAAATTAATCCTCCGCAGCACAAAAAATTATCACTTAAATGACTGATTTAGCGGACAGAATAATTATTTGAGAATTAAAGTGACACAAAAAATAAATCAAAGAATAAAGTGACATTTAAGAAATAATTCAAGAACAAAAAATGTATTTAACTCTTTTTTCAATATAATCAATCATACGAATTTCACATTGCCAAAGTCATAATAAGTTATAACTATAATTACTTAGGTCCTATCCAAAAAAAAAATAAAAAGCTATAAAATTACTTAGATACTACTGTTTTTATTATATCATCATTATTATATATTAAATTATTAAAATCTTCTAGACACTATCCAAACTTTGAGAATCTGGTCACTTTAATTTGATCCATTATTATGTCAGTTAAAAGTCTAATCGCCATTTACAATATGAAAAGAAAAGAAAAAAAAATAGTCTAATAGACAATGATTATTCTTTTGATTCATAATCAAATGATTATATGTAAATCGGTTTGACTCCTCCAAGTGCATATGTAATTTTACTCTATTTTCAAACATGTAAAGATAATATATGCCAAGTATAAATGAAAAATACTTTAAAGCTACACATCTAATTTATTCATGAGTGATTCAATATTTTATTGCACCAAATTTTATCAATAAGTGAGCAATGAAGTTTAGATGTGGCTTTACAACTATTGTAAATGTAGAAAACCTTAAAAAAGAAAGAAAATAATTTTTTTAATTTAATTCATTGTCAGTGTAAAATCTTATATATTATCACAAAAAAGTGTCACATTATTAAAATAACATAAATATTTCACTCATGATAGATGTAACAGTGTTCTTTTTTCATATTCCAATTAAAAAAAAAAAAGAACATTTTTTTTTTCATGTATAATAGCATACAATTCAATATTTATGTAAAACTCATAAATCAAAATTAAAACTCATATGCTGTTGAACATTTCTAATAAAATAACTCAATTAATATTTCTGGGAAACAAAAGAATATTATTATTAAGAATCAGATCTCAAGTGATGTTTAGCAGTAAAACATCCAATGAAATTATAGGGAAAAAAAATAAATTAATCAGTCAAATGTCAATGATTGGCAACGTGTATAATTGCGTTTAATCTAAGACCAAGAGTGACAAAGACGAAAACGTGGAAAGGTCTCATCTAAGATTGGTAGCAAGTCTTAGTATTTGAATCATTGAATGATTAGTCATTATTACTCATTCAAAGTCAAAAGAAAATGTTCTAATTTTGCTTTCTTTTATATTTATTTATATACTTGAACTTTCAAATACGAAACAAAATGGAAATGAAAGGGAAAATGAGCTAATGGATCTAAAATAATAGTACGAATTTTAGAGCCAATCTGTTGCTTAAAATTTGAGTTTAGGTTATATGTAAGAACATGGAATATCCTAGGAAATTTAGCAATATATAATTAATTAAAAATTGAAACATAAACATGCTTAAGCGCCAAATAACACGCCCCAAAACATAATGGATGAGTCCTTAAAGGGATACCTTAATAGAAATCCTAAAATTATATATTTTTTTTGGGAAAATATAATATGTCATTAAAGTAAAGAAGAATCTTTTAATAAAATATTAGAGATGAAGGTGGAGGATCCTTTACCCAAATCTCAAAATCATTAAGCCGTTGAGACCAACAAGCTAATTAGTAGGCAATCTTGTTGTCAGTACAATGTATATATATAAAAAAATAAGTCGTCCTAAAATGGAACAAAGATCCCAGATATCGTCACGCAAAACATGAAGCTCAGAAAGATTAACCCTATCCTCCATTAAACTTTGCCATACAACTTGACGACCTCTTTCCACAATGACATAAAAAAAAAAACCTAATCAGTTGTCAAAGCTAAACCTTCACATAATACCCATGCCTCCATGAGAGTCGGAGACAATATTACAGACATGGTTTAGATCCCCCATCCTCTCACCCAGTTGAGGTATTGGTGCTATAAATGGCTTATCACTTACCTCACGATAACAGTACCAAAAAAATTCAGCAGCTTGACGAGCTCTAATAGTTGCAGAGTATGTATCCCATGAACTTGAGCATTTCTCTCATTACAAAGGAACCACAACAAAACCACCACTCAACACAATTCATCCTCCTCATATGGGGTCTGTTCTAAAATTACATAGTTAATTATTCACTGATAAAAATAAGGGTGTACCTTTATAAATTTAAGAGTAAAACGTTATTTTAGTCTATGAAAGATACTGCAAAAATCTCTTAGGTCATTAATATTATTTGAATATCTGAAAGTTCAAAATGTCGATCTAATTGATTTTTTTTAAGAGACCTAAATGATAATTAAAAATTTTATTTTGATCGACTTTTTAGAATTTTAGAAATTGATGAGATACACATGTTAGAGGCTTTGTTTTAGCAGAATAAATAAGAGGCAACCACATGTTAGAGCTTATGGCCATTAGAAATGGTCTTCGTTTGGTGTTGGGATCGTGGTGTGGTGAATCTTATTTGTGAATCTGATTCTCTTGAAGCAGTCTTATTTGTGAATCTGATTCTCTTGAAGCAGTGAAGTTGGTTAAGGATGCTAACTGTAGTTTTCATAAATACGGTTGCCTTATAAGTGATATTTGAAATATTTTGGGAAGAGGTTAGCAAATGTCAATGAATCACGTGTTGCGCGAAGCCAATCAAGTGGCTAATTTTTTAGCAAAGCATGCATGAAGATAGAGGGCAAGTTAATTGGGAAGTGATTCAGTAACTTTTTGCTAAGTTCTCTCTTATGTTGTGAGCAGATAGTTTGTTTGTGGCTTTTCCTAAGATGTAATTTTTTTTTTCTCTATTTTCTCTTGTATTACAAAAAAAAAAAAAACACATGATACACGGGAAGAGATCCAGTCATGTTAACTTGAGTCATGTTGCTTAGATCTAAGCCGTCTATTCTATTTAAGATCATTTCAACCATTAAAACACATTAATATTTAATAGTTGAAATGAGCTTTAATGAAATGGACAGCTCAGATCTGAGCAACATGACTCAAGTGACATGACTGGATCCAAATCCCATGATACACCCTTATTTTTGTTTATTAAAACTTTCTTATTACGAGTCTCTTGGCAAGTTTAGTTCCTCAGTCATTATTGAAAGAGGTTTTATTTTGGTCCTCCTTTAGGTTTGTTAATTGTTAGTCACAACTGGACAGAACAGGTGACGTGGCGCATATTAAAAGTCCATCAAATGCTTATGTGACAGATTAATAAATGATATGGCAGTTTAATTGCCAATATTTATTGAAAAAGTAATTAAAATAAGTTATTTAAAAAAAGCTTGAAACTTTTCGCCTGAGATATTTATGTAAAAATTTTAAAAAATTAATTACGGTTAAAGTGTGATTAGACAAAAAAAATTAATATAAAAATAGAAAAAAAACTATTTGCTAGTCAAGGCCTCAACTGGACATCAAGTGGCTCCATCACTGCACGGCAGTTTTTCCATCCACTTGCTACTAACAGACCTAATAGAAGACCTAAATTACCCCAATTAATTCAATGAATGAAGATTTAAAATCCTCAATGATAATATGTAATAGTTTTAACCTTTTAACTTTTTTAAAGGCTTAGGTTGCCACACTTTACTTTCTGTAATGCAAAGTGNCACTTGTTACTAACAGACCTAATAGAAGACCTAAATTACCCCAATTAATTCAATGAATGAGGATTTAAAATCCTCAATGATAATATGTAATAGTTTTAACCTTTTAACTTTTTTAAAGGCTTAGGTTGCCACACTTTACTTTCTGTAATGCAAAGTGTATTTTAAAGGAACTAAATCTTAAAATATTAAGTAATAGCTTAAATAGTCATGTATCTAACCTTTAAAGTTAAAGAGATTCTCAGGATTGAATTTAAAATTTGGCGTGCTTACTTTGATACTTGTTAGTGTTATTATAATTATATTATTAACAGCTTAAATGTATGTTTTTTTTTTCATTTAGAAATTATAAATATATATTGTAATATAAATATTTTATCTCCAACAAAAAAAAAAATTGATTGAAGGGTTTTTGAGAAAATTTGATTGAAGGATTAATAGTGCAAGAAACATAATTTAAAAGAAATTAATGTCACTCTAATTAAGTACATTTATTATTATTATTATTATGTAATATTTATTGAGATATTATAATAATCTCAAACTTTTATCCTTTTAAAAGCTTTAGTATCCTAAAGTGTTTTAGAGGATCTGAATCCTAAATTATTACCATCAATGGACTTGTAAATTACATTGTGTTTATCCTTTTTAAGGCTCTAGGCCATCTTAAAAAGAGTAAAATATATAAGTAGCAAAACTAAAATGTGACCAGTTGTGAGTGCTGAAGAGAGGTGGACCCTGTGTGTAACGTTTCTCCTTGGCTGTATCTATAAACTCCATGCGGAAGTTTCAAGCCCAAGGAACTCATTTGTTTGTTCAGTCTTTTCTTCTTCTTCCTCGACCACGTCGAGGTGAAGAATCTCTGTGGAGCCTTGTTCCTTGAGAGGCAAAAAAATGTCGATGGGCTACGCAGAGAAGCTTTCTTACAAAAAAGAAGTTGGCGCCGTAGGAATGTCGGAGATTTTCGACCCACCTGAGGTTCTTCAACGGAAGGTACTTTTTCTTTTGAGTTAGTCTCATTCTCACTAATGTTTACTTGGGAGCTGCTAGAAAAATGGGTTTTTTTTTTACCTGATGCTGCTGCATTGGTATTTTTTGGACTCTTTGGGATGTGGTTTTTCAAATAGATCACGACTTGTGAGCTGAAGCCATTTGGGTAGGATAAGTTTTTGTGTTTTGGTAATGTTGATTGTGCTGTTTGGAAAGTATATGCTGCAAAAAGTAAGCATCTTGCTTCTTAATCATTCAGAAATTATGAGTTTCTTATCTTCGTATGAGTGAGTGGTATCAATATTTCCCCTGACCGTAAGGTTTTGTGGAAGAACATAGAAATGGGCAGTTATGAAGGGCAACATTGTGTTTTGAGTGTCAAAATCCAAAAGTAAGATGCAAAGAGGCTTAGAGATGATCCAATTTCGATCACTGTGGTTCACCACTTGATTTCAATGTGAGGGGTGAAATGATAGAGCTTAGATGAAGTATCATATGTAGGCATCACTCAATAACAATTTTACAAGGTCAGGTGCAATTCTTTGACTAATACTTACTTGCTTGATGGTAGCAAAATATTAATTTTGATCCATGCCAAGGCAAGCATCAAGAGTATACTGATTAGCAATTAACTGTGTCCGCCTTTTACATTTTTGCTACTCATCTGCATATAGATACTTAATATCCATGTCTTTATATGTGATGATTTTGATATTTCATTTCTAATGATTATTCTTAACTGTACATGGGCAGATTCAAAGGCTAGCTGTGATGATAGTAAGGGTATGGAGATTTCAAAGATTGTTATGTTTTAGAGTTTTCATGCATCCTTGCAATTTCTTGCTTATTTTCTATCTATAGTCTTCTGATTCATTATCTCCTTCAATTTCAGAGTAGCCATTTAGTGGCTTTAACAGGTGCAGGAATATCAACTTCTTGTGGAATACCTGACTTTCGAGGTCCCAAAGGAGTTTGGACTCTCCAGGTCATATACATCATCTGATTATAATTTTTTTTAATGGTATTTAAAATACTTCTGAAAAAGAAAGAGTTGACTATAGTTATTAAAGGAAGCACTATCATTTTGGAAGTTCATTTCATTTTTGGTTTATTTTTTATTTTGGTACATGGTTCTGCAAAAATCTTCTTTTTATTATATTGGTTTGAACTTTCAGAGTGAAGGCAAAGATGTGCCTGAAGCATCAGTGCCATTTGATCGAGCTGTGCCAAGTATGACTCATATGGCTTTGGTTGCTCTAGAGAAGGCTGGCATCTTAAAATTTGTTATTAGCCAGGTCTTGTTTTGTTTTGTTTCTTGTCATTAGCTTTGTATAAGAAAATTTAACTTCTTGTCATTAGCTTTATTTTCTTTGATTAGTTCAAACTTGGTTGCTTGTAACAACTGCAAAGGAGATGCTAAACTTATCGTATATAGCTTGCTTGCCAATCTATCGTTGCTAGTTTGGGTGGACTGCATATGATATAAGATCACTTTGAACTGCATTACCTTGAGTTTGTTTTGGCTGGTTTTTAATTTGAAGGAAGAAAGTTGCTTTACACCTTTTAGGTTTTATCATGCTGCCCACCTTTAGGGACCAAGATGGCTAAGTTTTCCTAGCAAAGTTTTTATGATGAGGGTTGACTTATTGGTAAGATTTTTAATTTCTATAACTTTCAGAATGTGGATAGCCTCCATCTTCGATCTGGAATACAAAGGGAGAAACTTTCTGAATTGCATGGCAACTCATTCAGGGAAGATTGTCCTTCCTGTGGAGCAGAGTAAGAGTTATGTTGAGAATTTTTCTTTTGTCTATTATGTATTTATAGTTTACCTTTTTTGGTGGAATGTTTAAATTAATTGTGAAACTCATCTAAGATTATGATATTTGAAGGTACTTGAGGGATTTTGAGGTAGAGACTATTGGCATGAAGGCTACACCCCGTCGTTGTTCAGATGCGAGTTGTGGTGCTAAACTCAAGGATACAGTCCTTGATTGGCAGGTAGATGTCTACTTGCTTTTCTTTGTTGCATTTAGAAAAGTTTCTGATATTGATCTTGGATTGAACGTGTATCTACTTGCTTTGCTTGGCTAGCTGAAAGTCCCGTTAACATATACATGCACACACACATATGCGTTTATGGAGGGTTTTTCAGTTCATTGTAGGCTACACAACAGGGAGTAGCCTATTCATTTTCAAAATTCCACTCCACTTGCATCCTATGGGATTTGAACCCAATACCTCTTCCATGAAGTACCATGTGGAGGGTTACTAAAACAAGAAAGAATCATTTTGCATTGTAGACCTTATAACAATTGATTGAGAATAATTGTTAGAGCCTTATAAAGACAGACTGTGCTGTTTAATGCTCATTAATTAATACTTACATGAAGAAAAACAAATGCGAAATTTAAGCAGGATCAAATTCTAATTATATTTGTGGAATAAAAGTTGTGGGTTGGTGATTTATTAATTTACCTTCCATAGAAACTAAAACATGGTTAAAGAAAGCCAAGCAGTGCAATCATGTACCTTGAATGTATATAATAAGTTAAACCTTCAAACAATAAAAAGTAGGAGCCAATTTAAGTTCATAAGGTTAAGAAACTGTCAGAAGTTGAGGTACCACTGTGACAAGGATCCTCTTTAGCTCCTCTATAGTCTGAAGCTCTAAGTGCTACTTGATAGAAGCCGGCAGTGCTTCCAAATACTGGTACTCTTTCTTGAAAAGCATATGCATTCTATCTCAGTTTGGGGCATAATTGGATATTTTGCTAACAGGGATGACTCCAAAATTAAAAGGGGAGGGGAGTGGAAGTTGAGATCCATATAACAATACTGATGCAGAATGATGATGTGATATTTGTGTTAATTGTATTTATTATTAATGTACTTATGATTTAGGTGTTCGACATAGTTACTAGATTTGCTGGTTTGCTCCGGTATGTAGTACACGAACTGAAAGGCAGATTTTAGGTTAAGAAAATTAGGGTTCATTAGGGTAGGCTTATTCGGTACACTTCAAAGCGTTTTATAAATTCATACATATACACTCAAAACACGGTACTTGGAACATAAATGTATCTTGATCGTAGAGGGATGTGGTTTGGACGGGGTGTAGCGAATCTGGAAACTATGATTTTTAATTGGCGGTTTGGGGTTTAATTATTCGTTGAGAATCTAGGGCTTAGTTGTTTAGGTCTTAGGATAACTTGTTACTAATTGGTTTAGGACTACATTTCTTAATAATACCAAGAAAAACAGTACATTTGACATGCTTACAAATATTTGGAAATTCTACAAACACAAAATTGGGTTTTTCTTCATACCCTGAAGATAGGCTTTTCCTTGTTCATGTTTTGTCCTCCTTCTTCCTCTTCCTGTTCTTCCTCACCTTTCGGTTCTTAGTCGCTCTGAGATTGTTTGGCATGACTCTGGTGGTAGAGTGGTGAAGTCTCTCCATTGTCAAGAATCTCTGCCAAGGACCACTTCTGGGAAGGCCTGAGTAGGTTAACTACTAAGAACAAGGTAGTGACAGCACGAGTCAGCATTACTTTTAAGGACTGAAATGTGAGGGGCAATATGTGTCTTTTTGAAAATTCATAAAGAATATTTTTGTCCTTTAAAAAATGAGAGGCCATTCCCATTTTAACTTTCGCAGTAGAAGTTATGAGAAGCTGAGATGTCTAGCTTCTAAAAAAGCTAGCTTTTGAGTTTTTTATGAGCTTTTGCTTTTGACTAAGAGTTCATCCGAACACTTGAGAAAGTACTTTTTTCTTAAGAAAAGTACTTTTTTTTACTGAAAATAAGCCCAACCAAACAAGCACTTAGTTGCTAAGCATGTGGTATCACTTAATTTGAAGAATTTGTACAAAAACACCTTAATGTTTCTAAGATTAGAAATCCGACCATTATTATTAAGAAACAACAATATGTTCTTAGCATCTATACAAACATATCCTTGATATGTACAACTGTAAAGTTGGCATATTACTGTTCATGCAGCGAATTTATATAGTTGCAATATTGCTGGATGACAACTTATATATCTTTTTTGTGTCATGAGTTACTTATGAAGATGGATAAAACAACACAAAACTATAGTATGAATTTAAAGGGTGAAGGCATTGATAACATTCATTGTGAAATTACAAAGTTCAATTAATGATATAAACTCTTGCCCCTCCAACCCCTAAAAGAGCTATGTATGTCCAATGGATAGTGATAGGATATCAATCTCACTAGAAATTTTATAGATATGGGACTTGTGGCTGTATGTAGATGATGTTATGAACTGGATCCGTCTGGGGTTGTCTTATTCGAATAGCATGTACAACATGTCATAATAATCATGGAATTGTGAAATTTATATCGCTGAATACAAGCTTAATTCTTTGATTGTAGGATATATTGCCTCAAAAGGAGATGAGTCAAGCTGAGAAACATTGTGACAAGGCTGATCTTGTATTATGTTTGGGTACCAGGTAAGTTTGACTAATAGGGAGGCTACCGTCTATATCAATGCTTTCTTTACTTGCTTACACTGATGGTTGAAGAGTCTTACAACTGGATTGTTCTTTCAGATTGACATATGTTTTCTTGATTACATATTATTCTTTTTCTTCTTTTAAAGCTGAGCTGCATCTGTGTTTCCATTGTGCAGCTTGCAGATTACTCCAGCTTGTGACCTTCCGTTCCAATCCCTCCGTCGTGGGGGTAGGATCGTAATTGTAAACCTTCAGGTACTTCGTTTATAAAAGGTTTCTTTTCCCTTTTTTCCCCTTTTGTGTTTTGTTTCATTGCAACTAAAAATGTTTACTCATCTTTAGAGCCGCTAGAGCAACACTAAGGGAGAATGATACAATTAGGGTTGATTACAAAAGAGGCAACAGAATTAAGAGTTCTGTTTTTATTTTTGGCTTGAGCTTTTACCATCAATGATTTGAGTTATATTTTATATTTATTTCTTAAATCTTTTCTTCTCTCCCTTCTATTGCATTCCATTTCCACCACATTTTCAAATGCATATTTTGGTGGTTCTTGGACCTCTTACAGTAAGTAGTAGAGAAAGTAAGATCCTGCAGTAAATGATTTTGTGTCTTGATTCTTGCCGAGTAGTCTTCACCATCAATTAACCATAACAAATTAGGGATTTCTGTTGCGTCTTGTATTTTACCATGATCTTTATTATCCTCGGTAAATTGCGTTTTGGTTTTGAAGGAAACCCCGAAAGACAAGAAAGCAGCTTTGGTTATTCATGGGCTTGTCGACGAGGTATTGCTATCGTGTTTTTTGATCCAGAATAGACATTTGCCAGCTTTTATTGAAATGTTATATCCACAAGTAATGATTTTGGATAAACTTCTGTGCTTCTAGTTCAGGTGTCATTGTTTTACGTTTGACCTTGTCTTTCTTTGTTAAGTAGCTTTATGTGACTTCCAACTCCTAAATTGCAATGAGGCTGCTTGGGATGACAAGTTGCAATTCTTCATGCAGATCATGATATCCTCTTTATGGACTAAGCTCCCTGGAAATAATCCATTTAGTTTTTCAAATCAGTTTACTTCAATAATAGATATCATATCAGATTTTGGGAGGATCTTTGAATGGTGGATATTTCTTTTTATCAAGGCCTTTCCTTGTCTCAATTGTCTTTCTTCTTTATTTCACTACCCCATTTGGATTTCCTATAGCATTCAAGACTCAGATAGTTCTTGGAACTTCCATGTTTCCAGGAATCTCAATGATAGAAAAACTTGAGTGACAATCCTCTTTGTTCTTGCTTGATCTTCTAATGTGTTTTCCAATTTGGATAGAAGGGGGTGAACCTGTGATTTTTTTTTTTTTCCTTTCGGGATTTCTCTTTGGTGTTCCACCCATGGTCTCTAAGGGAGTTTTCCTTAACAGATATGCTGAGGGATTGGAGAGCTTTTCGGTACTAATGATCTTGCTTGTTTTTGCTCTACTTTACTTTTGTGCCTTTTTTAAGGAGGTTATCATCATCCTGTACTTGTACCTCTTCTTTCCTCACTAATGTTTCTTCCTCTATCTAATAACAAAAGGATTACTATAAGCATGAGTTAATGTACAACTATTTAGAGTTTCCATGGGTGTCTATAATCATCAAATAACATCCCTGTTGTCAAATTTTCACTGTATTTTCCTTTGTTTTAGTATGTAATACTTCAATGTAAATGTTATTCTATATCTGCATAGCAAATTTTTGAGTCTCTTGGTTCATTTGGCAGAAAATAATTTTCTTCAATAATCACAGGTCATTGCAGGGGTGATGGATCATCTAACTCTAAAAGTTCCCCCATTTGTTCGAGTTGACCTTTTCCAGATTCGTGTTACCCATTGTCCCAGATTTTCAGGTATCTTCATATTTTTTTCTTTTGTTTAGGGTTTAGGGTGTCTAATCATCAGGAATTGATGAATTAGTCTCTTTACATTATACTCCTTTTATCCTTTTCTGACAGTGATTGAAGTACAAAGTAAGAAACCTCATTTTTACATGTGCATGAGTTGTCGTTTGGACAAATGCATGACTTTCATTTTCATTTCAATTTACTCTTCTAGTTCAGCAATGTGTTCCTGCTATCATATTGATGGAATATCTTCAATTGCAATGCAGAACAAAAATATGTTAAATGGACTCTTTCGATAACTAGCGTACATGGACCGAGGGCACCTTTCCCGTTTGTCCGGTCAGTTGAGGTATGGATGTTGTTAATCATAACCATTACGGGTATTCCATTTACTGTTCTAGTTAGTGATATATTTGCCAATGCGAGTTGGCTCAATTGGTCAAAGGAATCCGACTAAGAGCTTTGCACCTCTTAAATGCTGAGTTCAAACCCCTTTATGACTAACAATCTCACTTGATGGGTATCCCTGCTTAGCGGTGCCCAGGGGATAGTTGAGTAGCCTCCTTAAGGGTCAATAGTATCTTAGAAGTAATCCTCTTGATAGGCCTTAGTCTGCCATAGTTCTTCTTAGAAGCATCCTTTATGTTCCTTTCTCAGTGTATGCTGTTCACGTTTGGCTGCATTTTGATCTGAAAAATCCCAAATTACATAAATTTTTCTTCTCAGTATGGTCAATTACTTTCCTCAGCATTTCTAATGCAGGTTTCTTTCCCTGAGAGGCCAGATCTCAGATCTGCTGCTTTGGATAAGCAACCATTTAAACTCAAAAGGTATCTATCTATTATAGATTACTGCGATAATTGCTGGAGGGATTTTCTTCCAGATTATTGATAGAGATTAATTGTGGATTTTGTTTAGCCACTTCAGAATGGTTTTTATTTCTCTAGTAAATTCCCTAAAAGGTTAAAGTTACATTTCCTTATGTCTAAAAATGTGAGAACTTATTTTCTTGCCTTAATTATTACAGGTGGCAAGCAGTAATTCCCATTAAATTGACAAAATTTGAGATTAAGATTGTAGAATCCCTACCCTTTGTAAAAAAAAGTTTTAGAATGCGGAAATATCTTCATTGTTCAACAGATTTTCTGTTTCAGATAAGACTACATTAGCTACAAGAGGCATAGTGGTGAAAATGCATCCATGAATGAAGGGCATTAGAGTATTTATTGAGAATTTTATATAGAAATCAAAGTATGTCATTGTATCTGATTGTACAAGGAATGGCCTAAAAAACAAACAAGATTATGACAGTGGTTTTGTAATTCACTTTAAATTAGTGAGATAAATTTCAGATATTGTATTTTATTTTGGAACCCTAATATATATGGGCTTGTGGAGGAATTTATGAAAGTATTAATTAAGTATTTAGTAAACTGTTATGAGGTTAGTAAAGTAGGATACTTTCTGTGTATCAACAGTAAAGGGTATAAGTTTCACCCTCTCCATTTTTCCTTAACACTTGTCTTTGCTTTAATGGATTTGATGCACTTCACTGAGAATAGGAACCAAAAAATGAAGTTGGAGTTGTAGATCTACGTCTTGTAGTTATTCATGCAATATAATATTGCTTATTTATTTGCCTAACCATACTAAAGTATGATATTCCAATATGATTGTTAACTTTCCTGCCAGGGAAACACTTAGAACAAACCCACTTGTGATATCCTTGAAACTCCATTTTGGTGATGGTTGCAAATGTCAATGGACTAGCGTTAAGTTCCTGGTCGACTTTGAGGTGAGAGTCTAATGTTGATTTATGTAGTTTCATTGGTATTCAAACTCTGGCTTCCTCATGTAACTAAGCTGTTAATGCATTATTCATTTGTGATATAAGCATAACCTTCTTTCATAAACTTCCAATTTAAAAATGAGATTCTACACGTTGTTTGATCTTATACAAATCAATATGATATTATTTTTGGTAATACTAATCAACCAGGTGCAACCAACGATAGATTTATAGGGGCCAAGAGACACTGACTTCCAGGTTTTAAATTGTTTTACCAAATTGCTTTGGTTATTTTTTAGGGTCTCACTTTTGTAGTTTTGCCTCTCTATTGAGTTATTTCTAAATTTGTCGCTGGTTGCTTGATCTATACTTTAATTTTTTCATAATAGTTGCTTAAATAGTGATTTAGATAGTTTGGAACTTTGGAAGACTCAATTGAACTCCAAAGGACAAATTAATGTTAATGCTAAACAATGCACAGGAACAGGTGACTGAAGCCGTCCACTATGATAAGGATGCTGTCATTGAGAATCTGAGGAATTTGGCAATTGAAGATCAATGTTGTGGGCAGACTTCATTGATTCAAAGAAATAAATGTCCAAAACAGGAAACATTTGTCTATGCCACAACAACCAACATTGTGGAATACTGCAGTCATGCAGCAAGTGCAACATCATCTGAGCATATTCTGAAGAGCAATGATTATGCGCTAAAGAGGGATGGAAAAAAGAGCAGCACTAGCAGCTGTGCAAAGAAACTGAAAGCCAAATGATTTTCATGTCATGGGTTTTTTTATGTAAAATACTTTCTGCTGTTATCCTTATGTTCCTGAGGACCAGTGGCCGATCTGAATGCCCCAAAACATAAAATAATTTTCAATGACTATTTTATATATTATTTAATAAAATTACCCTTTAAAAATATAAAATTGCCTCCATCATTTCTCATTACCAAAAAATATGTGACTTATTTATGCAGACCCCCTTTTGTTTTCACACCATGTTTCCTTCTCTTAATGTCATTCGATTCTTAACGTTCTTATTCATGTCAATTCTTTTTCTAAAAAAATGGAGTGAGGATTTTTTTTTAAAAAAAGAACTTTGCTGACCCAATAGCATACTTATATATTTATAGGTAGTTACAATTACTTTAGTAAAAGAAATTAGAGTATTTAACGTTGGAGATTCTATTTTCACATTGTATTTTCTTTTCCTTAGTGCATTATATTTCTATGTAACTAAAAAAAAGTTATTACTCATGAACCATGATCATGCATTAAAATAATTTCCAAAAAATTGTTAACAGTGCAAAATTAAATGTCTTAGTGAGATGTAAAGAGCTGCAGAGCTTGAGGGTCTTGAGACCAACTTTGGCATCAATATGAAGCTTGACCTAGATGAGCTTGCACTTAGGAAGTAGGAATACTTGAAAAAGGAGTTGTGTCTGTGTCCAACACGTTAATTTTAGACACTTGAACAATTTGATACTCGTGTCAATACTTTGACATCTTTAAATATTATTCCTGTAAACAAAAAAAAAATTAAATTTAATATTTTAAACTTGTAAGATTCTTTCTAAACATATTTTAAGATAGCCTTGTTAAGAAGGTTGTTCAATGATGAGACCTACTAAAACGGCTGCTTATGCTTAATTCAATATCAATGGAATAGCACAATATTTTTTATTTTTAGGTTATCTTGTAAGGGATTCTTAAGTCACTTCCACAGCTCTTGTCACTTTATCTGTGATTTTAATATAGTTTGCACTAATGATCTCTGATATTAAAAAAAAATAAAACCACATTAAATATCTAAATTTTTTTGGCACATAATAACATATAAGACTTTATGTAAACTAATCAAATCTCTCGTTACTATATCAAACCTAATGACCTAAAATATATAGATATTTGGAAAGAAAGAAAACTTTTAAAGGAAGACTGCATTGATAAAATGTTTCAAAGAGTGTTTCTTTTGGTGCTCTATAAAAGCCATAATAGCAAGCTTTGGAGAAGCACCCAGAGAATGTTTTAATGTGTTTAGATCGAAATGAAAAAAAAAAAAAAAATTGACAAAGAAGCATGGTTTCCCCCAGACACAGTTTTAAAAATCTGTAAGAATTGGCAGGGGTATTAGAGTAATTTGAGTCTTGCAAATAATAGTTTTGGAGTTTTTTCGTCCTCCATAGTTTAGAATTGTGTTCCTCTAAGGTTCTGGGTGTAACTAGTGGTGCCGAGTTTTATTTTTTTTATTTTTTTTTTTTTTTCAGTTTTCCTTTCTCCCTCTCAATTAGTAGAGTGGGTGTTAAGCATATATGCTCTTTTGTGTTTGTCATGATGTACCATTTAGATTAGTTTTTAAATGTTATTTTAGTTTTTAATTTATTTTTTTATCATTTTAATTCTTAAATAATCACATTATATGTTAAATCAATCCTCTGTAACACTAAAAATTATTACTCAAATAATTAATTTAACAAATAAAATAATTATTTAAAGACTAAAGTGACACCAAAAATAAAATAATGATTAAAGTAACATTTATACAATAAATCACGAATAAAAAATGTATTTAACGCTTTAAATTATTATCTTCAATAATAAATTTTTATCTTCAGGTAAAAAAATTCTTTATAGATCCTAACCTACAACATAATGGCTTTTTTACTACATTTCCAAACAAAAGTCCAAGTTGGACAAATAGTTTGATTTCACTTCTTTCTCTAATTTTAAGTTACCAAAGGCAAAAGACAAATAAAACGAGATAATAAAGAAGTCACTAAATGTGATTTAATAGGCAATACTATATCTAAATTGTAGTTAAAATGACAAGTTATCATATTATTATCTAGTGTTTCATAGATTAATAAGATAGAATAAAGCTATTTTATTGATATTTTTAGCAGATTTCAAAGATAGTTGGGGATACATTTCCTAAAACCAAGATTCCATTCATTGCGCATGGATTTTTGGATTCCACTAAAATCTTCGTTGTATATGGGTGTCCACGTGGGCACTTTTTATTATTTGAAGTTGTGGACTACTTGACTGACTCACAGCTGGCCACGATGCCTAGCTGTTCTCAACAATTTTGGCCCAACAAAGCAAAACCAAAAACTCATTGTATATGCTATAGCCCAAAATCCTCCGCAATGAACATAGAAACTTTTAAGAATAAATAAATTAGAGGTATATGACAAGATAAAAAAAATTATTTGGTTTGTTTATTTTCTTAAATAATCATAATATTTTTAAAATTATGTTATTATTATGTAATTTTTTATAATTAAAATTTTCTTTTTTCAGAGATAGAATATTTATATTATAATGTATATTGACATATTTCTTTTAAGAAATTCAGGTAACACTAAGATTTAATCTTGGGACCTAAGAACCTTTCTAAGCCTTAAAAGTTAAGTATATGACTATTTAAATTATTTTCACACCCAATTTTATTAAGGTCATATCTTATTTAATATCTAAATATAATATAAACTAAATTACCCTCACTTAATATTTTTTTTAAATTGACTAATCATGATATTTTTTTTATAACTCTTATTAATTATAATTCTATTTTTTGTTACAATTATCTCTAATCTCATTAATAAATGGTAAGTGCATATATCTTTTCTAATTATTATCAAAATGATTTTATATATATATTTGCCAAAAAAAATGATTTTACATAATTAATTTCTTATAAGTATCCATTAGAATTGATCTTTTCTTTATTTTTTTTAAAATTTTATATCATTTAAGTCTTAACCATCTATTACTATATCTTTGTGTATAATTTCTCTTGTTCTTCTTTCTATTCCTCCATTCTTTTCAACCTCGTTCAAAAAAAATTCTATTGAAGAAGCTGTACCCCCATGGCTTGGTCCTTTTTATTGGGTGGATTGTGATTGATTAGTCAAAATGGTTGAGCCTAAGATAGGATTTTACTGCTATCTAGTTCTTATCAGAATGGGAGTAAGAGCTTGTGTTATGTCAAAGTTAAATTGTTCTACAGTGCATGCTTTATCTATGTTGGTTATGACTTCCCCAAAGTTTCTGATTCATTGATTTTGCTATTTTTTGAACGAGACTGACATTATTAGATGGCAACATTATTTTGTTGTTAGATTGGAGATATATGCACTTATCATTTGAAATTAGAGATAGTTGTAGAAAAAAAAAATAGAGTTAAAAAGAGAATATCATGATTAATTAATTTTAAAATACTTTTATATTATTTAATTTATATTATATTCAGACACAAATGTAATATTAATAAAATAGAGTATAAAAATAACAATGCCATATATATATATATATATAGTTAGATGTTTAGGTATACTAATCAAATAATCTTTTTGGCTAAAAATCCCAACCTATGCTATGGCTCAGTTTTCCAATTTGTAACTCTTAAATGGTGGAATACAAAGATTTTTAGGAAACATAATGGTGTTGCATGTTTTTCATCACCATGGAAAAATATCCCAAGATTTTCTTAGCCACTCATAATTTACACTTTTTATCGCTTTCCCAAGGGGAAATAGACTTTCGTCTTCTTGACATATGAGAAAATTATTGTCAATTTTCATTTTTACTTCCTTTTTTTTGGTAAAATAAAAAATAATTAAAAAATTACTTCTTGTAATAAACTAATAAACTAACTGTTATATTTTTTCTAAAATTTTTATCACATATAATTTTTTTAAAAGATTTTTCTAAATTTTTATATGATCCATGAAAAGAGTGCCACCTTGTACGGTTGTACCAAATATTTAATTTAATTTAACGACAAAAATGTTTGCAAGAGTCCTACACGCCCAAGCAACTTCTGGCGGTAGTTAAAGATCCCACCTTTCTGTTTTGTCGTTAAAACTGAAATTGAAAAGGAATAACAAACGAAAACCAAGTATCAGTGCTCCAATCACCGCTGGGATTATTGAAACTTAGAAGCAAGGACATCCTCTTTGGGTGTCTTTGTTGTTCCTTCCTATTCTGGTTCAACTTCTGCTCTTCAAGTTTATGTCTTTTTGTGGAGATTTGATTCTTTTTCTATCTTATTCTGTGAGTATTCTCAATTGGGTCTCTCATTTCCCCTGTAAATTTGGAGAAAATCAATAGCAAACTTTATTTGTTTATTCTGATTTTTGGGTTCTAGGGAAATGAAATAATCTCAGTGGGTATAACTCAGATTGCTGAACCCTTCTCCCCTTCTGTTGCTGTAGTTTGCTCAGATAGCTGTGTCTGTCTCTACTTGAGAAGCAAAGGGTTCAGGTACGCTATTTTGATTGGGTTTGCTTAAAATTGCTGAATAGAATCGAGTAAAGTTTAAAACTTTAAATGAATACCATTTGCTTTATTGGTTTTTTATACTATATTGTTTTGATGTTTGGTCATATTTATGATTTTTGTCTAAAGCTTTTCCGGGATTTTTTAAACTTCTTTAAGTTTGATATTTGAGAATCTGAGTACATAATACTTGAGATGGGGTTCATTACATCTATGGTTGATTGGTTTACTTTTGACTACAACTCTAACTTCGAATACAAAACTCGCAAGCCAAGACAACTTCAGTACCTCTTGGTGTATGGTATTTATGGTTGATTGGTTAGTTTGCTGTGAAGCATTCCCCCCTTTGGCAAGTCACTCTTTTTTTCAATCCCAAAAATTGTGTTGGTCCAGTTCATCCATATAATATGATGAGCTTACTGCCTTACTGGTTGTGTTGAACCTTGCTGAGAGTAAAATATGACATCCATGTCTACTTCTAAAGTGATCTAATTTTGGTTATATATTGTTTACCATTTGAAGATTTATGCATTGTTTCACTTTTCGATGCACCTATCAATTCTACACCCTGTTTTTCTGTCTGGTTCTTCTGTGCTTCTAAATAATGCTCTCTGGTTATCTCATTAGAATTTAGGACTAACTCTACATCCCTCATTATCACTGTTTTTTGTAGGTGACTAGGTCTCTCTATCTTAGATGGCAACAATAATGGCTTTGCAAGGTTGTTATTGTCACCATGTAGAGCTCATAAATCAAGGGAAAATGCTAGACAATCTCAGGTTTTCAGACTCAATTTCAGTTCATAAATTATCAAAGAAGAAAATGTCAACGCGTGCTTCACCAAGGACTGATAGCTCCCCAAGGTTCCTAGTGGAAATGCGACAGACTGAATTGCCAGCCTCAAAGTATGGTACTAATGGTAGAGCCTCAAAGTATGGTACTAATGGTAGAGCTGTTAGAATGGTACCAGCAAGTGAGGTAGTGAAAAGAAAGATGACGTCAGCGAATAAAGTGGAGACAGTGAATGGTTCAAAGCAAGCTATTAATGGAGCAAGTCTAGTAAGAAGAGGTCCTGTCCCAGCCTTTACAAAGACAATGAAGTCTAAAAGCTCTAAAGAACTTCCACCATTGGAGGAGTTAAAAGTTTTGCCTTCGGATGAAAAATTCAGTTGGGCCAATGAAAATTACAATTCCTGGCAGAGGTCTATAGATGTTTGGTCTTTTGTTATTTCTTTTCGTATCCGTGTTCTGTTGGACAATGCAAAATGGGCATATGTGGGAGGATTCACAGAAGAAAAGCAGGTAGATTGTGACAATTCTCTCTTACTAGATCTGCTCTTCAATTTTGACTTTTAATGATTACTTATAAAAAGCCTCTTAACAAACTATTCTTCTGCATGCAGTGCAGTATTTTATTTTATTTGTCAAGCTTTTGTTTGTGCTTCCTGAATGGTTTTAACATTTCATACAGAAAAGCAGGAGGACAAAAACTGCCTCATGGCTACGGGAGTGTGTATTACAGCTAGGTCCAACTTTCATCAAGCTTGGACAGTTATCATCAACAAGGTCAGATCTATTTCCCCGTGAATTTGTGGATGAGCTAGCAAAATTGCAGGTATTCTTGTGGAATTATTTTTCTCACATTTCAAGACAAGCCAATCCAGAAATCTAGCATTTCAGACTAATCCTCTAGCATAAAGTACGGAATTTGAATGCGAAAGTTGATAATACTAATCTATGTAATTGTCAATGTAACATTCTTCAGGATAAGGTCCCTGCCTTCTCACCAAAGAAAGCAATAGGATTCATTGAGCAGGAATTGGGAGCTCCCATAAATGTATTGTTTAAGGAGTTTGAAGATCGGCCAATTGCTGCTGCTAGTCTTGGTCAGGTGTTTCAGTCATGCCTATCTATTCAATCATTTGTTTTCTAGGCCCAATTTTTCATATTTTCATGTCATTTCAATCATCAGAAGCTTGTAAGTTTATCATAATACAACATGGTGTTATTTGACACAAAGCATCACACAAACTTGTGAATGATTATGAATAGAAAGTGATATAAATTATAACGATATCTGCATAATCTTTTTCTGTAGGTTAGGAGCAAAATGAAAATTTCCGATGAATGATTTGAACTTTTCTCACTTCTGCTTTTGTATTCATAGTAAAAGTACTCTTAGTGTACTATATTCAGAATATATTTTCACTGTAGCTTCCTTGTAATCTTACAATCACTTGAGATAATTCAGTTTTGTTTGATATGTATTTTGGGTGCTCCTGTCTGTAGGTGCACCGTGCTATTCTACACAACGGAGAAAAAGTAGTTGTCAAGGTTCAAAGGCCTGGTCTCAAGAAGCTTTTTGACATCGACTTGCGTAAGTTGTGCTCATTTCTTCGTTCCACCTAGTGATTTTGAAAGAGTAGATAATATATTGCTACCATTCTCTCCCCAAATTTTCCTCTATCTTATAATTTCTTCATTAGTTTTACAGTAGTTATTGTTAGACGATAACTTAGATATAAGCTGCAGCTGTTAAGAGTTTCCTTACTTTCTTTAAAAGAAGTGCAGATACTGAAATTTATAGGTGAAGCATAATCAAAGTTGCTTTAAATTGCATGGTTCCACATTTCCTTTTCCTTTTCCTTTTCCTTTTAGATAATATATAAATTATTGGGAGTTTAATATAAAGAAGATATGCTTAACTTTCCTTCTACGTTACTGGTTTGGTATGTTAATACAGAACTGGAAGAGCAAGGTTTGACTTTGTAGAGAGAAGAATTTATAAAATTTTTTTAATTTCCCGTGACACGGACTTCCATACATTTTGGGATTTCGAGCAAAGTGTTTTGGGTTTGGTAAGTAAACTATTAAGAAAATGAGATAATAAGGTGCAGATGACTATCAGAAAACCAGCTAACAAATGGCTAATAGGAAAAAAATAATGCAATTATGCCTGAATGAGGGTCAGAAGATGAGCTAGTAAAACAATTCCCAGCTGATTCTTTAGCTGATTTGAGGATCTTGGACCCTGTCTAAGCACCAACTTTCTCTCATAAAGGGATGTCAGTGCCTCCTTCCCCTGATTCTTAGCATATGTATGTGTCCTTGTTAGAAGTCTTATAATTATTGTTTGACATTTTTTTCTTTCCATAAACTCTAGTCTGAATAATGGGTCTGGCTGGTTATTTTGTATTTCTGCATAAAGCTTTAAGGTTACTAGTTAACATGAATTAGTTTTTCTTGTTATTCTAAACGCTTCCTTCTTTTGTCCAGGAAACTTAAAGCTGATTGCAGAGTATTTCCAGAAAAGTGAAAGTCTAGGTGGTCCAACTAGGGACTGGATGGGTATATATGAAGAGTGTGCAACGTAAGTAATTACAATTGAAGTGATCATTATTGTGATTTCATGAAGTTTAGCAATTACAGGATTGGTATGCCCATCATTGTTATGTTGAAGTCTTAGATAGTTTCTCAGTTTTGGAATTCTTCTATTCACTCTTACTATTGATGTGATGTTGTCATTACTTCTAATAGAATTCTTGGCTTTTCCCCTCTATAATGTAGGTTGTATTCCACATGTTTCTTTGCAGGATTTTGTATCAAGAAATTGATTATATAAATGAAGGGAAGAATGCTGATAGGTTCTGCCGAGATTTTCGAAATATAAAGTGGGTCCGAGTACCTGTATGTTTCTTGCTGCAACGCTATAAACTATTGAATATTCAGACTGTTTCAGTTTCCTCAAAATATAAATTAACCCCTCCAACTCCCCCACTGCTACCCTGCAAAATTGTTACAAATTTTTTGTAATTATAACATTAGCACCAACTCTTAATCTTGGACTACTTCATTTCCTTCTTTGTAGTTGGTTTATTGGGATTATACTGCAACAAAGGTGTTGACCTTGGAGTATGTACCAGGTTATTTTCTTGACTAGTGCTTATATCTTCTTGTCTCCTTTTTCTTTATAAGTCAAAGCTAATAATTTACATTTTTCAAGGTGATATATCATATGTTGTTATGCCATAACTGCTCCTACTTTGATTTTACTTCCGGGACAGGTATTAAAATAAATCTGGTGGATACACTAACTTCTCGGGGTTATAGTCGTTCGCGGATTGCATCACGTGCTATTGAAGCATATTTGATTCAGGTCCACAACCTTAATTACATCTGCAAATTGATCTAATACTGGATGCTGACTTTTTTTTTTCCCGGGGGGGGGGGGGGGGGGGGGGNGGGGGTTCTTGATGAATAATTAAATAACTATATGCCTTTTTTGAAATTTAAAACTGTCAATTGGTTATAACAATAGATTAAAATATATTATGAATGATTGATTTGCTTAAATTCTGCTTGTCTTACAGATATTGAGAACAGGTTTCTTCCATGCTGATCCTCATCCTGGAAATCTTGCTGTCGATGTGGATGAAGCACTTATTTATTATGACTTTGGCATGATGGGGGATATCAAAACTTTCACCCGGGAGAAACTGCTTGAACTTTTTTATGCTGTTTATGAGAAGGACGCCAAAAAGGTCTATTTTCCTGCTACATCTTTGATATTTCAAAATTCCCTTGCGAAGCACAGATGCTTAGAATGGCCCAAACACTATGGAGATATTAATAGATATGAAATTATGAAATTTAACCAGGATTTTCAATTTCCAGTTAGTAAAAAGTTTGGGGGGGAAGATGCTAGTTCTTTAAAATTGTCTGAAGACCAAGTGCATTTAGCAAGGAATTAGATTCATAGTTGCTTGTGTGATTCTTACTTGGAATGAATTCTTTCATCAGGTGATGTCTAATTTCATAGTTGAACTTCATTAACCTAAGCAAGCACAATAGCATAATCTTGCTTGTCTATTTACAATTACAGTTGTGTATCTCTTACCAGCTAAAGTGCTTTAGTGATTAGCCAAAAAGAAAAAAAATGTTTAAGCTGTAGAATCTTCAAAATAAGGAAACTGAAGCTGTTAAGAACTTGAAATTTTCAACTTGGGGGCCCTATGGGCATTTATATAAACTGAGAAGCAGCAACGATGCAGGTTATGCAATGCCTTATAGACCTTGGAGCACTCCAACCCACTGGAGACCTGTCAGCAGTAAGGATGCTAACTACCTGGTCTCATTTATAAGATGGTCAGTTACCAACTTGAATTATAAGTCATGTCTAAAATGATAAATCTCCAAATTTGACTTCCAGGTGAGGAGATCTGTACAGTTTTTCTTGGACAATCTGTTAAGTCAGAGACCAGATCAGCAGCAGACTTTGGCTGCAATTGGGGAGGTATGTGAATGTTTAGTTATATTGGATTGACAAATTCAATCTTAGCTGATCTCAACATTAGATTCAATGATTCTATCGATGTTAATGAGGATAAGCTTAAAATGGAGAATCATTCCTCACTATTACAAATTATCAACTCTTCTTTGGTCTGCAATTCATAAAAGATATGGCTCCTTATGGCAGGACTTATTTGCAATAGCACAAGATCAGCCATTCCGATTTCCATCCACCTTCACCTTTGTTCTCAGGGCATTTTCAACACTTGAAGGTATGCCTCTTCCCCTCACTCGTTGTCGTTATTAATTTTGCTAGTTTGTAGATGGTGAACATATTCTTTCCTATGTAATTTTAACCTATTCAATGAGGCAATAGCAAATGGATGTCTTTTGGCTTGGGATATTTCAAAGGATGATTCTTGAATCCCGTTGTGTTCACTTATTTACTTCATTAATTAATTTTGTTTATTGGCAGAACTTATAAGATACCTGAGTCACTTGTATCTAATAAGTTCAACACTTGGAAATCTCACTACAAGAAGATAAGTAGTCTGATACAACATTGATCTGTTCCTTTTGGATTTTAGTTTCATTTTGTGATTTCAAGGGCTAGCCAAAATGGAAGACCAGGGAGTGAAGTTCATTCTCGTCATCCTTCTGATTGAGTCATATCATTCCATCATATTGACAATTTCAAAAACTGTTCATGTTATGAAAATCACCATTGAAATGGGTGGGGATTTTCTTTTTTTGTGGGGTGGCAATAGCACTGAATGCTATGCTCTGTAGGATGGAATCCAGTGCATAGATACATGGCTAAAACCCAGCTTCTACCTAATATTCGAATACTTCTGCAAAATTTTTTTTTAATTCTTCTCTTTTCTTAATGTATTTTTCATTTTCTAACAGGCATAGGTTACATACTCAATCCGGATTTCTCCTTTGTGAAGATTGCTGCACCTTATGCTCAGGTTCATATTGTCTATGACAGATTGTTGTTCACATAGTGCATTAAAATATCAGTCTAACCCTTTATACAACATATAGGAACTTTTAGATATACGGCAAAAGCGACGCACTGCACCACAACTTGTGGAGGAGATAAGGAAGCAAGCAGATGATGTAACACATCTCACCCAGAACCTCTCCTTTTACTCTTTATGGTCCATTTCTTTGTACAAGGAAATTTTCTTGTTGATAATGGTTTTGTATATTCACTAATATTTATAAGTTCCATGGCACATTTTTAGGCTAGAAGTTACACCGTATCAATGCCATACAGAGTTCAAAGGATAGAGGAGTTTGTAAAGCAACTCGAGGCCGGGGATCTGAAACTCCGAGTCCGAGTGCTTGAGGTAAGCAATAATTTTTCATTATGAAGACATTTGATCTAAAAATTTCCTAAAGAGAGAAACCAATTCTAAGAATATAAGTTTTTCTGTACTCTATTTTTCTCAATCAAAACTGTTAACCTAATTTGCCAGTCTGAACGAGCTGCTAGGAAAGCAACAGTATTACAAATGGCAACAATGTATACAGTACTAGGAGGAACCCTGCTAAATCTTGGTATCGCTTTGAGCAGCCAAGGCAATCTAGCTTTTGCAAATGGATCATTCATTGGTGCAGGTGACTTATTTGTTTATCTTAATGTCTTCCTCAGCAGTGATGGATTCAGCGGGGCCAGGCCCCATGTTTGCAAATTTTTTTATCAAATTTTTAAGAGATATGTTTGAGAGGCCCCCGTTTTGTAATTTGGCCTCCTAATGAGTTATTTCTAGATTCGTCATTGTTCTGTTCAAGTTCACTTCGCTCCTGTGGCTAATAGGTATGATCTTGTGAAAATGCAGGTGTTTTCATGACACTATTTTTCCGGTCGATGCAAAGGGTAAAGAAACTTGACAAATTTGAGAAAATGATATAGTTCCTGCCCAACAAATAGAATTCTTTCAAGCATTTGTAAATTTATTTTTATCTCCATTTTTCACTTAACATTCAAATTTTCACACTAGCATAGTAAGCTATACAAGTTTTACGGCAACAGGATAGGATGATGAAGAAACTTCAAGACATTATACTGTATGTTTTCAAGAAAAAGAATAAATATTATAGTCTTGTAAGGTGAAAAGAACAATTTGTCAGTAAAGCAGGCATATATACTAAATAGTTACCAATCAATTTATTTTTCTTTATTTCCACATTTTAACTCTACTTCTTGTTAAGATAAGGTGTTGAGTGAGTTCAAGTATTCCAGAAATTTCAACTAAGAAAACAATATTTAGAGCAAGGAACTTTACAAATTTTCAATTGTTAGGCATCAACGTATACCAGAAGATTCCTTAAAACTATGATGCCTATTTCTCAAAATGAAGAATTTTTCAAATTGAAGAGGAAGGGGGGAAAAAAAAAGGAAACAAAATAAAATCAACAGCACAAGATGCTGGACCTTTTTTTAAAAAAAAAATGCAGATTGTGGTGAAAAGAAAATTGAACCAAAATGCAATTATTGGAGACTTATCCATTAACTAACCAAATTGGTTTTACAATACTTGTAAGGTCAGACTTTTTCATCTCACATTTGATATCCACCCTTTGGGAATAAATTTGAACTCTATTCCATAGAGAAAACAGAACAAGTGGTTGTCAGAAAATTTCATCCCAAGAAAGAGTAGGGGGAAGTGGTATGCTGACATTCAAAATTACTTCAAAGATTTCCCATAAAGGGTGATGGCGACAACTGCCTCTGAAATGTGATGAGATTATCTACAATCTGATGACCTAGACTAACAGCACCAGGCACCTACCAGACATAAAAGTGCTAAGAAAACTTAGCAAAACTACTCTTCAATAATAAGCATGAGGCATGAACGAAAATGGTAATTAATTATTTAAGAGTGAAAAGAAGCCATCAGCTGCAGACTACAAAGCTCACATCTTCTATAGCTCTTTGAGGTCACTGCACAGCTAGAAAGTATTGATACACAGCAGCAACAAAGAAAAAGAATGACACTGTTTTTATCAAAAAAATTGGCTAAGAAAGCAGTCCCTAAGTCATTTCCTTCATATTGTTGGCATCGTCCGAATCCCCAGTGATCTCATCCCCATTTATTAAGTCATTCAAGGTAGTGAACTTTGAAACCCACCCAGAGCACAACATGCGATCAAATACCTCTGACAGTTTTTCCATATCTCCTTGCCTTTGGAATGCACGAGCTATAGCACTACATGTAGTAAAACTCAGCTGCTGACCACAATGCTCCACCTCATTAAGTAATCTGAAAGCCTCAGAGAATTGTTCATTTTTACATAGGATTAGTATGAGACTACTATATGCACCCATACTCACAGGCATACCCTTCTCAAACATCTCATCCTTCAAATGTAAGGCTTCAGTCTGTTTCCCTTCGTTACACTGAGCATCAATCATCAAATTATAGGTAATTTTGTCTGGCTCAATCCCCTTAGCCACCATCTCTTCAAACAGAGTAAAAACCTCAGATCTGTTTCCTACCATGTTGTAACCATGCATTAATGATGTGTATGTCACAGCAGTTGGTTTCAAATTTTTTGCCTGCATCTCAATGAAGAGCTGTTTAGCTTTCTCCATATCGTGATCCTTACAGTGATGATCAATCAGAGTTGTGTAAGTGACAGAGTTAGGGGAGATCTTCTTTTCCATCATCTCTTCCAACAAATGATTGGCTTCTTGCAGCATTTTTCTTCTGCAGAACCCATCAATTAATATGTTGAAAGAGCGAGTAGAGGCAAACCCCTTTTGCAACATATTTTGAAGAAGACTTTGTGCTTTTTCTAATTTTCCTTCTTTACAGCACCCATTGAGAAGGACATTGTAGATAAAAGTATCAGGTTCAACACCCTTTTGAGGCATCTCATCTACTAAGCGGAAAGCTTCGGCCAGATTCCCAAATTTGCAGTAACCATCTACAATAGTTGCATATGTCACATTATTAGGAGCCAAACCTTTTTCCAATATGCCATCAAACAAGTCCTTAGCCTTTTCTACTTCACCTGCTTTGCACAACCCATCAATTAACACATTGTAAGAAACAATGTTTGGGTTTATGCCTTTTGCACACATCTCTTCATGAAGTTGAAAAGCTTTCCCTATTTCACCTTGCTTACAGAAACCGTTAACAAGAGAATTGTAAGTGAAAACATCTGGAACCAACCCCTTGTCAGAGAGTTTCGAAAAGATGGTCATGGCTTCTTTCATTTTTCCATTCCTTGAGAGACCATTAATAAGCACACTGTACGTTTGAACATCTGGAAAAATACCTCTTGCAAGCATGCTTCTAAATGCCGAGAAGGCTTCTGTTATATTCCCAACTTTGCAATGACCATCAATCATGAGTGTGTAAATTACATCATCAGGCATGATACCACTATCTATCATCTCATTGAAAATTTTGTCAGCCAACTGCATGTTCCCTGACTTGCTAAATGAATGGATAAAAGCTCCATATGTATATGCATTAGGCTTTAATCCTCTTTCCAACATTTCAACTAAATAAGTCCTTGCTTCTTCCATCTTATGGGCCTTACACAGCCCTATTATAACAGAATTGTAGCAAAATACATCGGGTGTAATCCCTTGTTCTCTCATCCTCTCTAATATCCTTCTCACTTCTTTAATTCTACCTTCCTTAGCATTAGCTGAAATAAGAGTTGTGAAGATAATAACATTTGGTTTCAAACCTCTTTCAACCATTTCTTCCAAGAAAGCATCAGCCTGAGGGAGATTACCGCAACGACACAGCCCATTTATAATAATACTGTAAGTTACCACTGTGGGCGACTTGTGTTGCTTCTTCATCTCCTCAAGTAACTCAAATGCAGTAACCATATCACCCTTCTGGCAGTAACCCTCAATTAAGAAATTGTAAGTTCTGGAATTCAAGTTGATATGCAAGCTTTTTATCTCATCCAGAAGTTCCCTAGCTTTCTCCATTCTGCCAGACTTACATAGCCCATTAAGAAGTGTGTTATATATGACCACATCTGCAGGTACACCATGAATAGGCATTTCATCCTTCACTTTAAACGCCTCTTCCACATTACCTTGTTTCATAAACCCATCAATGAGAGAATTGTAGGCAACCAGATCTGGCTTCAATCCCACATCAAGCATTTCTGATAAAAGTAGTTTTGCCTCTTCGAAACGCTTTTCCATGCAACAGCCATTAATGAGAGTCACATAAGTATATTTATCACGGACCAACCCCTTCTCAACCATATATTTCTTCATCTCCATTGCTTCATCAAGAAGCCTGGCTTTACACAAACCATCAATAATCACATTATACGTCACTACAGTTGGTTTGCAACCCTTTTCCCTCATTTCTTCAAGGACCCTGTTCACCTCATTTGCATTACCAGACTTGAAGTGCGCATTAATTATGATTGTATAAGTGTAAGCATCAAAACTTAAATTCATTGCTGACATTCTTTCACAAACTTTCCAGAACAAATCTATCTTACCACCAGCCTTTAGCAAATCCCTCAACAATGAATTAGCACACAACAAACTAGGCACAAATTTCACATTTGATTCCAAAAACACAAGAGCAGCTTCATCTAGAGAACCCAAATGCCTATAACGATCAATTAAGATCTCAAAAACCACAGAGTTAGACTTCTCAGTTTTCTCATGGTACCTACCAATAGAAGCCAAAACATCAAATGGGGGCTTAAAATTTTTAGTCATACGTTCAATAATGTCAGCAGCAGGCCCATATAACTTAGAATTACAGAGTGTGACAACAAGAACAGAGAAAGTATCTAAATCTTGAAGGGTACCCATTTTCTGTTCGGACCAGAGGAAGAAGCTGAGCAGGCGCCGAGGGTCAGCCTTGCGATTTTGGTGGATAACGGATCGGATTACATCTGGGTTTAGCTTGCTGAGGATGTTTGGGTTGTCTATTTGCAGATGCCAGTTCTTGTGGCCGAGAACGTTGGTGATTTCCTGAACTGGGTCTTGGGTTTGGGGTGCAGCGCAAAAGTTCAGAGCTTTCTGAGGAACAACACCTTCGCGTTTGGTGATGAGACGCCGGTTTTTGCATATAAGTCTCCACATCTTTTGGTGTATGCTTGAATGGGGAAGTATCAGAGAGAGGAAAAGGAATGAGCAAGTCGAGAGTGTTTCCCCAGTTCCCTCTTCCCAGTGCTTCAGTGACGGAGGGCCGCCGGGAAAGAGAAAATTTTTTTTTCTTATTTCTTTTTTCCTCCGTTATATATGTTACCATTACTCCTGCTCTTTTTTTTTTTTTTCTCTAAAAAAATTATGAGTAATATTACCCTCTTTCTCTCTCTTTTTCATTTTTAGTTATGACTTTAAGTTTGACATTGAATTTATTAACCTTCCATACTATTTAACTATAAGTCATTTGATTTTAGGTGATATTACCTACATATATATAAATTCAATTTTTTGTGTGCATATGTCATATTTTTTTTGGTAAAAACAAATATTTTGAATTGGTTAGGTTGTACTGAAACTAAATGTATGACTCATGTGAGATGTGTTGTTCTTGGGCCTACAAAATTATAAATAAATCACGTATCATTAAAGATATTAGATGAAATCAAACAAAAAAAAATTGTACCCAAAAAAAAAAAACCAAATACGTGACACTTGATTGAGGCATAAGTATCTCGCTTAGACGCTTTGTCTCTAAATACAATATAACAACCTAGTAGCCATATTGCTTGTCTCCTAAATCCTACATAGATAGGAGGACAAAACTCTCTCACTAACACCTTTCTTTACCCAAGATTTACACAACAATATATTATACATTATTTATCATATATCATATATATAATACTAATTCTTCACAAGTATAAGAACACACAAATATATATACACACACACATACATACATACATATATATATATATATATATATACCAACAAAGTGTTAGCTCAGTAGAAGCAGAGTGAGCCCAAAACGTTTTAGGCCAAAGGTTTTGAGTTTAAATCATTAGAGTCATATTTATTGGAAGAGATTTACCTGTTACTGCTCCCGTTCCAAATAGAGATTAGTCTCATATTCAAAGGATGTTGGGATACCTTGAGTATAAACTAATATATATATATATACATATGTATATGTGTATATGTATATGTATATGTATGGTCATAGCAAAACTCCTTCAAGCTGCTAGCTTTAGTTGTTAGTCACTTTAAACTACATTAGGCTCCATATTAATCATCATAAAATGATTATAACATCTTATGATTGTTAGCCTCTTAGGAGCCATTATATTGGCTTAATTACATTGCTTTATGGCTATATGATGACCTTAATGTTATGCCTTTAATGCTCTCAACTTCTATTTGGTTATTACATCATATTAATCACATCAAACAATAATTTAATAAAATGTTATTTTTATAAAAATACTCCAAAATTTGAACCATATGTCTTTTTTTTTTTTTTTTTTTTTTNTTTCTTTTTTTAGTTTTCTAAGGTATCATCGGGTTTTGTCTATAACTAATCTTTGAAGTACTATTAGATGTTTAAGCGGAGACCTCTCCCAAAAAAGTTTGTTGCATTTACAATGTCTCAAACTTGAGACCACTTGCTTAAGCGACCAGAGCCCATTCCATTCAGGTCAACCTTCATTGGTGAACCAAATGGCTTTACTAATAGATTCTCACAACTTCAAACCAATGTTATTGAATAAGGAGTCCAAATTCTTCACCACTAAAACAACCCTTGTTGACTGTCACAATTTAAATTTTTCACAATCATAATTTGACTGAACTCAACTTAACTTTTTCTCTTTTATTACTCTATTTTTTTTATTCTTCTACTTCTACACCAAGATATACAGATATAATTTCTCTTACCTTAATGCAATTTAAGTTGTAGAAGCGTTAAAACAAAAGTTGTAATGTGCTTGATTTCAAATTTTTAATAATGTTCTAATTTAAAGTTCTAGCTAAAAGTATCAATTTTTTTTTTAACATGTTTCTTATATCATTGGCATCTCTCTCTCTCTCTCTCTCTTTTTAGTTCAAAGTTCAAATTCTCGAGCTAGCTTTTTAATATCAAGACTAAATTCCTCCTATAATAATTTTAAAAGTACATCCCTTATCAATTTGGTTCATTCAAGGGAAAAAGAATTTAAATTTTAACTAGCTTAAAAAACCTATTTGTATTCTTAATACCAAACTAAAGTCTTGAGCATCTTTGTCACTCAACATAGCTAAAGAGGTAAAATGATTGACTATAAGGTATGTCAAGAACCAATTCATCCCACAAACTTAAATTGTGGACTTAATCGTTTATGAAAAAAACAATTGTTGGAGAATCTATTTATATTTTTATATATTAGTTCAAATATGCTTTTTAAATTAGTTTTCTTTTGGATTGTGTGATGAATTTTTTTGTATGTCTAATTACTAAAAAGGATATAAAGAACTTATTTTAAAAAATAAATATCAAAGGACAATTAAGTGAAAAAGAGAGATAATGTTAAAATAATAAATTATCTATAATCAAAAGTTTGGGTGAGGGAGCTTATGTAAAAAAGCTATTAAAGTGAATTGGAATATACAAACAACTATTTTCATCTTTTACCTAAACACTTAATTTTTTTTTTCTTTATAAGAAACGTAAATTCATTGTATTAAGTCAACCGATAATTATGCAATAACAAATAATACCATATGAAATTCTCAATACAATAATTCTTAAAATTCAAAAAACTAGTACCTCAAAGTAAACATCTACATTTTTTCCATATACTAAAAGGAGAATAAAGGCATAATTTCAGGTCTTAGCAAAACAAAGACCATTGACATTCGATGACAAAACATCTTTAATTGCTGTAAGTTTAAACGCTCGGTTTATCTTAAGTATTATCTTTATAGAACATATAAAATATGACATGAAAATTTTGAAATCTATCCAAAATAGAGGTTCAATTTGACAGATTAACCTCTTAGAACACCAGATTCACCTTTAAACAATGAAAATGTGTAAAACATGACTTACAAATTAAAAAAATTTATTGAAAGGACAAATTAAAATACCTAAAAAATACAAACAATTAAATAAAACAGACAAATAAGGCTATTGCCTCAAAACAAATAGAGCATAAAAAAAGAATAAGAAAAAGAGGTGAAAACCTTACAAGAAAAAGAAAAGAAAAAACAAGAAAATGGTCGGATTTACTAGAAAAAGCTGCACCTAATGATGATAGAGAAACCAGACTTCGCCAAAAATAAATTACCGAGATGAGTGAACTTTTAAAAAAAAAGAAAAAAACTTTTCTCTTAAACCCTAGCCGCCCTTATTTCCATATATTTTTATAACAAATTTGTATCTTGAAACACTTACTTTTAACCCTTCAAAAAAGCTGTTGAAAGAATAGAATAAACTAATTTAAACCTGCACTAAATATGTAAATCCAAACAACATTGATAATCCTAATAGCCTTTACTTGGAGTATACTAGTATAGATCCGGATCCCACCAATAGTATCGAACGATTGTTATTTCTCTTGCCGTTACAGCTCAATTAGCATCTATTCTGAGGCATGACAGAGAATCACTTGGTTTCCATTTAGAGCTTGTGATTTGGCATCGTTGTTCGTGATCGTGAGGGTCATTTTTTGTTTTCTGAAAATTAAAAAAATAATTAGTGTGAGTCGCATGAAAACGACCTATTTAATTTTTAAATTTAATTCCTTCTTGTCTACTTCCTCAGACAAAATCCAGAGCCTACCTACCCCGTACTCCTCTTAGTTGAGCAATTTATTTCACAGAAAATTGCAAAAGAAAGTTTAATTTATTTTCTTAATTTTTTCTTTTCCCACGAACAGATTAAATCATAACTTGGAACTCAAAAAGGGTTGAAAATATTATTTCTCAGTTTTCCTTTTTTTTTTTTTTAATTTTAATATCATTATCTTTTTAGTAAAAAATTCTACTGCCAATATAATATTCCTTCTTTTTCAATGAATATCATATAAGAAAATCAAGCTCTTTGTGAGAGGTATTGCTTTTGTGCCTGAAATAAAAGGAAAATGGTGAAAATAATATATTGATAAGTAGTTAAAGAAAATAATAAAAATAAAATTTAACAAATATTAACCACATTTGAAAAACAGTTAATGGGTAAATTTACAAAAATAATGTCATTAAATACGTGTTTAGATTAATTTTAAAATTATTTATCAAAATGGGTCACTTTTTTTTGCTTAATATACACTAATACGTTTTTATCAAAAAATACTAAAATATTACAGCGTTTTAAACAAAAAATACTAACATGTAAAACACGTAAAAAAAAAAAATGTGTAAAAAACTCTAAAATATGAAAGGTTCTTATATGATTCTTTTTGAAAAGACAATAAAATACATGTTTAAGTCTACATTTTCTATAGTAAAACGCGTATGGGGCTAATTCATCACAGAGTATAGCATTAGAATTTTCTCAAAATTATTATCTTTTCTTTTGACTTTTCAAATCACTATTACACCCACCCACCATTTGTCTCTTTCTCTAATCTGAATCATCATATTTATATGTGCAATCTTCTCCTTCAACCTTTTCTTCGTTTCTAGGTGTCTTACATCCAAAATTGATGGGAAATATCTTTTGGTCAATACAGCTTGGAGTTACTTATAAGTTGCCACATATGGAATTTTTCTTTTATTGTCTCCAAACTTTTCTTTGCTCTTTCCCTTTACATTAGTCGTTTTATTGCATTATTCAATGTTTTCTAAGCTATATTTTATTTTTAGTGGGATGTAGTACTATATTTTTTTTTTTATTAGAAGAGACTCATATTTTAATTTTAGTGTTAGTATAAAAATTTAAAAAAATTAAATCACAAAAATATTTTAAAAATTTAAACAATTGATAAAATTAACAAGCAATGAATTAATTATATATGTGATACACATAATTTTTATATATATGTATATGTGTACAAAAATTTAGAGGAAATCTCACCAAAAAAAAAAAATTAAAGGAAAATTTTTGGTAGAATTATGATGTTAGCTAATAGATTTATGTAGGCGTTCATAAGTAATATATAAATATAGAAACTCATCACGTAGCCAAAAATAAAAAAAAAAAAAGGAGAGAGAAACTCATTCTGTAGAAACGAAGAAAATGTTGAAGGAGAATATTCCTCAAATAAATATGATGATTTAGACTAGAGAAAGAGACGAAGGTGGGGGCACAGGAGGTAAAAAGGGTGGGTGGGTGGATGTAATGGTGATTTGAAAAGTCAAAAGAAAAGATAATAATTCTTAGAAAATTTCAATGCTATACTTTGTGATGAATTAGCCTTATGTGTGTTTTCCTATAGAAAATGCAGATTCAAATATGCATTTTATTACCTTTCTAAAAGTAATCATGTTAGAACTTTTTACATTTCAACATTTTTTACAAAAAAATTTGACATTTTTTTTTACATAAAACATATTTTACATGTTAGTGTTTTTTGTTTAAAATGCTGTAATATTTTAACGTTTTCTGATAAAAATGCATTATTGTGTATTAAGAAAATAAGTGACACATTTTGGTAAATAGTTTTAAAATAAACCTAAACACGTATTTACTTTATTAAATAACATTATTTATGTAAATTTGCCCTAATCCACTTGTTTATGTAAAAAGAAAGTTGCTACTGGATTCATCTAGAAGTAAACAACTTAATTAGTGGATTCATCTAAAAAAATACATTGAATATTACTAATGTATCTTATTGTCATGTTTATGGTTTTTTTATATAGAATAAACATGTTTTCTAAAATTTGGATAAAGAACGAAATAATAATATTAAAAAATATTTATTAAGTTACACCTCTTTTAATCGGTGTAGCACTATTTATCCTTTTGATTGGAGGGTTTTTTTATTTTTTATTTTTTTATGAGACTCAAGATTGAATTTGGTGTCATTGCACATAATATGTGACACAATATGTGATAGAATACACATTTATTTTTATCAAAAATTGCATGATGTTAAGAAAGCGTGTCAAACAAAAAATTTAACTTCTACTAAAAAAAATTGTGCATATTTTTCTATTTTATGTTATTTTTGTATTTTATAAAAAAAATGTGTTTTATCATATATTGAGTAATTTAATTTTTTAAGACCTATACCAAAATTATTGGGTAGGTTCCGGTGGGTAGGAGGTAGCGCTATGCCCAAAGTATCAAATGTAGCTTAACAAACACCATATTAAAATTTAAATGATGTAGCGACTAAAGAGAAAGAACTAATGAGTATTTGATTTAGTGTTGAGAAACTCAAACTCTTAGCTTAATCTTTTAGGTTTGAGACAATAAAAATTCGTTAATAAAACATTTCACATGAGTCCTGTGTTTGGTTTTAATGTACTCTTTTATTTGATATTTTAGCTATATAATCTCATTATCACTCGGTAATAAATTATTTGATATTTTGTTATAATCTAATTGGTTTCTAAATTGTTTTAGCACAAAAAAATATAAAGAAAAAGAAATTAAAGATCGTGGACAGAGAAAAACGTCACTACAGTCTCCACAGAGATGGTCCCAGAGGGTTTTTTGGTAAATTCATACGCTGCGTGCTCCTCGTGCCCGGCATTTCGTCAGCTCTGTCATTCCTATATATAGTGACAGACTTCGTGCTAGCTGACCATTCTTCTCTTCTCTCTGTCTCTCTTTCTATCATTTTCCTTGTACTCCTCACCTGCTCATCACCGAAACACGGGTAAACAGCTCTCCAATTCCGCTTCTTGATTCTGAGTCAATCAATCTTCGCAGTTGCATTTTCTGGTAACATTTTTCTTGTGCTTTTTACCCAGCATTTGCTCACTCATTTTCTCGGCATTTTGCTGTGGTTCATGAACGAGTTCGCATTTTGTGCTTAGCTGAAACTGAATTAGATCTGTGTTTCACATAGGTGGATAGGAATACGAGTGAGGCGTGAATTTTCATGATTGTTTTTTCCGTGATATGTATGTTAGATCTAACATTTATATGCTGTTTCTTCAATTGGGTTTGTTAGTTTGGTTGCGGCATCTTGTTTGGTTACTGAGAAAAATGTGGGAAGTACGATAAAAAGTAATGTTTTTAAGTAATATAATGTATGGTGTTTTGGATTATTTGGAAATGAAGGGAGGAGGAAGAAACATAGAAGTCTGAGTCACTCCTCCAAGCTAAGAGAACGCTGCTATTATTATTATTATTATTATTATTATTATTTTTTCATATCTGAATGATAAAGTGTTTAAAGAAAGGAGGAGAAAGAAACATAGAATTATGGAAGTCTGGTATATATTTTTTCTTTTATTGGGTAGGTAGAATGCGTACTTAATTGCTGATATTTTTGGATTGACAGCTTTCAGAAGCTATACCGAGTGCCTTTGATAATAATTGTTATTTGTATATCAATTTTTGTGTTACACTGCAATTCTTCCACCCTGCTGTCTAAGATTGTTAAGTTTTACTATTGCAATATGGGCTTTTGTGGTTCATAATTCATCAAATTTACAATATGCTTATTGTCTTCTGTTGTTTTTCCATAAGTATGTAGATCTATTTATGTTGTTGGTCCTCCTCAACAATTAGATACCAGGAGACATTGAAAGTGAGAAAACAAAATAGTGCTTAAATTTGTCTGCATCCAAGAAACTTGAAAAATCTCTCCGTAGTTCCTAGCGATTTCTGAAAGAAACCAGATTAGTGAAAAATTAAGTGAAGAAAGACAAGAATTCCTAAATGTTAATATATTTTCATGTTTAAGTTCTGTGATAATACCGAAGTTTCATATAATGGATCACTTATGAGTTTATGTCTTAGAGGTTGGGTATGCTAACTTATTGGTGATTTGATTTACATCTAAGAACATATCTGTCTTTCCTGTTTCAATGTGCAGATTCCAATTTTGTCTATCAATGGCTCCTGTAGCAGCAGCATCTTCAGAGTCTATAAATCCTAGAGGTCTTTCATCAAACTTTTGTACTTCAAATATGCATATAAAGTACACTCAAGAACATTCAAGATAAAATATTAAAATAATGGATTACTGGCTAAAATATAATGATGCAGAAGCAGTGATCATTTATGTGTCTTTAACTACATTTTACCCTTTAGACAGTTATTCAGTAAAATTGTGTTTCATCTTTTAATCCGAGTAGGTGTTATGAATTAAAAGAAAAGAAAATTTTACTTTCATTATCTTCTAAAATCTCGAATTCTGGAAGCTTGATGGTTCAGTTGATCTTATCAGTTTGTTTATACAGATGTTTGCATTGTTGGTGTTGCGCGTACGCCAATGGGTGGATTTCTTGGTACTCTGTCATCTTTATCTGCCACCAAGCTAGGGTCTATAGCTATTGAAGGTAAGTGTAGAAACTTATATTTGTGAGACTCTGAAGATTTATCTATGTTTCTTTGTCTTTACATCCTCTTTTTTCCTTATATGTAGCTGCTCTTAAAAGGGCCAATGTTGATCCATCACTTGTGCAAGAAGTATATTTTGGGAATGTTCTTAGTGCTAATTTGGGGCAAGCTCCTGCCAGACAAGCTGCTTTAGGGGCAGGAATACCCAATACAGTGATCTGCACCACCGTTAACAAAGTTTGTGCTTCAGGGATGAAAGGTGTGGAGTTTATTTCAATGGAAATTCTGTTTGTTTCTTGATCATATTTTAAGAACAAGGATATTAAACTTGTTCTGGTCGTTGCAGCTACGATGCTTGCAGCACAGAGTATTCAATTAGGCATCAATGATGTTGTTGTGGCTGGTGGCATGGAAAGCATGTCTAATGTACCAAAATACCTGGCAGACGCAAGGTAAATATTGCGTTCTGTACGACAGTTGTCTAAGATTTGTTATTGTGTTGAAATATGCTGATTCAATACTGAAAATTCAGGAAAGGATCCCGCTTTGGACATGATTCACTTGTTGATGGGATGTTGAAAGATGGTTTGTGGGATGTGTATAATGATGGCGCCATGGGAACTTGTGCTGAATTGTGTGCCGATAAACATATAATAACAAGAGAAGACCAGGTATTTTAGGGATAATTTCTGTATTCATAAAAGTTTCAGCAAGATCATCATGGTATATTTTTGCTGATGTCTCTATCATTCTTGCAGGATAACTTTGCAATTCAGAGCTTTGAGCGTGGTATTGCTGCCAAAGAAAGTGGTTCTTTTACATGGGAAATTGTTCCAGTTGAAGTTCCTGGTGGCAGGGGAAAACCATCAATTATTGTTGATAAGGATGAAGGTCTAGGAAAGGTAAAATCATTAAAACTAAAGTTGAACCATGGTAGTGCTTATGCTTGTGAACATGTTAATACACAAATACTTGTCTGTAGATTCTTTATACGTATATTATGTAATCTCTTTTAGTTTCATGAGTATTTGGATTTATTTAGAGAAAATAGATTTTTTTGAGTGTAAGAATGTAGAGATCCCTTTGTGTTCTTTGTAAATTCTTCTTGTGTGACTGTTCATGTCAACTGTTGATCAGAGGGAATGGGGATTAAAATTCATAACTTCCCCACTCCCAAAGAAAGGACAGTTTTTTTTTTTATACTTCCAGTTGCAAATATATTGAGTATACTCATTTAGATTGCTCACATATGCATTCGAATCTAGACATTTTTCAGCTCTTTCCTTGCTAAAATTTGTTGTCATTTGCTATTCCAGTTTGATCCGGCCAAGTTACAAAAACTCCGTCCAAGTTTCAAGGAGAATGGAGGTTCTGTTACTGCTGGCAACGCTTCAAGTATAAGGTTAACATTTTACGTTGTTTGTCCTTTCCTACTCATATGTTTGAGTTGGGTGATGTTGTCTTGCTCAATTAATCCTTGTAGAAAATACACGGTGTTCACATTATATGTGGAACTAATTCCTTATTAAGTTAACTAATGATCAAGAGTGAGAGAAGGGGGACAGAAGGGAATGGGAAAGTCATACAGACATGGATTTGGGGAGATTGAGTACTTGAACAATCATACTATTGGCAAGCAATATTTAGAGAGACATGTTGGGGAATATAGTGAGCGACTGGTTCTACTTAATCAGCCATACATGAGAGTATATTTCAGAAGGACTGTCAATCATGGCCTGAAGTTTTTCCTTCTGCATCATCTTTGTGCCACAATTGATTGCATTGACTTTGCTTTTTGATATGAGTTATATAATTATAGTCATGACCCATCTAATATATTATGTGGGTCCCATACTATTCTCTCCAAACCAAGCTAAATTTTTGAGTTGTCATTAGTTAAGCATTCAAACTCTGTTTAACTGTCTTAAGCTTCTCCTCATTTGTTTGTTAGTTTGGCATAAACCATAGTTTTTATTAAATGTGAAGTTACTCTTGCTGACAGTGATGGTGCTGCTGCATTAGTTTTGGTGAGTGGAGAGAAAGCAAAAAAGCTTGGCCTTCATGTTATTGCAAAAATCAGTGGATATGCTGATGCTGCTCAGGTATGTTGAAAAGCATGAACCGATTCTTTATAAGCAATGGAAGAATCAGAAATGAAAAAGCACATTGTTAATCACATTCTTTTGTGTTTGGTATATCAGTAGTAGTGCTACTTAATGCTCATATGAGATTGACCTGTACAGGCACCGGAATTCTTTACAACAGCTCCAGCCCTTGCCATTCCCAAAGCTATTTCCAATGCTGGGTTGGAGGCTTCCCAAATTGATTTTTATGAAATTAATGAAGCCTTCTCGGTAAGGTTTTATGCCAAGCTTTTAGTTGGATGGCTTATGAATCTATGATGATTTACCAATTTTCATTCTTCAAATTGATGCTTTTAGGTTGTGGCTCTTGCAAATCAGAAACTTCTTGGACTTAATCCGGTGGGTTTTGACCTTTTTCATTGTGAAATTTTAATCTCTCTCATGCCTATGTACTCTATTTCTGAGTGAATGACTTCTAAATATTTCATACCGTTAAATGGCTTTTTCCTGCATTCTGTCCTTGCACTCCACCTTCTCTATCTCTCTCCGCCAGAATGTCCATTCGTAATGAATTGAGTATATCTGTAGTCAATCATACACCATTTTGGCTTCAAAATGGGCATTACTAGCTCACAATTTCCATTTCAATCTTTTTAATGAAGCAACATCCTTATTTTCCAGGAAAAGGTAAACGTGCATGGTGGAGCTGTGTCTTTGGGTCATCCTCTTGGTTGCAGTGGTGCTCGTATCCTAGTGACACTTTTGGGGGTACGTCTCAGTTGATCGCTTCGAATATTTTGCAGTGCAGGATGTATTTTTCCACTCATTTAGTACAAATTTTTTACATGTAGGTACTGAGGCAGAAAAACGGTAAGTATGGAGTTGGCGGTGTTTGCAACGGAGGAGGTGGTGCATCTGCCCTCGTTGTGGAGCTTCTGTAGGCCTTGTTCCAGTTAGGTAGGCCAGTTGGCACTTGCATACTGTAATCATTACCTCTTTTAGAGCCAGCGTGTGTGCAAAGTTCAAACTCCTCCATTGTTTAACAAGTGTGCAATTTTCAAATTGATCACAAGCAAGAAGAGAAAAAAAAAAAAAGAGGGTATCAGCTAAATGATTGTTAGTGTTAGATTTACCTCTCAGATCTTGTATGGTGGGACCTTGTGATTGAGATCTCTGTTAGCATCAAAGTTCAATGCGAAGCAATTTTAGCTTTATTTTTGGTTCATCATTAGGGTAGTGGTGTATCTAGTTGTAAGACGAAACATAGTTTGAATTTGTTTGCTACAATGAGAAGGCAGGAAAAAGTGAAAACACACAAGCTTTGGTTGTTGTCATCTTGTGTTTATTACTAATTTGTTTGTTTTAGTGACCCGGCAAAATCCATCAAAAGCAAACCTGCTTTGATACATTTGTATGACAAAGATGGTTCTATCAAAGTATCATAAATGCTGATAAATAATTGGGGTTTGCTAAGTGGGGGTAGCATTATACCACATCCCTTCATTGAGGGGATTTTGGTGGGACCTATGTGCTGAAATTGGTGCATAAAGAGTAATACATGAGAAGTGCCAAAAAAAATAAAATCAAGAATAGTGATTTTCTTTGACAAAATTAAATTCAAATTTTGTCAATTGTTTTGGAATTTGGCCCATATTGTCTGACTCGATTTTTTAAAAACTCACAACGACACCAATTTCAGGATGTGACTCGATTTTTTAAAAACTTCACAACAACACCAATTTTAGGATGTGTGTTTTGCTAGAACTTGGTGGAGTAGGTTACCCCTTAGGTAGCTTAGCAAACCCCTAAATAATTGGTTGTCCATGCGGTGGCATTTATCCTTTGCAATTTATTTTTTATTATTAGGTTAATAGAGCTAAATTTTCTGACTAGGGGTATGGCGGGAATGGGGATTCGAACTTGAGATCTGAACCTTTGGGAGATCCCTAGAGCTGTTGAATACTTTGCAATTGTTGTTGCCCCAAATTGGATGATGCTACTATTTTGCAATTGTATGAAGCAAATTCAAGTTAAGTTTCTCAAAATAAAATGCTCTTTGGGGTATGCTACTCCAGATAATTATCTGATTTTACTTGCACATTAGATCCTGTGAAACAGCATCACATTCTATCAAGGGCACAATTAAAATTTCATTCAAAGGTCATTGCTTCAGTCTTAGATGTGGGAGTGGGACTGGTCACGGATGTAACTCTTCTCCTTTTCTGAATTTTTTCTTCTTGATCGACCATGGCCTTAGTGTGAGAAGAAATAGGCGGCGAGCTATATGTAGTTTGAAATAAAACTTGTTTTGTTTCTAATACTTGCACATATGTTTGCTTTTTTACTAGAGATCCTAGGTTAATTTCCAAAATTGTGAGGCTCCAAACATCATAATCCTTCTATAAGCTTCCATTTGGACACTGCTTAGCCATAAAGTGAGATTTTTTCTTTTTCTAATATTTGATTTAATATATCAAGACATGAAAAAGAGATGATGGGATAAAAATAAAACTTTAAGATGGTAAATATGGAGTTGCTGGTGTTTGCCATTGAGGAGGTGGTGCATCCGCCATGGAGTTGGTGCTTGCATACTGTAATCATGACCTCTTTTAGAGCCAGTGTGTGTGCAAAGTTCAACAAACTCCTCCATTGTATAGCAAGTTGTGTGCAATTTTCAAATTTGACCACAAGCAAGAAGGAAATTGAAAAGAGAGAGTATTAGCTAAATGATTGCTTGATTCACCTCTCAGGTCTCGTATGGAGGGAGCATGTGAAAGTGAGATATCTGTTAGCAATTTAGCATCAATAGGTTAGTGGTGTATCTAGATTTGGTACAAAACATGCTTTCGATTTGTTTGCTACACTAGCAAGCTGTACATTCTCTGTCATAATCCCACCCCACTCCATTTTAAAGAGGACACAATTACTTGACTAATTTTGCGTATACTGCAACCTGATTAATATAAAAAGGTCAAATTGACTATAACATTCTTTAAATCAATTAGATTAGATAAATACTAAATTAATAACTTAAGATTTGGTTTATTGATTATCTTTAAAGAGAATTTCTCTACTCATTATTTTTTCTTTTTTGGCTTAATTGCAATTTTGATCATCCTATTTTAACAACTTAAACTTTTTGGTCACTCTATTTTAACAATGAACAATTTAGTTCATCTATATTCATAAAGTGTGCAATTTTGGTTATTTCATCATTTCTTAAGTCTAGTTTAAGGTGTAAAGTTTTCTAATTCACAATCTCACTATTCAGATTGAATAGTTACGTTTTGCGAATCTATCCACAAAATTTCAGCTCGATCCAACAGTGAGACTTAGTCCGAAATGTCAAAATTAGAAATTTTCATCTAACCAAAGATCTAGATTCATTCACCGTTAGATTGAGCTGAAATTTTGTGGGGAGATTCACAAGATGTAGCTCTTCAATCTAAATGGTGGGATTATGAATCGGAGAATTTTACACTTTGAAATAGACCTAAGAAATTTTGGCTTGAAGACAAAAAGATTAAAATTGCACATTTTATAAATATAGAGAGGCCAAAAAATTTAAATTGTTAAAATAGAATGATCAAAATTACAATTAAGCATTCGTTTTTCCTCCAGCTTTTCAACTAGATGCCTCTTTTAAAGGAAAAAAACATAAAAACAGATCATACTCCAAGCATTCTCCATATTCATGGGCATACATATACGTAAAACCCGAACCATCATAAATAGTACTCATCAAAATAGAGGTTTTGTACAATTTTTTCTCTTGAGGTGGGGTTACAAGGTTGTCAGTTCGAATATCCATCACTCAATTTTCTTTGACAAAAAGAAATTAACTTTCCTTAAAGAGTAAACAATACAGTGTTCCTTTTGGAATCTCCTAGAATTAAAAAAGTTTTTTTTAATCATGAGGCAAAGTAGTGCTAGATTTTCTAGGTTGAGATATGGGGAAAAAATAATTTAAACTAGAGATCTCAATTTTTTTGAGAGATTCTGATTAGTTATATATCATGAAAATAAATATATTTTTCTAACTTTAAATCCCTTATCCTTAATAAAGGCTATGTTCAAACCAAAGATTTTTCAAATAATAGTAAGAGATTTAGTTAGAGTTGACCTTGACCAATACCATCTTATTCAATTGAAAAGAACATATAAAATTGTTTTACGATTTTACTCCAAAAAATAAAATGTTTTATGACAGTTTCTCAGCACATATTATGCATGTTTCCCAAAAATTCTCTCCCCTATAACAAATGCCACTGATTAGAAATGGCGAGCTGATTATTAGGGAAAAATTTTAAGTGAATATGTGGAAAGCCATGAAGAATGCACATAGTCAATAACACAAAGTTAATATATATATATAAAGGTGAACTGCAGTCAGTTCAATTGGTTAGTTGTATGTACGTTGTGCATCTATGACCTAACTATCTCTTAATTATTATTTTATTTGACTCAATTATTAATTAGTTTATTATTTTTATTAGATAAATATATGGTCGCCCGTGTTACTGATTTTGGCATGGTAAAACTCTTGGGTAAATGAGAGTCTGTGACATAGATCATATGACCTTTGTTACTATTGGATATATGACTCCAGGTAATGCTTTTCATTTGTGAGCAAAATTTTGAAGAAAAAAGCTGTCTAAGATTTCTTATTCTAAGTCTAGTCAAATGCTTATTTGGCTGAAACAAAAGTTACTAATCATTTTAAATCGATCAGGTGATCCTATCATATTTAAATATAATTAAGTGGTTGTTATCTTGCAGAATATGGATTAGAAGGAGTCATTTTTACAAGAGGTGATGTTTATGGTTTTGGTATTCTTGCAGCGGAAACTTTCATAAGAAAGAAGCCTACTGATGAAATGTTTGTCGGAGAGATAAGCTTGAAGAGTTGGGTGGAGAATTCCTTTACTCATGCATTAAGTGAGATTATTGATGCCAATTTGCTAAGTAATGGGGTTGACCACTTTGATTCTAAGAAGCATTACATTTCTGCAATCATTGGAGTGGGTTTGGATTGTTGCCGAGAGACACCACAAGAGAGAGCGAATATGAAAGATGTTGTTGCTGCACTGCACAAAATAAAAACAAAGCTTCTGTGGTCTGATGTTGGAGCTGAATAGTTTTCACTATGATGGTTCCTCTATCTTTTTGTCCTTTTTATTTTTCAGTTTTGAAGTTATGTACTTCAGTTTCTTTGTATTTGCAATAATAATGTTGACATAGGATTTGTAAAGCAATGATTTCCTTTATGTGGATTGTTATAGAGTTACAACTTAACTATCCTTATTTTCAGTTAGATTAATTATAGCAAATATATGTTTAAGTCCTTTTTCTTGTGTGGATTGTTATATAAAGTCAGAGGTTGTACCAGATGTCAATTACCTTGAACACACCTGTTGTCAAGTGGAGTATCCAAGTTGCAATGAAAATGAAAACGAAGAAAAATAAGAAGGAATACAATGAACAGATTAGTTGTCTATTAAGGATGTGCAAGTAATCATTTAAGAAGCAAAATAATAGAAACATACTAAAAGTAAAAACACAAGGGCTAACGACCTAAATCCAAAAAATCTTACATTTTTTTCACGTAATAATAGATTAATGAGAGAGGAAACTATTTAAGAATATAGATCGTAAATCTATTTATTGTTTATGGGAATGTCCAGAACTTAACTAGAAAATTAAGAAACAAATTAATAAAAACACAAGGCCAATATATATATATATATATATATATATATATATATTCAAATTAATGTCTATAAATAACCTTTGATGGAATGTTTAAAGTTTTAAATTAAAGTATTTTAAATCCATTTATTAAAATTCCTGGATTTGATTTCTATTTTTTGTGGTTCTGCTATTTTGCTGTTGTGCTCAATAGGAAGTGGATGATTGGTGGCAACTTTCGGTGTTGATAATACTTAATAAATTCATTACCCTTGCTATAATAAAAAGATAAAAATGTCCTTGCATAAGGTATACATTCTCTCTCTCTAACTCATTTTAACACACACTCCTATCTCTCTCTTGGTTCCTCTCACTTTCTTCCTCGACTTAGCTAACTTGAGCATTGGAGGTAGCGTCAGAACTCTGGCTCTGGTCTCCCCTTGGCCATCCCAGTCTATTTTTACAGGTTGCCTCACCCTAACTCCGGCAATGAGGTGAGAAAAGTGAATCTTTTTTGTAGGAAAGAGGAAGAACGGTTTGGTGTATAGTTCCTCCATCACTATTATCCCCTAATAAGTAGTTTAAAATTCCAACAGAATCCAAATCAAAGAGAAATTGGAAACTTAACCAAGCTCAGAGTAATTGAACTAGGCTTCAACCATTTCCGAGATAACTGTAACAAAGGATTGTATTTTTTTTCTGTACAATGTCATTGTGTTGAATAATGTTAATTTATTTGGAAAATGTAAAATATGAAAAGAGTAAATTGGAATATATGAAACCGTTTTACATATTTTAATAGATATTTTACCCCTCACCCGTGAAAAATCAAGAGAAGTATACATTGTGTTTAGCATAATTTGTCTTACAATTACACATTAATATGCTTTTTTTTTTTCTCCCTTATAGCATTTTGATTTTAATTCCAAGGAGCAAATCAAAATTAATTACCCAGGAAGCAAATAGACAGAGACTAATGCAAATTTTGTATAGTAAATTATTTTTATAGTTGACAATTTGATGCTATGATTAAGTTTGCGATATAGTTTTCAAAATAGACATGTGTTAAGAGTTATTATTATTATTTTTTTGGTAAAAAACTACACCTAGGGAAAGCCATAAACATTTTATCAACTAACAATATAAGAGAAATCTCAGCAAGTGGTTGCTGAAGTACTGCTCAACTAACTTGTCCTCTTGCTCCTATCTTTGCTAAAAACTCTGCAACCTGATTAGCTTTGCGCAATACATGATTAATCGTCACTTGCCAACTTCTACCCATTAAGTTTCGGATATCACTTATAAGGCACACATATTTATGAAAACTACTCTTAGCGTCCTTTATTAGCTTGACTGCTTAAAGGGAATCGGACTCACAAACAAGTTGTATCACACCACTTTCCCAACACAAACGCAGCCCATTTCTAATGGCCATAAGTTCTACTTTCAAGTTTGTTCCAACGCCTATTGAACCAGAAAATATATATGATCTTGATCACCACTAGACATATAAAAGTTATTTCTAATTTTGATTATAATTTTGCAGACATATGGCAATGCCACAAATATATGACCGCAAAATAAAGATGCATAACAAGACTTTGTATTACCATTCTGGCAGGTAGTACCACATGAGGTTGGTAGCCTTTCTGATATGGAATATGTGGAAATGCAATTCAACAACCTTGATGGCCCTATTCCATTTACATTATTCAATATCTCCACATTGACTGACATGGCATTAGTATATAGTAAGTTCTTAGGTATTCTTCCGTCAAGCTTACGATTCAGGCTTCCAAATTTAGAGAGACTTCTACTTAGTGGCAATAAACTCCAAGGGTTAGTCCCAGAAATTATCTTTAATTCTTCTAAACTTCTTTCGATAGATCTAAGCAAAAATTCATTCTCTGGCTCAATACCTATCACACTTGGAAGTCTAAGAAACCTTGAATTTCTCAATCTTCATCATAATAACTTTAGTGATGGTTATGACCAGCCAATTCTAACATATATCTCCCAATTAAAAAATCTAGAATATTTATCTTTGTCATATAATCCATTAAAATCCATCTTACCATTCTCTATTGGGAATGATATGTAGAACTTAAAAGACTTAGGCTTCTGACGGATATGTCGAACTTGCAGTGTTTATTTTGTGGCCCTTACGGTTGGACTGAAATGATATTGTTTTTAATATTAAAAGTTGGACTCCTCTTGAGACCGTTGCTAAGGCCATTTCAAATTGAAAAGAGTTTTGGCACGCCTTGGATACTAAGGGGCATAGCCTTTAATAAGTTCTATTTTTGTATGTTCTACTGTTTCTCTTGGTGCAGAGCACCTTTTGTTTATTTTTTCTTGCTTCTGTTGCTATTGTAGGAGTGTGCTGTTGGATTTCATGTCATATGTAGAGTTATTTCTGTAACTCTTGACTTTATCTTTAATGATAACTTTCTATTTTTGACCACAAAAAAAAAAAAAAAATCTCCATTGGGAATCTTTATTCTATTATGAAGTTTCGAGTGACCAATTGTGAAACTAAGGTTTTTATTCCCTCAGAAATTAGCAACTTAAGTAGCATGATTGGATTAAGCTTGTCGAATAATGAATTAAGTGGATCCATTCCCATCTCAGTTTGTAGATTAAGGAAGCTACAGGCCATTGAGTCTCGATGGAAACAAGATACATGGGCACATTCCCAATGAACTTTGTCAGCTAGAGAGCTTGGACATGTTTGTTATAGATGAAAATTATCTTCTGGGCCTTTACCGCAGTGCTTGAATAGCCTTACCTCGTTATCCTACTTCTCAGTAGCCTCCAACTACAAAAGTTTAACAATACCCTCCAGCTCTTGGGACGTTTCAAAAATTCTTTATTTGAAATTGTCATCCAATTTCATAAGTGGATCTCTCCCACTGCAGATTGAAAACTTGAAAGTTTCGACTGCGCTAGATATATCAGGAAATAAATTGAGTCTGGCAACATCCCAAGCCAAATTGGAGAACTTCAAAATCTATGATTGGAGAAATAATCAATTACAGGGCTCTATTCCTAGTTCCTTTGGCAAGTTGATAAGCTTGAAGTTATTGGACTTGTCACGAAATAATATGATTGGAGAAATACCCAAATCCTTACAAGAACTCAATGATCTCAAATATATAAACCTTCCTTTCAACAGATTATCTGGAGGAATCCCAACTAGAGGAACTTTTGCAAACTTCTCCACTGAATCATTTATGTGGAATGATGCCCTCTGTGGTCCATCTCATCTTCAAGTTGCCCAATGCAAAACTATGTCCAAAGGAGGTATACCATCTGATTTAAAAATTATTCTACCAGGGATTGCATCAGCCGCACTCGTTTTAGTGCTTGCATGTGTGTTCAGGACACGACTACAGAATTCTTACATTTTTTTTACCGAATAATGAGACAAAAAATATTAAGACTTGAGATTGTAAATCTAGTCAATGTATATGGAAATGTCCATGACTTAATTAGCAAAAAAAAATGCTAAATAAAAACCCCTACGTTTACACAATAATGATTATTTCACTTGACCAACAAATAAAAATATAATGATTATCTCAAACATCAATGGGAGCCCCACAAATGTCAGAGTCGAGGTTCTAAATCACAAAAATTCTTTTCCTTTGCACAATTAAAGGTTTGACTGGTTGAAAACGTTGAGCATATTGAGAGGTAAGTGCCACAAAAAATTTAGACATTTTTCACTTATAAGAAAGCTGAGTACCCTTGAATCAAAGAGAAAGGCTAACTCCCTAAGCGTTTCGAAATTCCAATAATTCCAGATCATAGAGAAAGGAATTATAAATTTACAATTCTTAGACCCAAACTAAAAGTGAATTAAGAATTACTGGTAGTGAAATAGGGTCATGAGAAAGTGTATAAAATTTGTGTCATGCCTGTAACATCTCAAGTTATATGGAAGAGATTAGATGATGCTATATAATAATTACCAGGGTACCCTTTTAGGTCACGTGGTTCGCCTTCAGTTGTCTAGGGCACAGCTGAGTTTGTCATGGAGTGACATGTTAAACACCTTCAAATGCTGTGATAATGAATGCCTGTATTAGGAATAAATTTTCTTTTTCATAATGATATGTTTGACACACATGTTTGATTTCGAGGTTCTAACTACCCGAGAATTGTTCTCGTGCACAGTTACAAGTTTGAGAGAATGAAAATTTGATCATGTCAAAAGGAAGTGCCACACAAAATTAGCTATTTTCACTTTCGAAAAAGCTTAGTAGTCAAGTTAAATTACAAGGCCGGAAGCATAGTAAACAGAGGAATCACTATTTTAGCTGAACTTATAACATTGTTTTGTAGTCTAGTCATTGTCATTAAGTTTTTAGAATGATTCTAATATATGTTAGTCTTGCCGGCTGAAAAGCCCCATAGAATCCAAAGTAGGTAATTACATTCATGGTTCTCATATGCCTAAAAGTCTCATAGGTTCTAGATGAAGTTATTCCATTCCAGACACTAGTCATGGAGAGGAATCGCTCCTATTCATGTCTAATTGTGGCGTTTTTAGTGCCATATTTGATAATGTCTAGTTTGAAAACAATAGCAGTAACAACAAACATTACTGCAGACCAGTCTTCTCTTCTTGCCCTAAAAGCCCATATCACCCGTGACCCTTCCAATATTTTGGCCAAAAACTGGACCACCAATACCTTTGTTTGCAGTTGGTTTGGTGTCACCTGTGATTCTCTTCACAAGAGAGTCACAATCTTAGATCTATCCGATATGGGCCTAACTGGTACCATCCCTCCACACCTTGGGAACTTGTCTTTCCTTGTTATACTAGACCTCGGTCGCAACAGTTTCCACGGTTCTCTGCCTGCTGAGTTGAGCAGGCTGCGAAGAGTGAAGTTCATTAGCTTCCGCAGTAACAACTTGACAGGAGAATTCCCATCATGGGTTGGTTTGGTACCAGAACTGGAACAACTGTATCTTGGTTATAATGAGTTTTTGGCCGGTCCCATACCAGATACTATCTTCAATGCCTCTTCTGTATTGAAAGTGATAGACCTGCCAAAAAATCAGCTATTGGGTAATTTACCCCCAGCTTTATTCAATATGTCTTCACTAAGAGCGCTTGATATCAGTGAAAATATGCTATCTGCGACTAGGATCCCAGCAGAAATGTTCAAACGGCTTTCCAAGTTGGTATTTCTTAATTTAGGAAGAAACAAGTTCTATGGAGAAATACCATCAAGTCTTTTCAGCCTAAAGCAAATGCAGGCGTTGAGACTGAGTTTCAATAATTTCAGTGGAAACATACCAGCAGAGATAAAAAATCTAACCTTACTTAGTGAACTGGATGCCTTCCAGAACTCATTCACAGGTAAAATTGACATTTTCTTGCTAGGATTGGGATCCTCTAAAGTGAGAGTTGTAGTTTAGAGAATAAAGTGTATTTGGATAGTCACTAACAAAAGAATCAATGGATTCAGTTTTAAAAAATCTATATAAATCTTCCTCTAGGTGCATGCACTTTATTAAAATCTTCAATGTTGATTTTTTCATAATAGTTGCATTTTACTCTTTAAATTAAAGTGTACACTTCACTTTAAACGATTCTCAAATATCTTATAATTTCTATGTCCCTAGTTAGCCCTTAATCAATATTAACAGGTTTCACTTTTCACAGGAAGCATCCCTAGAGAAATTGGAAATTTAACCATGCTCAGGCAACTTATCCTGGGCTTCAACCATTTACGAGGTAAAAGAAAGGAATGCACTTTTTGTTATGACATCAACATGTTGAAGAATATTAAATTATTTTGGAAAAATAATATATTGAAAAGTCAATTTGAATATATATCAAAGAGTTTTATATATTTTACTTGATATTTTGTCTCTCACCCAGGAGATATCAAGGGAGCTATACATTATGTTTAGTATAATTTTCATACAATTAACATTAATATGTTTTTTTATTTCCCCTAAAGCATTTTGATTTTAATTATGAGCAAGTCAAAATTAATTACTAAGGGCAGTGAATACTCAAACTCTAATGCATATTTCAAAATTATAAAATGTTTTGAGTAGTTATTTATTGAAATGATAAAAATATCCTCAATGTTATATGGTTATTATATGTAAAACATATGGTTGTTTTCTTTTATTATGTAGTTAGTGAACATGATAATCCTTGGCTAAAAAAAAAAAAAAAAGAATGACAACCACATATTCGAGAGGAGAAGTTCAACTTGTCATACCAAGAATTCATTTTCTCTTATATATTTAAATATAAATTACTTTCAATCATACATTCAAGTTCGAGTGTATTTAAAGTTATTTTAATCACCAAAGACAATTTTTACGTTGAAGTCGATGAAATGATTAAATTTCCTATAAGTTTTTCAAAAAGCACACATGTAAAGTTAAGTTGATAAGCATCGTAAGTAACTATGTATCATTTTTTTTTTCTCCTAACTGCATAAAACTTTTAATTTTTGATATCTTTGATCAATATATAAATATATTATTTTAAAATATAAATTTTCCAAATATATGGGAATGGCATGTATTTATTTGCAAATAAAATATATAACAAGACATTGTATTTCCGTTTTGGCAGGTAACATACCACATGAGGTTGCCAACATTCCTAATATGTTATTTTTCGACGTGCAATACAACAACCTTGATGGTCCTATTCCATTAACATTATTTAATATCTCCACATTGATTGTCATGGGATTAGGAGGGAATGAGATCCTTGGTAGTCTCCCATCAAACTTTGGGCTCACGCTTCCAAATTTAGAGTTGCTCATCCTTGGTCCCAATAAACTCCATGGATTAATCCCTGAAGGTATCTCTAATTCTTCTAAACTCAATAAGATAGAATTAAGCAGAAATTCATTCTCTGGCTCAATTCCTAGCACACTTGGAAGCTTAAGAAACCTTGAATATCTCAATCTCCATCATAATAACCTTAGTGATAGTTCCGACCAACCAATTCTAACATATCTGACACAACTACAAAATCTGAAATTGTTAGGTTTGTCAAATAATCCATTAAAATCCATCTTGCCAATTTCCATTGGTAATTTTTCATCTATACAAAAGTTTGATGCGAGCAATTGTGAAATTGGCGGTTTTATTCCCTCAGAAATTAGCAACCTAAGTAGCATGATTGACTTAAAGTTGGTAGATAATGGATTAAATGGACCCATTCCATCCTCAATTGGAAAATTAAGGAAGCTACAGGGTTTATTCCTAGGGGGAAACAATCTACATGGGCAAATCCCAGATGAACTTTGTCAACTGGACAGCTTGATAGAGCTTCATATAGATGACAATTATCTTTCTGGGCCTTTACCTCTGTGCTTGAATCGCCTTACCTCTTTAAGGTACCTCTCATTAGTCTCCAACAACATAAGTTCAACAATACCATCCAGCTTGTGGGAGCTTTCTTATATCCTGCAATTGAACTTGTCATCCAATTTCATCAGTGGATCTCTGCCCCAGCAGATTGCAAACTTGAAAGTTGTGACAGTACTAGATATATCAAGAAATCAATTGTCTGGCAACATCCCAAACCAAATTGGAGACCTTGAAAATCTGGTAGCACTCTCTCTTGCTCATAATCAATTACAGGGCTCTATTCCTAGCTCCTTTGGCAAGTTAAGAAGTTTGGAGTCATTGGATATGTCCCAAAACCAGTTGACTCAAGAAATACCGGAGTCCTTGGAGGCACTCATGTATCTCAAATATATAAACCTTTCTTTCAACAGATTATCTGGAGAAATCCCTACTGGAGGACCTTTCGCAAACTTCTCTGCTGATTCATTTATGGGGAATGACGCGCTATGTGGTGCACCTCGTTTTCAAGTTCCTCCGTGCAAGGCTAATACTCAGCATCAATCTGGAGGCATTCCAACTGTTCTGAAAATTATGCTACCAGGGATTGCATTGGCAGTACTTGTATTAGTGCTTGCATATGTGTTCAGGAAACCAGTAAAGAAAAGGTTGAATTATCTGCTTGATGCAAATATGAAACAACTTGGAGCATTGAGGAGAGTTTCATACTTTGAACTTCAAAGAGCAACAAATGGGTTTGATGAAGCCAACCTACTTGGTGTAGGGAGCTTTGGCACTGTATACAAAGGAACACTTTCAGATGGTAAAGAAGTGGCAGTAAAGGTCTTCAATTTGCAGCATGAAGAGACATATGAGACTTTTGATTCTGAATGTACAGTTTTGTGCAACATCCGTCATCGAAATGTCATTAAGGTTATCAGTAGTTGCAGTAACATGGACTTCAAAGCTATAGTACTTGATTACATGCCTCATGGGAGCTTGGAGAAATGGCTGTATTCTCCCAATTGCTTCTTGAATATGATTCAGAGGTTGAGTATATTGATAGATGTTGCTGAAGCATTAGAATACCTCCATCATGGTTGCTCACCATCAATTGTGCAATGTGATTTAAAGCCTTCCAATGTATTATTAGATGAAAATATGGTAGCCCATGTTGCTGATTTTGGCATGGCAAAACTCCTGGGTGGAGGAAAGTCTGTGACACAGACCATGACCCTTGCTACTATTGGATATATGGCTCCAGGTAATGCTTTTCATTTGTGGGAAATTTTTTGAAGAACAAAGCTGTTTAAGATTTCTGATTCTATATCTAGTAAAATGCTTATTTGGCTGAAACAAAAATTACTAATCATTTAAAATTAATCAGGTGATCCTATCATATTTAAATATAACTTGTTATGTTGTAGAATATGGATTAGAAGGAGTGATTTCTACAAGAGGTGATGTTTATAGTTTTGGTATTCTTGTAATGGAAACTTTCATAAAAAAGAAGCCTACTGATGAAATGTTTGCCGGAGATATAAGCTTGAAGAGTTGGGTGGAGAATTCCTTTACTCATGCATTAAGTGAGATTATTGATGCCAATTTCCTAAGTAATGGGATTGACCACTTTGATTCTAAGAAGCATTACATTTCTGCAATCATTGGAGTGGGTTTGGATTGTTGCCGAGAGACACCACAAGAGAGAGCGAATATGAAAGATGTTGTTGCTGCACTGCACAAAATAAAAACAAAGCTTCTGTGGTCTGATGTTGGAGCTGAATAGTTTTCACTATGATGGTTCCTCTATCTTTTTGTCCTTTTTATTTTTCAGTTTTGAAGTTATGTACTTCAGTTTCTTTGTATTTGCAATAATAATGTTGACATAGGATTTGTAAAGCAATGATTTCCTTTATGTGGATTGTTATAGAGTTACAACTTAACTATCCTTATTTTCAGTTAGATTAATTATAGCAAATATATGTTTAAGTCCTTTTTCTTGTGTGGATTGTTATATAAAGTCAGAGGTTGTACCAGATGTCAATTACCTTGAACACACCTGTTGTCAAGTGGAGTATCCAAGTTGCAATGAAAATGAAAACGAAGAAAAATAAGAAGGAATACAATGAACAGATTAGTTGTCTATTAAGGATGTGCAAGTAACCATTTAACAAGCAAAATAATAGAAACATGACTAAAAGTAAAAACACAAGGGCTATAGACCTAAATACAAAAAATCTTATTTTTTTTTCACGTAATAATAGATCTATTTAAGAATATAGATCGAAAATCTAGATATTGTATATGGAAATGTCCAGAACTTAACTAGCAAATTAAGAAACAAATTAATAAAAACACAAGGACAATGTATATATATATATATATATAAATACATTTTCAAATTAATATCTATAAATAACCTTTGGATGGAATATTTAAAGTTTTAAATTAAAGTATTTTAAATCCATTTATTAAAATTCCTGGATTTGATTTCTATTTTTTGTGGTTCGGCTCCTTTTGCTGTTGTTGTGCTCAATAGGAAGTGGATGACTGGTTGCATCTTTGCATAAGATATTCATTTTTACTCTCTCTCTCTCTCACTCATAAGAGAGAGCGAATATGAAAGATGTTGTTACTTCACTGCACAAAATAAAAAAAAGCTTTTGTAGTGGGATGTTGGAGCTGAGTATATAGTTTTCACTATGATGATACTTCAATTCCTCTATCTTTTTGTCTTTTTTGTTTTCAGTTTTGAAGTTAAGAACTTCAGTTTCTTTGTATTTGCAATAATTACATTTACATAGGATATGTAAAGCAATGATTTCCTTTGTGTGGATTTGTAAGGTGTCTTGTATTTTATTTTGGTCCTGCCTATATTGAAGTCCCACATTCCTTAGGCATAAGGCTTATATTAATAGTTACAGTTGTGTAAGAAAATATAAGAGAACTTGGTATAATTGAGATTTGGGTGAGAGTGAGACTACTCTTGTAATTTTTGTTTTTCTTAGTGAGTAAACCATTAAGCAAGAGTAATATTCAAGGTCATTAAATTTCTGCCACAACCTCTGATATATGTCATTTACGATGCTTTTATTAATGTAAGTGCATGGGAAAAGAGGATTAGTTCAACCACATCTTTGTTATAATTTTAACAGAAACATCGAAGGTTTGTCGTAATTCTTTAACAATCTACATAAAGGAAATCAATACCTTCCATATCTAATGTCAACATTATTATTACAACTATATAAACTACTAACATAATGAACCTGAAGTACATAACATTTTTTTTGTTTTGGTTCTAAGATAAAAGAATTTAGTAAGAAGAGAAGTAAGAGTATAAAGGAGGGCAAGACGTACGCCATAACAGCTAAACAATAGAGTCAAAAGAAAAACACATCGGCTCATAAGAGCTCTTCAATCCTTTTTAAAATCTACAAAGGAAATTCCTTCACTAAACTATTTGCAAACACTCAGAGAGAAGATAAGAATACTAATTTATCCCATAAAAGACGCGAAGGTGAAAAACTCTGCTGAAGTACATAACTTTAAAACTGAAACAAGAAAACACAAAAAAAGATAGAGGAATTGAAGTACCATCATATTGAAAAATATTCAGCTAGCTCCACCATCAGCCTTCAGAAGCTTTGTTTTTATTTTGTTTAGTGCAGCAACAACATCTTTCATATTGGCTCTTTCTTGTGGTGTCTCCCGACAACAATCCAAAGCCACTCCAATAATTGAAGAAATATAATGCTTCTTAGAGTCAAAGTGATCAATTCCATTACTTAACAAATTGGCATCTATAGTCTCACTTAATGCATGAGTAAAGGAATTCTCCACCCAACTCTTCAAGCTTATCCCTCCAGAAAACATATCATCAGTAGGTTTCTTGCTTGTGAAAGTCTCCATTACAAGGATACCAAAACTAAATACATCACCTCTTGTAGAAATGACTCCTTCCGATCCGTATTCTGCAAGATAACAACTTATTATATTTAAGTATACTTAGTTCATCTTGTCAATTAAAAATTATTGTTTTAGTTTTTCAGCCAAATAAACACCTTTGTTATCATTGAAGGCTTAAATTATGTGTATAAATGAAAAACATTACCTGGTGCCATATATCCAACGGTAGCAAGGGTCATGGTTCGTGTCATAGACTCTCCTCCACCTAAAAGTTTTGCCAAGCCAAAATCAGCTACATGGGCGACCATATCTTCATCTAATAATACATTGCTGGGTTTTAAATCACAGTGCACAATTGACGGTGAGCAACCATAGTGGAGATATTCTAATGCTTCTGCGGCATCTATTAATATATTCAATCTCTGAATTATATTCAAGCAGTAATTTGGGGAATACAGCCACTTCTCCAAGCTTCCATTAGGCACGTAATCTAGTACTATGGCTTTGAAGTCCAAGTTACTGCAACTGCTGATAACCTTAATGAGATTTCGGTGACGGATGTTGCGTATAACTTGGCATTCAGCATCAAAGGTGTCACATGTCTCTTGATGCTGAAAATTGAAGACCTTGACGGCCACTTCTTTACCATCTGACAGTGTCCCTTTGTATACAGTGCCAAAGCTCCCTACACCAAGCACGTTGATTTCATCAAACCCATTTGTTGCTTGTCGAAGTTCAAAGTAAGAAACCCTCCTCAATGCTCCAAATTGTTTCGTATTTGCATCAGGCAGATGATTCACCCTCCTCTTTACCCGTTTCCTCAACACATATGCAAGCACTAAAACGAGTGCTGCTGCTGCAATCCCTGGTAAAATAATTTTCAAAGCCCTTGGAATACTTCCATCAGATTGGTGTCTAGCATTAGTTTTGCATGGGGAAACTTGCAGACGAGATGGACCACAGAGAGCGCCATTCCACATAAATGATTCAGCTGAGAAGTTTGCGAAAGGTCCTCCAGTGGGGATTTCCCCAGATAATCTGTTGAAGGAAAGGTTTATGTATTTAAGATACTTCAGTGCCTCTAAGGACTTTGGTATTTCTCCAATTAAACTGTTTTGGGACAAATCCAATAACTCCAAGCTCACTAACTGGCCAAAGGAGCTTGGAATAGAGCCCTGTAATTGATTATGAGCTAGAGAGAGTGCTACCAGATTTTGAAGGTCTCCAATTTGACTTGAGATATTGCCAGACAATTTATTTCCTGAAATATCTAGCATAGTCAAAACTTTGAAGTTTGCAATCTGCAGTGGGAGAGATCCACTGATGAAATTGGATGACAAGTTCAACTCAAGAATATATGAAAGGTCCCACAAGCTGGAGGGTATTGTTGAACTTATGTTGTTGGAGCCTAAGTAGAAGAACTTTAAAGAGGTAAGTCTGTTCAAGCACTCAGGTAGAGGCCCAGAAAGGTAATTGTCATATAGAACAAGCTCTACCAAGCTCTTCAGCTGACAAAGTTCATTGGGGATGTGCCCATGTAGAATGTTTCCCTCTAGGAATAAACCCTGTAGCTTCGTTAATCTTCCAATTGAGGAGGGAATGGATCCATTTAATCCATTATCTGCCAACTCTAAGTCAATCATGCTACTTAGGTTGCTGATTTCTGAGGGAATAAAACCTCTAATTTCACAACTGCTTGCTACAAACTTTTGAATAGATGAAAAATTACCAATGGAGATTGGTAACATGGATTTTAATGGATTATATGACAAACCTAAAAATTTCAATTTTTTTAATTGTGACAGATATGTTAAAATTGGCTGGTCAGGATCATCACTGAAGTTATTACTATGAAGGTTTAGAAATTCAAGATTTCTTAATCTTCCAAGTGTGCTAGGTATTGAGCCAGAGAATGAATTTTGGCTTAAATCTATCAGAAGGAGTTTAGAAGAATTAGATATACTTTCTGGGACTAACCCTGTGAGATTATTGACAGCAAGCAGAAGCCTCTGTAAATTTGGAAGCCCTAGGCTTGATGGAAGACTACCTGAGAGCATATTGCCTCCTAATGCAATTTCAGTCATTGTAGAGATATTGAATAAGGTCAATGGAATAAGGCCATGAAAGTTATTGTATTCCATCTCAATATATTCCAGATAAGGAAGGCTACCAACCTCATGTGGCATTTGACCTGCCAAAATGGGAACAGAAAGTCAAGTTATGGATTTTTTTTGTTTTGTTTGTTAAAGCAAGTTATAAATCTTTGTTTGCAAATAAATTTACGGTAGATCGTATGTTTGCTAAATTTATAATAAAATTATGAAATAATTTTTATATGTCTAGGGGAGGGGAGGAGGTCATAAATTTAAACTTCTATATCGTTATGTAAAAAAAAGATATATATATATATATATATATATATATATATATATATATTTAATAACTCTGAACTTCACACATGCTTACTTTGAAAATCATATAGCACTAGTAGATTTCATCATTTCAACAATAAAATTTGTCTCTGGTGCTTAAAATAGCTTTAGCTACACTTGTGCTTAGATTTATGTTTGACGATAATCCATAAGTAAATGTATACAAATAAATAACTACTAAAAAAGTAATTATAACTGTGAAATATATATTAGAGTCCGTCTATTCTCTCCCTGCGTTAATCTTATAATAACAACGAATTCTAATTAGATCATTGTAACTGAAATCAAAATTCTATAAGAGAAATAAGCAGATATTAATATTTAATTGTATGACAAATTTTGCTAAGCAAAATGTATAACTTTCTTGATATTTATCATATCGGAGATTCTATGATACTATGTAAGTATGTCATACTACACTGACGTGTCAAACATACATAATTTTTATATTTTATTATATATAAAATATAATTTATTTAATTTTTCAAATAAATTTAAAAATAGTTAATTTGTACACATGTCATTTATTTATTGGTTATTCTTATGTAGTATGACATACTACATAAATACTAAAAGTATCTAAGAAACCTCCTTATCATATAAAAAAAATTTCTTGATATTTATATATAGGGTGAGAGATAAAATATCAATTAAAATATGAAAGACATTTTTCATTTATTGCAATTATCTTTTTAAATATTTTTGTGTCCTGGAAATAATTTAATATTTTTCAACACGTTGACCTTGTAGCCAAAAAACAAGGGAGAATTTTTCAAAAAAAGAAAAAAAAAAAGAAAAGTAAAATCTGTTTCAAAAACAAAAATCAACAACACCATGATCAGCAGCTATTGTGTGTTTCCAGTTGTCATTTTTTTTTTTTGAAAGAGATTTTTGTTTTTGTTTTTGCTGTAATTCTCCAAAAACGTAACCATTTGTTTGACTAACCTTGGAAACCGTTCATTCCTAGTTCAATCTCCTTGAGCTTGGTTAGGTTTCCAATTTCTCTAGGAATGGTTCCTGTGAAAATCGTTGATATTAAGGGCCAATTAAGGACAACTAAACCAATTAAAAAAAAAAAAAACTAAGGACAACTAAAATATAAGCAACGTCTAAAATAACAAGAGAAAAGTCAACTTTACCTGTGAATGAGTTATTGCGGAGATGCAGATCAGTAAGTAAGGTTAGATTTTTTATTTCTACGGGTATGTTTCCACTGAGATTATTGAAATTCAGATTTAACTTCTGCATTTGCTTGAGGCCGAAAAGAGTTGATGGGATTTCTCCATAGAACTTGTTTCTTCCCAAATCAAGAAATTCTAACTTGGTAAGCCGATTGAACATGTCTTCTGGGATCTTGCTCGGAGATAGCATATTTTCACTGAGATCAATGAGTCTTAGTAAAGACATATTGGATATAGCTGAGAAGGGTATAGAACCCAATAAATTCTTAGACAGGGCTATGACTTGCAAAGGAGAAGAGGCATTAAAAATTGTCTCAGGTATAGGACCTGAAAACTCATTCGCATCCAGAAACAATTGTTCAAGTTTCGGTAACAAGCCAACCCATGTTGGGATTTCTCCAGTCAAGTTGTTACTGCGGAAAATGAAAAACTTGATTCTTCTTAACCTGCTCAACTCAGCAGGCAGAGGACCGTGGAACCTGTTGTTATGGAGACGCAGTTGAACAAGGAAAGACAAATTCCCAAGGTGTGGAGGAATGGTACCAGTTAGGCTCATGTCGGATAGATCCAAGATTGTGACTCTTTTGTGACGAGAACCGCAGATGACACCAAACCAAGTGCAAACTGAGGTATTGCTGGTCCAGTTTTTGGCCAAAATGTTGGAAGGGTCATGGGTGATATGGGCTTTTAGGGCAAGAAGAGCAGATTGGTCTGTAGTAATGTTGGTTGTTACTGCTATGGTTTTCAAACTAGACATTAGAAAACAAGGCACTAGAAACAACACAATAAGACATGAATAGGAGCGATTGCTCGCCATGGCTAAAGTGTGTGATTGGATAACTTTAGCTTCTACATGGGTGACACTTTATATAAAGAAATACAGAATCATTTTTTGGCATATGAGAACCGTGAATGCAATTTCCTGCTCTGGATTCTTGTGTGACTACGGAAAACACTACTGATAATGACTAGCCTTTTTAAAAAGTAAATAATGTAAGTTCTGCTAAATTAGGGATTCCTCTGCTTGACTAGTTTTAAAAACTAAAGTAAGACCTATGTAGCACGGATACGAGTATGCTACGTTATATAGATAAATTATATATATATATATATATATATATATAAAATAAAATTAACACATACTCTATTTAAAATAAATAATTTAACCAAAATAATCAAAAATTACTATTATAATTATGTTCAGGCATGCTATCAAAAAGCTTCAAAGCCTCCTCCATCCTCCTTTTTTTAGCATACCCGCTGATCATAATGTTCCAAGAAACACAATCTCTTCCTGGCATTTGATCAAACAAGTTCCTTGCTTCCTGTGCATACCCAGTTCCGCAACATGATAAGTAACCTCAAATCATCAAATTCCAAGACACAATATCCCTCTCAGGCATTTCATCGAACAGTTTACGTGCTTTTGCCATCTCCTGCGTTGAATATACCCACTTATCATTGAGTTCCAAGTTACAGTATTTCGTTGCTTCAAAGAATCAAACACTGCCCTGGCTTCAATTAGTCGACCATTTCGAATCAAATGGGATATCTTTCTGTTGAATTTATAAGCTTCTGGGGTCTGAGAAAAGCTACCCGCTCCCCAGCCCCTGCCCCCCCCTCCCCCCTCCTTCACTCCCTCCCTCTCTTTCTCTCTCAGCTTGAACATAACAAACGCAGATTCGACATCCCACGGGCAGCGCATTTCGAAATGACAAAAAAAAGAAGGAAAAGTTGGCGCTTCTTAAAAGGAGACGAGTTTCACGTTTCGGAAACGTACCCGGGTACGCCTCCTCCCAAGCCGTTTCGGTGCTATTCTGAGTAAGACAAAACATAAATAAAAAACTAAAATGACATTTAAGAAATATTTTACTCTTAATAATTATTGTATTGCGCTAGAATCACAAATGCAATTTCCTGTTTGGATTTTTATGTGGCTAGTCAATGCAGCCCGCTAGACCAGGATAAATTGGACTACAAACTAAACTGATAAAGACTGTGGCCTATAAAAAAATAATGTAGGCGGGGCTGCAATAGTGATTCTTCTCCATGACTAAGGTCCCAATTGCACAAGAATCACGTATGCAATTTCCTGGTTTGGATTCTATATGACCAGTCAGGTAGACCAACATAAACTAGACTAAAAACCTTAATTGATGATAGATACGTATTATTAAGAAATTTGTTAATATTGAATTTGGGGAGTTTACTATGCAAAACCTGCCGGCCTTATAATTTTATTTGAGCACGGCTATTATAAAAGTGAAAATTTGCTATTTTTTTTTTTTTTTTTTTGGCACTTCCCTCTTAATATGTTTGACACTATCAAATTGATTATTGTGCAAAAGACTTTTTTTTTTCTTTAGTTATTGGAATCTTACATGTGTACGCTCCCACCGATATTTGAGATAATTATTGTTGGGTCATCTATTTTTGAAGCAGTCAACAATTATTAGGCCAAACCACATTGGTTAATTAAAAAGCAAGATCTGTGTTATTGTGGTGATAAGAGGTTTTGATAGTTTACAAGAGGCCACGAGCCTCCATTCTATCTTGTAAAAAAAATAAAAGAAAAGAAAAAAAAAATTGGAGTTGTTATAGTAGTAGTCAAGTCTTGATAACTATATAACTTCATCTATTTTCTTCCATATTGGAACTGCTGTAGTAGAGCTTCGGTTAAGTTAGTAGTCACTAGTCAACATTGTCCTGCTTGTTCTAGAAAGTTTCTTGATTTCTCTTCGATTAGATTTTTTCTATTTGTGCGTTATTAGATAGTTAGCGATTAATCCGCTAAAGCACTTTAATACTCATGCCATTAATTGTAACATTTATATAGGTTAAAAGCTAAAATTAGATGGTTTTAATTAAAACTGAAAAATAAAAAAGGATTGTAGCATTGCCATCTGGCAAAAAGTTGCAACATTCAGCATTTAACTGTATGGTCCCAAAGAAGACAGCTTAATGGTTGAACATCAAGTATTTTATGGTGGAAATTTTGTGTTCAAATACAATTGAGACCGAGTAGGGGTAGAATCATTGGAGGGGACAAGTTATTTTTTGTTGTGTAGCCACTAATACACAAAAAAAGCGACTTTATGTTTTACATGGACTCCATTTTATGTCCCTCATACCTCCTTCCATGTTACAAATAAAAATTTTAATATTTTTTTTCTGTCTTTACTTTCTTACTTGACTTTTATTTTTCTTGCCAACTCATCCTAGATAACAAATGGATATCTCTCTGTCGAACCAGAAAGTCTGATAACAGAACACGTACGTACACAGTATAGCTCGCAAGAGCTGTATCGCCAACTAATGCTGTGCATTTGATGAGGTAAATTAAATTCTAACACCATTCTTCATAACTACCTTAACATTCTTGTTCCTAAATTTTCCATTTTTCCAGTTTCATTTTGTTCTTCCGCTTTATATGTACATGATGAGTTTCGTTTTTGTTCTTTGTCATCTTCAACAAATCGCTTCCAGATATTATTATACAGTTTCTTTTAAAGGTTAGCAGAGAATCAAAACGTCACAGAAGCTCACAAAGAAAAAAGACTCAAGTATGGTTTGTCATCATCTCGTCTTGTTCCTTTTCTCTCTAAGAGCACGTGGAGAGAAGTTTTCTTTGTTTCTCCTCTAGTAGTTCAAATTTTGTGATTTCCAATGTAATGCGTATATTCTTACCATTTGGGGTGCAAATATGTGCTTCATTTATGTGACTTCCTTATACTTTCTCAAAATGAATTTGCTAGATCTCAATCTTCACATACTTATCATCTTTTACAAGTATAGAAAAATTCATCTAAGTTTCATAATTATCCGAGAAATGTGAGATATTTGTAAAATATCCTATAATTATGTTCAATTTTTCTTCCTTTCATCTTAAAGCGTCATGACAGCACTCAGATATATTATCTTCACTTTTGCTATTTGTTCTGCTCTTCTATCAGGACTTGCTGCTGGATACAAGGTAAATTATTGAATTATTTATAGAATTAATTAATTTTATTCTTATAGGATATAATTTTTTTCATTCGAGAATCGAGAGCTTCAAGTATACATTGATTTGCCGATATTTAATCATTTTCTTCAGTTTTTTTTCTCATTTAACAATTTTATATTTTTATCTTGTACCATCCAGCGCAAACTTATACATCTAGATGGAGTGGATCGTTGCAACTCTCCGACGCAACAGACAGTTAAATTTGGTTATACATCTGCAGCCCTAATGATGGTAATTATTGTACTCGGATCTCTCGCGCCAAATGCATCCAAAATTGCGGTCTGTAGGTTGCCCTTTTCTATCCTGTTTATGCAATCAAAATCTTTCTGTGTAAGCTACATCATTGCAATGTAAGTATTTGGTTTTGTCTTTGTTATTTTTTATGATTATTAATTGGCTAATTATTGGATATCACAAGTGGTATAAGTTGATCTGTACTGTCTATTTTATTGGACCCAGTGATTATTTCAGCTATCAAGTTTGATTGTGGTAATGAATAACTAACTTGAGCGAAATCAAGATTTCATACATACACAAAATAATTTTTGGATAATGTGCATGAATTTTTGCAGATGCTGCAATGTGATAGCATTGATAATGACCTTTTGGGCAACAATCACTGACCAGAAGTATTTGAAGCCTAGTTTTGTTCATAACTCGGAGAACTGCAACGCTAAGAATAAAATTGTTTTTCATGTCTGTACAGTGTTAATCCTTCTTGCGAATATCTGCTGGGCACGTTCCATTGATGAAGCCCTAAATTTCCAAGAGAGTTACTTTTCTAATTACCAGGAAGGAGCTCGATGAAAATGATACGGGCCAAGTACGACTGTTTTTGTTGAGATTTGAGAGCAGATAGAATTCTAAGTTGTTTTCTTGTTCCATATGAAAATCAAGTAGTTGTTTACATGTTTAAGACAAATGCATGATATGTTGAGAAATTTATTAAAAATTTGTTTGGATGAAATATCTCAAAAATTACAAAGAATTATGAATGTCAGAGTTTGAAATGCCTCAATTCAAATTACAGAACTTTTTCAATACTTGATTTTGACATAAGTATCCAAGTGCATCAAATTGAGATTTTGATAGATGGTTGTGGCTAATATTGATGCCATAGAGATGGCACAGTTGTCAGCCTGTTTGGAAGAAAGGTCTACAGTAAGATGGTACTCTTGTAACTTGTAAATTTGTTAATGGATGGCCTATTACTTGGCTTCTGATGGCACAGTTTGTAAACTTGTTTAAAAGAAAGGCTATATATATGGTACAATATTAAATTTTTTAGATAAAAAGGGCTATAACTTGGATTTCAAACCATGTTATGGAGGCAGTAAACTTGGAATTTTATCAAATGTGAAAATTTTTGTGTACTCTGATCATAGACACAAAAATGTGTAGGACTCACACTTTTGTGTATGAGAATACTACTCTTGGAATACAAAGAATTTCTTAATCAAATGACACCTTCTTTGATGTTTGTAGACACTAATTTCATCCTAAAATAAAAGAAACAAAATAAAAAAATAATAAATAGTTTGGTGATAAAAGAAAAGAGACATGGGTGTGAGTGTGGGTGCAAGTGCAATGAGCAGTTTTAGAAAGAGAGGAATACGTGAGTGTGGGTGCAAGTGCATGGGAAGTTAAGAGACGTGAGTGAGAGGGAGACAAAAGAAAGGGAGATGGAGTAGCAGTTAGAGAGACGTGAGAGAGTGCAGAGACGGAGGTTGATAAAACTGAAAACAAAGAGCATAAAAGGGGGGAAGATAGAGCAGAAAGAGGGCAGCAGAAAAACCAACGAAAAAAGATAATAGAAGCATATTTTCGGAGAGCAGTAAGACCAGAAAAACAGAGACCCAAAGAGAGACGAGAAACTCAGCAGAAAAGAGAGAAATAAAGGGCTGAACAGCAACCAAGAGACACCAGAAAAACAGAGACAAAAGGAGAGACGAAATACACAGCAGGAGAGAATTGAAACAGAGAGGCAGCAAGAGGCAAGTACCAAAACAGAACCAGCAGCACCTGAAACCAGATACAGCAGCAGTGGAGAAAGAAAGCAAAGACAGCAGTGCAAAGAGAAAGATAGAGCAGAAACGTAGGCAGCAGAGAGACCAACAGCAATACACAGAAAAGGAGCAATAGAGAGAACATAACTGAAACAAGGAAGAAGAGAGGGCAAAGAGAAAAAGAACCAAGGTAAAATTTCTTCATTTTCGCAGCTTTAGGTAGCTCTGGCAGTAGTTGGTTTTATTTTTCTAGATAAAGCTTCAGGGCTCCAAATTAATTGATGTTGTCTCATTAGAACCGTAAGAGGTGTGTTTTTAATATATATTAGTTTCAGATTTTTTTCATGTCGCCTCTGCTCCCAGTTTCGATTTAAGTTTGGCTGTTTCTCTGTCCTGTCAAGCCTTTGGTTTTCTCTGGCAGTGTACAATCTTTTATTTCTTTCTGGAGTTATACGGTTCCAAATTAATTGATATTGGTCTCATTAGAACCGTAAGATGTGTGGTTTTAATATATATTATTTTCAGATTTTTTGCATGTCCCCCCTGCTCTCAGTTTTGATTTAAAGTTGGCTGTTTCTCTGTCCTGTCAAGCCTGTTGGTTTTCTCCGACAGTGTGCAATGTTTTATTTATTTCTGGAGATATACGGCTCCAAATTAAGTGATATTGATCTCATTAGAACCGCAAGAGGTTTAGTTTCAATATATATTATTTTCAGATTTTTTACATGTCTCCCTTGCTCTCGGTTGTGATTTAAAGTTGGCTGTTTCTTTGTCCTGTCAAGCCTGTTGGTTTTCTCTGACAGTGTGCAATCTTTTATTTCTTTCTAGAGTTATATAGCTTCAAATTAAGTGATGTTAGTCTCATTAGAATCATAAGATGTGTGGCTTAAATATATATAATTTTCATTTTTTTTTTATGTCTACTTTATTCTCAGTTTACATTTAAAGTTTTGCTGTTTTCTGTATTGTTAAGCTAGTTGATTTTCTATGATAGTATATAGTCTTTTAAATTTTTCTGGAGCTATAGAGCCCCGATTTAGGTGTTTCTTGTCTTTTTAAAACCATGAGATTTATATCTTCAATTTGAGAAATCTTCATAATTTTTCATTTTTTGTTGATTGGCTGAGGTTCTATTTAGTCCATTGTTCTTGATGTGCTAAGCTATTTTTTGTATGGATTGGACTTGGCCCATGAAATGGACTGGTTTATGTCCTCTGGTTTGTTGAGCTGGTTCCTATTCTAGGCTAAACTAAGCCCACGAAATGAGCTTACATATCATGCATTTTTACATTCATTTAGTTAATTCTATGCGACTAACATCCATAGGCCCCTTACTTGTCAAGGGAGAGATAGGAGCGACTTACCCCCATAGGGGTGGCTCTTCTATCTGCCCGAGGTAAGGATAAGCGCCGCTTTGGGAACCGAGAAGCGTGGGAACAAAGTGGAAGGATTAGGACGCGATTAGATTCATGCATAGCACAATTTTTTTATTTGAAAATTTTGAATTCCTTTTAATTTTAATTTCATAAAAAAAAAAAAAAAAATAAAAATAAAAATTCATTTTGAATCATTGCGAACTACGCGGACTTTGATCCCTAATTAGGGTACGTAGGCATTCGAGGGTGACGAATCAAGTCTTGTTTTAAATAATCACCTATTTTTCTTTTAGGGATAAAATAAATACAATTAGGCCATGATTTAATTTGCACAATTAATTTTAGGTAACCGTCGTTTAGACGGGTGTTATAGGGTGCCTAACACCTTCCCTATACACAATTAGACTCCCGAACCCTCTCTGGTTCGCAGACATATTTTTTTAGAAATTAAAGGGTTTTCCAATTGTTCCCCAGATTTTTAATACAATTGGTGGCGACTCCAGAGTTTTCATTTCGAAAACCAAATCTCTTTTATTTAAGCCATCCTCGTTATAGCGACCTCCGGGTATGTTATGACAGTTTGGCGACTCCACTGGGGATACTACATCGAGAGTCAAGCCTAGAAAGTTAATTGTGCAAAATAAATATGGCCTTTTTGTATTTTCTTTATCCCATTGTTCATTTAATTTTCATTATTTATTTCATGTATATATTGTGTATATATTTTTGCTTCGCATTCGTAAATAATTGTAGTATATTTTGTGCTTTCTTTTGCAGCGGGTAGATGTAGGATGAGGTTTGTTTGTTTCCCCTGCACACACGAAACACTAACACTCATACCTCACACACTTTCTCTGGCTCTATACCCGAGTCACATTTAAGCTTAGGGTTAGATAGGGAGTGAGCATTATCCCAAAGGGGCTAAGTACCCTTGCGATCTATGCAAAGCTCTCACTTGGATTGTAACTTGTCCTTTTAATATGAGTAAATATGAGAGGCACTACCTTTCGTCTATTCATGTTAACAAGACAAGGTCTCCGTCATCTCGATGAGAGGCAATCTATAGTACCTTGGACTTCTAGGATGTAGCACCGACCTAATAACCATGCACGTAATTTGACTGTACAAGCCCTCCTTTAGGTTAGATCATGACCACTAAGTTAAAATCCTTGAGTTTAGATGTCAACCTTTTCTTAAGACAATAGGGGAAGCATCATTTCTCTCTTTTATTTTCATCTCATTTTATTCGCTTTATTTCTCATTTGTAAATACACTGTAAATTGTTCTGACAAGGTTTGGTCACATTTTATTTTTGAACTTTTCAGCAATAATCCATAGGAGGTTGAATTGTTAATATGGCTAGTCGAGATCCTGTTTTTGAAAATTCTAAGACTTCACGAGCTTTCATAAGGGATATGGCATCACTACCAACTGAAGAGAGAGATTGTTTACCTAAGGGACATCCTAGCACATTGCCTAAGAGGCTTCGAGTCCATGTCGAAGTCAATGATGTGACTGAAGTAGACCGTTTTTTCAAATTACTACCCATTGATGAAAAGACAGCTTTCAATCAGAAATACGGAAAGATTTGGGACTTGTTGAAGGTTGAAGTACATGAGATGGCTGTGGTTACCATGTTGAATTACTGGGATCCTTCATACCGTTGCTTAACTTTTGGAGTCATTGACACGACCCCGACCATTGAAGAGTATGCCTATATGCTGAATTTGCCATTGACTACTCAAACCAAGGTGTATACTCACAACAAGAATAAAGTTGCTTTGGGAAGGGTTGCTGAGTGGCTAGGTGTATCTGCTGACATGGTGAAAAGTAAAATGATTCTAAAGGACACTAGCATGAGGGGGTGGCCTATGGCTTTCATAATACCCAGTCTACAAAATTTTCTTGATAAAAAAGAATGGGGAAAGCTGAGGGATCTGATTGCTTTATGTATCTACGGACTTATTTTATTCCCATCTGCCAAGAATGCTATTAGTCTTTTAGCCGCCGATGTGTTTCAACAAGTTCTTGAGCACAAGATTAATCCAGTACCCGCCATATTGGCTGACACATTTGGAGCTCTCAATTTTTGTCGAAGGAAAGGTGAAGGTAAACTCAAATGTTGTTTACAACTTTTATTCATCTGGCTCTTCTACCATGTTCAAGGAAAAAATTATCCACGATTGACCAATTTTGGCTTTGGGATGGAGTTCATAAGGAAATTTACTGAATTGAAAATTGTGAAGGAGGATCGAGATTTTTGGTTGAACCGTTATATTGGTATTGATGAAGGAAATTTTACATGGCGTTCTCATTGGTCTAAAGGGCATGGCATATTGATTCGTTGTGGAGATTTTTCGTATGTGCCATTGATGGGTACTCGAGGTTGTGTGGCCTACACGCCTACACTAGTCTTGAGGCAATTCGAACACCTTCAATACATTCCTTACACTAAAGGACTTGTTGAAATGGAGTTCGAGTACGATTCTCAAGGGAGTGAAAATAACTTATACAAGGTCAAGAAGGCTTGGGAAAAATTATCATTCCGACAAGAAGACCCGTGCTCCGATACTGATGAGGCAATTACTTTGTATGGTACTTGGGTCCGAGAGAAAGCCAAAGAGGTCGTAGTACCACATGCTGCTACTATTTCTCATCCACCTCCTATTGAAGTGCCTACTCGCGATTTTGAGGCTGAATTTGCCATGAAAGAAAAACTTAGAGAGGAAGAAATGAAAAGAAAATTAGATGAGGTAGAAGTTGAAAAGAAGAAATGGCTTGAAGAACGGGCCCAGCTCATGAAGAGATTAGCAAGAGCAGAGAAAGAAAAAAGAAAATACCAAGACGTCGCTCAAAGTGCCTCATCGAAGCAAATTGAACAAATGGAGAGACAAATCCATGAGGTAAGAGAAGTGGCGAAACACAGACTTGAGCAGATGGGATGTCTTAAAGCAAAGATTGAAGAGCTAGAAGAGAATCTGGAAGAAGAAAAAGATGTTCACAAACAACAAATGGAAAATTGGGAGAATGGGTATCAAAATATGAAAAAACTGAAAACTCAAGAGGAAGAAGATAAAGAGTTTTTACGTTGTCAATGCGAAGACATGGAACACCAAAATACTTGCTTAGGCAATGCTCTTCAAAAGGCAAGAGAGATGGTGACACTTTGGAAGCAGCAATATGAACTTTTGAAAGAGAAAAAAGAAATGGATAAAGGAAGTGATGCTTCAGAGACTGAAAAATGGAAGAAGCGTTTTGAATATTTGATGGAGAATTCTTATGATAAAGCAGAAAGGCTGAGACAAAAAGTTCAAGAGGTCGAAGCTCACACGACTCCTTTTGCATTACCTACGAGGGATTTGGAGAAACTTTTTGAAGAATGCAAGAGTATTTTAAATGACATATCACAGTTATGAGCTTCTTGATGTACTTGAGTTACAATCATTAATGAAATGTGCTTTGTTTTCATTGGACCAATCTCTCATGTTAGTTGTATGCGATAATTTTTCTCGTAATGTCAAAACATTCGCGAATATTATCATTGTCATGTTTTTCCGTAAGGAACCAAAGTTCCTGCCGAAAAATAAGATTCGTATCCCACGAAAGTACTTGTGAAGAAGATGAATTTTAAAATTGATCGCTTAAAGGACTCGTCCAAGCCATATTAACAATCTGTCTTCTTAAGAGATTGCTGAAATCTTTTTATTATTTTCATTTTTATTCATTTATTCTTTATGTTTTCTTTTCATTTTTATTGTCCATAAGGGGATTAAGACATCATTGGTCCTGCAAAGAAAGCGCGGTTCAATAAAAAAGGCTCTGTGAAAAGATCAATCGGACTCAGATCTAGGACTGTTACTATCATGGATGGAACTCAGGAACCAGAGAGGGATTTAGGAGTTGAGTTGGATGGGATGAAGGAACAGATGAATGAGATAAGGAGTTTACTTGTTGAGAGTTTGAAGCTAAAAGGGACAGCTGAAAGCCCGAGTCATTCTGACTTTCTCCCCATATCCCAAGTAGCACCACTGCTGACTTTTCCTGCTCATGAGCAAAATGTTACCACAGCTCAATTCAATCCCATTTGGGGCATGCCCCCTCATCTAATGACACCCGCAACCCAGGTATTGGACCCTAATTCCACCATCCCACCTACTACCCAACCACCTGAATTTCAATTCACCGCCTCCTTACCTAAAGCAAAGCCTACCACAGAGACTTCCTTTAATCCAAGTGGACACATGGGAAACGTATACACTTACACTTCACCGATCACTCATTCTGTTTTTAATGTGCCCACCTAGAATCCACCAGTGACCATACATGTTGAGAAAGAATCTGAGGAGTGCGAAAAAGAAAAACAGAAAGAGAAATTGTTGACTTTAGAGGAGAGGATTCGAGCTATGGAAGGAACTAGTTCATTCGGGGCTGTGGGAGTCAAGCAATTACGTCTTACTCCGGGAGTGTCAATTCCTAGAGATCTTAAGCTCCCTGAGTTTGAGAAGTATGATGGTACTGGTAACCCGAAGTTTCATCTGGTATCTTATATTACGGAAATGGCCGCTATAGAGGAAGATGAGAAGGTGTTGATTCATTTCTTTCCAAAAAGCCTCACTGGTGCTGCTTATAATTGGTTTATGAATTTAGACCGCACCAGGATAAGGAGTTGGGCGGATTTAGTAGATGCATTTCTAAAGCAGTACAAGTTCAACTATGATACTGCTCCTACAAGAGAACAATTGAAGAACATGCAGAAGAAAGATGAATCTTTCAGGGAGTATGCCCAGAAATGGAGGACCTTGGCTTCCGAAGTTCAACCTCCGCTCATTGACTCTGAATTATGCTCCATTTTTCTGGATACATTGAAATCTCCGTATTTGGAGTTGATGGCGGGTTGTCCTTTCCATGATTTTGCTGATATTATCAAGGCTGGGGAAAGAATAGAAGGACTGGTAAAGGCTGGAAAGTTACAAGGAATGAGTACTGAAGGTAATAGTTTTGGCCAGAAAAAGACGGGTTTTCAAAAAAAGAAGGAAGGAGAAGTGAACTGGATACAAACACCAGGAACCTACCAATACCCTCAACCTAGAAGACCATCATTTCCACCATCATATCCTGTTAATGCTATCCCTTCAGCTTATCCCCAATCCCTACCAAATCACCAATATCCTCAAGCACCCTTCGTTCCCACTTACCATAATACACCTCCAAGTTTCCCGGTATCAAGACCACCATTCAGGCCAAATTACCAGGGGTATAGAAACCAGCCACGTCCTTTACAAAGAGATGAACCATTTCCAAACATTCCTATTACTAGAGCTGAATTGTTCAAACAATTGTGTGAGGCTCATGTGATAGCTCCTAAGCCTGTACAACTAATTCAGCCTCAATGGTATAACCCAAGCCTCAAGTGTGATTATCATCGAGGTATTGTGGGACATTCGATTGAAGATTGTCCGGAGTTTAAGTTTGCTGTGTTAAATTTGATTAAGCAAGGCGTGATCAAAATTGAAGAAATTGGAAAAGAGCCTAATGTAAACAATAATCTTTTGCCTAACCATGAAGCGAGACCAAGGATTAATGCAATACTTGAAGGAGTTGGGAAAATCCGAAAGATTACTCAGATAAAGACTCCTATGAGGTTAATACGAGAAATACTGAGGTCAGCTGGATGCAGTTTGAAAGGTCCTTTTAGGCCAATAAAAAAGGATGATCAATATGATGTGGATTCTTTCTGTGAACATCACCAGAGTATGGGGCATGATATGGAAAGGTGCTGGGAATTCAAGTGTGGAGTTCAGAAGCTGATGACTTTAGGAGTCTTAAGGTTTGAGAGGAGAAGTGAGGGTAATCAGAAGGAGATCAACATGACTGGAGAAGAACAACATGGGGCCAAACCTTTTGTCCTTAGAGTTTTACCTAATCCCTCAGCTAGCCAAGCTCGGCCAGAGTTGGTCATTCAGGTGCCTGCACCGTTCTCTTATGAAAGCAACAATGCCGTACCCTGGAATTACGGAGTAAAAATAGTAAACACTAAAGAAGAAAATCCAGGGAGTTGCATAGAAAAAAAAGAAGAAAAAGAAGAATCAGATACGATCACCAATGTGATAGGGGTTAGTGGTTTGACTAGAAGTGGACGATGTTACTTGCCTGAGGAGATAGAACACAAAGGAAAAGTCGTGGCTAATGAGAGAGAGTCAGATTTAGCCAAGAAGGATACTCAAGGAGAAAATAAGGAAGAAGAAGAATTTTTGAAGATAATGAGACAAAATGAGTACGATATAGTGGAACAAATGAAGAAAACTCCTGCTCGTATTTCATTATTGTCTCTTATCATGAGCTCTGAATGTCATAGACAAGCATTACAAAGGTTCTTACAGCAAGCCTATGTACGGCCAGATATAACCGTAGAGAAATTTGGAGGGATGATAAATTTTATCAAAAACTTTAGCACAATCTCTTTTTCTGAAGAAGAGCTGATGCCTGGTATGAGTGCTCACAACAAGGCGCTTTATATCACACTCAAGTGCAATAGCTATATTGTAGCTAAAGTTTTAATTGATAATGGGTCTGCGCTGAATGTGCTACCTTATTCTACCCTCATGCAATTACCGGTTAATGGGTCTCGTATACGAGAAAGTAGTATGGTGGTAAGGGCTTTTGATGGAACAAAGCGTGAAGTACTTGGGGATATCTCTCTTCAGTTAGAGATCGGACCAGATAAGTTTGATGTTCCCTTCCAGGTGATGGACATAGAGCCTGCCTATAACATGTTACTTGGTAGGCCATGGATTCATGCTGCGGGAGTGGTGCCATCTACATGGCATCAAAGACTAAGATATGTGAATGGAGGAAGAGTGATAATTGTTAAAGGAGAGGAAGAGATGCTGGTAAGCAAGCCCAGGTCATTACCATATGTTGAAGCAGCGGAGCAAGCCCTGGAGTCTTCTTTCCAATCTTTGGAGATAACCCAGCATGATGATAAAGATTTACCAAAAAAAGGGGAAATTAATCAAGTTGTGGCGAAAATGATGAAGAAGAGTGGATTTCAAAAAGGAAAAGGGTTGGGGGCCAAATTGCAAGGTATCAGTGAACCCATTGTGCTTCCAGAAAATGAAAGTAGACAGGGGTTGGGGTATGAGCCTTCCATGGAAGAGTTCTTGAGATGGCCAAGAAAACACCATGAAACCAGACTTCCTCATCTGCTAGAGACTTTTGTGCCATCAACTGAGTCATCAATTGTGGATCATAGGCACATGGTGAATACCCTAGACGGTTGCTCTAAGAAGGATTGTGGGATTCGGCTTTGCGGAGATTTAGAAGAATTGAATAACTGGGAGATTGAGCCAATGCCAGACGTGGTCCTCTTTAAGTAATATCTGTTTATGCCATATTTATTTCTTTTGACTGAAGTCCAAAGTCACTTGAATTTTATCTTTATTATGTATTGGACCATGTTTTATTCAAAAAAAAAAAAATTAATAAAATAATTTGTCATGGAGTTTTCATTCATTTTGGCATCCTTTTGCTTTTTCTGTCTTTCTTACCCACTTCCCATTTGTCTATTCATCTTAATTCTTGTTATGTTCTAACTTATTCTCAGGAGTCTTGCTAATATAGATCTAATGTCTCAAGTAGAAGCTCATGTGTCTCCAATACTTGATTCTCATATTGCATTGGGTGAAGACGATTACTGCTCTGATGAAGATTTAGATCTTTCTGGTAAATTTGAGAAAATGATTGAGTCGGCTGAAAAAGCGATACTTCCTCATAATGAAGAGATTCAGATCATAAACCTGGGTACAAAAAATGAGAAAAGAGAATTGAAGATTGTCGATAACCCAGAAAAAGAGGAAATGATTGTTCTTTTCAAAGAGTATAGTGATGTATTTGCTTGGTCTTACCAAGACATGCCTGGTCTTGACCCTAACATTGTGTCCCACAAGATTCCGCTATATTCAGATTGCAAGCCAGTCAAGCAAAAGTTGAGAAGAATGAGGCCTGAAATGTCTAACAAGATAAAAGAAGAGGTGATCAAGCAGATTGAGGCTGGTTTCTTAGAAGTATCAACTTATCCGGAATGGATTGCCAATATAGTTCCAGTACCTAAAAAGGATGGTCGAGTACGAATGTGCGTGGATTTCCGGGATCTGAATAGAGCCAGTCCGAAAGATGATTTTCCTTTGCCACACATAGATGTGCTTGTGGACAGCACGGCCAAAAATCACCGGTATTCTTTCATGGATGGGTATTCGGGGTACAATCAGATTCCAATGGCTGATGAAGATAAAGAGAAGACTACGTTCATCACACATTGGGGTACCTATTGTTATAGGGTAATGCCATTTGGGTCGAAGAATGCAGGAGCTACCTATCAGAGGGCCATGGTCACACTTTTTCATAACATGATACACAAAAAAATCGAGATTTATGTGGATGATATGGTGGCGAAATCAAAACAAGGAGAAAGCCATGTGAATGTGCTTCGAAAATTGTTCGAGAGGTTAAGAAAATACAAGCTAAGATTGAACCCAAACAAATGCACTTTCGGTGCGACTTCTGGTAAATTGTTAGGGTTTATCGTTAGCGAGAAAGGAATTGAAGTAGATCCAGATAAAGTTCGAGCAATTCGGGAGATGTCATCCCCAAGATCAGAAAAAGAAGTGCGGAGTTTCTTAGGGAAGCTTAATTACATAGCCAGATTCATTTCAAATCTTACTCACACTTGTGAACCCATCTTCAAATTGCTGAGGAAGAATAATCCTGGAGAGTGGAACGAAAAGTGTCAAGAAGCTTTTGATAGAATCAAGGAGTATTTGCTTAACCCACCAGTGCTTGTACCTCCGACACCTGGAAAGCCTCTCATTCTGTATTTGACTGTGCTTCAAGAATCAATGGGGAGTGTATTAGGACAACATGATGAAGGGGGAAGAAAAGAGAGGGCCATCTATTACTTGAGCAAGAAGTTCACTGATTACGAGACGAGATACGCCATGATAGAAAAAACGTGTTGTGCATTAGTTTGGGTGGCTAGTAGACTCCGACAATACATGCTATACCATACTACATGGCTCATCTCTCGTATGGATCCCATCAAGTTCATTTTTGAAAAGCCCTATCTCTCTGGAAGACTAGCTAAGTGGCAAATTGTCCTTTCAGAATATGATGTGGTGTACGTGACAAAGAAGGCTGTCAAAGGAAGTGTAATTGCTGATTACTTAGCTGAAAATCCTGTAGACGATTATCAACCCATGAGATTTGAGTTTCCTGATGAAGACGTTCTCGTAGTCGAAAAAGATGATGAAAAAGAAGAAGTAAGGTGGAAGATGTACTTCGATGGTGCGGTGAATGTGCACGGGCAAGGAATAGGAGCCGTGATAATGTCACCGGAAGGAAAACAATTCCCTATAGCCATTAAATTGGATTTTGATTGCACTAATAACATAGCAGAATATGAAGCCTGTGTAAGAGGTCTACAAGCAGCTTTGGATTTAAAAGTTGATACCTTGGATGTTTTTGGAGACTCTGCTCTCATTATCTATCAGGTGACTGGAGAATGGCAAACCAAGGATTCAAAATTGGTTCCGTATCAGAAATATTTGACTCGGTTAATCAAGAAATTTGAAGACATCACCTTTTCTCATTTATCTCGCGACAAGAACCAATTTGCAGATGCTTTGGCTACACTAGCAGTAATGACTAAGCTTGATTGTGGAGTAATGGTGCAACCAATACATGTGAAGTCAGAGGAAGAACCAGTTTATTGTTCTAATGTGGAAGAAGAACCAGATGGTCACCTTTGGTATTATGATATCCTGCAATATATTAAGTCTAGAGAATATCCAGTTGGCGCTAATGAAAATGATAGGAAGACTATTAGACGTCTGGCATTGGGATTCTTTTTGAGTGGGAGATTTTATACAAAAGAAGTCATGACGGAGCATTTTTACGATGTGTGGATGCTAAAGAGGCTAATCGCATTTTGAGTGCTATTCATGAAGGAATATGCGCTACTCATGCAAACGGTCATATGATGACTCGAAAAATTCTAAGAGCGGGTTATTACTGGACAACAATGGAAAGAGATTTCATCAGTTATGTTAGAAAGTGTCATAAGTGTCAAATCTATGCCGATCGCACTAAAATACCATCGTCCATGTTGCACAGTATGACAACCCCTTGGCCATTTTCTATGTGGGGAATTGATGTCATCGGTCTAATCAATCCGAAAGCATCCAATGGACACCGTTTCATTCTAGTAGCAATTGACTATTTCACAAAATGGGTAGAGGCTGTTTCTTATGCGAAAGTGACTCAGAAGATAGTTGCTAAATTTTTGAAGACGAATATCATTTGTCGATATGGGCAACCAGAGAAAATCATCACTGATAATGGTTTGAATTTTAATGGCGCGGATATACAAAAGTTGTGCACACAATTCGCAATCAAGCATCATAATTCTTTGCCATATAGGCCTCAGATGAATGGAGTAGTAGAAGCCGCAAACAAAAATATCAAGAAGATAGTGGAAAAGATGGTCGTGACCTATAAAGACTGGCATGAAATGCTTCCCTTTGCCTTGCATGCTTACCGTATAGCGGTTCGATCGTCGACTGGGGCAACGCCGTATTCTCTAGTATATGGTATGGAAGCTGTTACTCCTATAGAGGTAGAGATCCCTTCTCTTCGAGTCTTGATGGAAACTGATCTAGAAGAATCAGAATGGGCACGGGTCAGATATGAGCAACTGAATATGATTGAGGAGAAACGATTAGTTGCTATTTGTCATGGACAATTATATCAACAAAGAATGACCAGAGCATTCAACAAAAAGGTTTGACTTCGAGAGTTTCAACCGGGAGATTTGGTGTTGAGAAAAATCTTGCCTTATCAAGAAGACGCACGGGGAAAATGGGCCCCAACTCATCAAGGCCCATACGTGGTCAAACAAGCATTCTCCGGAGGTGCTTTGATTCTCACAGATATGGAAGGGAAAGAGCTGGCTAAGCCGATAAATTCTGATGCAGTCAGAAAATATTACTCGTAAAAAAAAAAAAAAAAAAAAAACGCCCGCTAGATTGAAAACCTGAAAAGGCAATTTAGGCAAAAATTAGGGCATACAAGATTGAAAACCTAAAAAAGGCAATCCAGATGCGAGTTTGAGCCTGCAAGAGTGTTTGTGCAAGAATGAAAAAATTGACCAAGAATGAAAAGGTTGTTTGAGATAAGGGAAGAAACTCAGCATATAAGAAAGCAAGAGTTATGCATTTCAATATCAGAAGGATAAATGACGTCTCAGTCAAGTGGAAGTCTGATCCAAAGCAATATGAGAATCAATAAAGTTGGATATCACAGAGCTACAACTGGGGCAAAATCATTCGTTCTATGTGACTTCTGAATTTTTCATCCCGAACTACGTGGGCTTTGATTCCTCTTCGAGGATACGTAGGCACCTACTTGATAGGGCAAGTCCAATTTCACCAAGACCCCATACTGGGGCAAATTTTGATTTTGATGAGCATCTCTTTGAGTTTTCAATCCTGTGATATTCGTACACTTCCTTTCTTGATTTAAATAAAAGAGGTTAATTCGTTGAATTTACTTCTTTCAGTTGTACGTACTCTCCATGATAAATTATTAAGTTATGATTTTGAGTAAAATGTGAGTGGATTATTTATATGGCATATTCATTTATTTCCTTAAAGTAGGTCACATTGACATCGTTTCTAGACTTCAGAAGGATATCTTCTAAATCAAAGCAAGACCCAAGATTTGTTAGAAGTTTTCTTGGATGCTTACAGATAGAAATGAGTGTGACTTCATTGTTTGGAGAATAAGGAGAAATTATCTGACAAAGACAAAAGTCTAGTTTCTAATGAGAAAAGATACGCATGGACGATTCGATTCTTGAAAGATAAATTTTGATTGAACCACTTTCTTTGCAAGGGATCAAAGATAACTTATCTTAGTGCCATGAGGTATATTCCTTACACTTTCCAGCCATTAATTTTCTTGTTATTATATTTCATACCATTAATTTCTTCGCCATTAAATTTTATGCCGTTAATTTTTCTCGCAATTATATTTTATGTCATTGATTTCTCAGTAATTACATTGCATGCTATTAATTGTCTCGCCATTATATTTCATGCCATTAATTTTCTCGTCATTACACTTCATGCCATTAATTTATTTGTCATTATGTTTCGTGTCATTAATTTTTTGCCATTACATTTTATGCCATTGACTTCTCAACCGTCAATTTCATGTTATTAATTTTTCTGCCATTAATATTTTCGCCATTACATTTCATGCCATTAATTTTTCTGTCATTAAATTTCGTGTTGTTAATTTTCTTGCCATTACATTTTATGCCATTGATTTTTTAGCCATTACATTTCATATTACTAATTTTCATGTCACTACATTTCGTACCATTAATTTTCTCTCTATTACATTTTGTGCAATTATGATTTCATGTCATCTTCATTTCTCGATATTACACTTTCCTGTCATTATATTTTCACCACTATGATCGACATCATTTCGCTTTGACATTTCAACTTCTGCCATGAATGTTGGACGAAATACGTGTCTGTTATCTTTACATATTCCCTATACGAAAAACGTGATAAGCGAAAGCTTCACACACTATTCTCATAGGAAATATGTAAAGAGGGGCAAACTGTAGACACTAATTTCATCCTAAAATAAAAGAAACAAAATAAAAAAATAATAAATAGTTTGGTGATAAAAGAAAAGAGACGTGGGTGTGAGTGTGGGTGCAAGTGCAATGAGCAGTTTTAGAAAGAGAGGAATACGTGAGTGTGGGTGCAAGTGCATGGGAAGTTAAGAGACGTGAGTGAGAGGAAGACAAAAGAAAGGGAGATGGAGTAGCAGTTAGAGAGACGTGAGAGAGTGCAGAGACGGAGGTTGATAAAACTGAAAACAAAGAGCATAAAAGGGGGGAAGATAGAGCAGAAAGAGGGCAGCAGAAAAACCAACGAAAAAAGAGAATAGAAGCATATTTTCGGAGAGCAGTAAGACCAGAAAAACAGAGACCCAAAGAGAGACGAGAAACTCAGCAGAAAAGAGAGAAATAGAAGGCAGAACAGCAACCAAGAGACACCAGAAAAACAGAGACAAAAGGAGAGACGAAATACACAGCAGGAGAGAACTGAAGCAGAGAGGCAGCAAGAGGCAAGTACCAAAACAGAACCAGCAGCACCTGAAACCAGATACAGCAGCAGTGGAGAAAGAAAGCAAAGACAGCAGTGCAAAGAGAAAGATAGAGCAGAAAAGTAGGCAGCAGAGAGACCAATAGCAATACACAGAAAAGGAGCAATAGAGAGAACATAACTGAAACAAGGAAGAAGAGAGGGCAAAGAGAAAAAGAACCAAGGTAAAATTTCTTCATTTTCGCAGCTTTAGTTAGCTCTGGCAGTAGTTGGTTTTATTTTTCTAGATAAAGCTTCAGGGCTCCAAATTAATTGATGTTGGTCTCATTAGAACCGTAAGAGGTGTGTTTTTAATATATATTAGTTTCAGATTTTTTTCATGTCGCCTCTGCTCCCAGTTTCGATTTAAGTTTGGCTGTTTCTCTGTCCTGTCAAGCCTTTGGTTTTCTCTGGCAGTGTACAATCTTTTATTTCTTTCTGGAGTTATACAGTTCCAAATTAATTGATATTGGTCTCATTAGAACCATAAGATGTCTGGTTTTAATATATATTATTTTTTGATTTTTTGCATGTGCCCCCTGCTCTCAGTTTTGATTTAAAGTTAGCTGTTTCTCTGTCCTGTCAAGCCTGTTGGTTTTCTCCGACAGTGTGAAATATTTTATTTATTTCTAGAGATATATGGCTCCAAATTAAGTGATATTGATCTCATTAGAACCGAAAGAGGTTTAGTTTCAATATATATTATTTTCAGATTTTTTACATGTCTCCCTTGCTATCGGTTGTGATTTAAAGTTGGCTGTTTCTTTGTCCTGTCAAGCCTATTGGTTTTCTCTGAGAGTGTGCAATCTTTTATTTCTTTCTAGAGTTATATAGCTTCAAATTAAGTGATGTTAGTCTCATTAGAATCATAAGATGTGTGGCTTAAATATATATAATTTTCATATTTTTTTTATGTCTACTTTATTCTCAATTTACATTTAAAGTTTTGCTGTTTTCTGTATTGTTAAGCTAGTTGATTTTCTATGATAGTATATAGTCTTTTAAATTTTTCTGGAGCTATAGAGCCCCGATTTAGGTGTTTCTTGTCTTTTTAAAACCATGAGATTTATATCTTCAATTTGAGAAATCTTTATAATTTTTCATTTTTTTTTGATTGGCTGAGGTTCTATTTAGTTCATTGTTCTTGATGTGCTAAGCTATTTTTTGTATGGATTGGACTTGGCCCATGAAATGGACTGGTTTATGTCCTCTGATTTGTTGAGCTGGTTCCTATTCTAGGCTAAACTAGGCCCACGAAATGAGCTTACATATCATGCATTTTTACATTCATTTAGTTAATTCTATGCGACTAGCATCCATAGGCCCCTTACTTGTCAAGGGAGAGATAGGAGCGACTTACCCCCATAGGGGTGGCTCTTCTATCTGCCCGAGGTAAGGATAAGCGCCGCTTTGGGAACCGAGAAGCGTGGGAACAAAGTGGAAGGATTAGGACGCGATTAGATTCATGCATAGCACAATTTTTTTATTTGAAAATTTTGAATTCCTTTTAATTTTAATTTCAAAAAATAAAAAAAAATAAAAGTAAAAATAAAAATTCATTTTGAATCATTGCGAACTACGCGGACTTTGATCCCTAATTAGGGTACGTAGGCATTCGAGGGTGACGAATCAAGTCCTGTTTTAAATAATCACCTATTTTTCTTTTAGGGATAAAATAAATACAATTAGGCCATGATTTAATTTGCACAATTAATTTTAGGTAACCGTCGTTTAGACGGGTGTTATAGGGTGCCTAACACCTTTCCTGTACACAATTAGACTCCCGAATCCTCTCTGGTTCGCAGACATATTTTTTAGAAATTAAAGGGTTTTCCAATTGTTCCCCAGATTTTTAATACAATTGGTGGCAACTCCAGAGTTTTCATTTCGAAAACCAAATCTCTTTTATTTAAGCCATCCTCGTTATACCAACCTCCGGGTACGTTATGACAATGTTATTTGTTATACTCAGGTTTCGTACCCAAAATGCTCCCAAAAAATTGTGCATATGTAAACTCCAGATATCTTCAAGAATTTGACAAAACGAGCATTCCACGTATCTGAATTTGAAATCCCCAAAATAAATTACCTGTCAGAAAAAATCCATGCAAACACACTGAGAAATATGAGATAGTAATATTTTACACACTCTATTTCACGAACTTTGTTGTTGGAGTTTCTTTCTGTTCCAAGAATGTGCGTCAATGTTCTTAATCAAGTATGCTTAGTTCTAACCAAGTGAAGCTACATGTTTAGAAACCTGCGCATTCTGTAAAGTTCCGATTCCGTTGGCCTGAATAATGATGCTAGGGTATTCCAATTTATATTGCAGTTTCTTTTGTTGTCATTCTTTTAATTTTTCCCTTCCACAGATGAGATAAATGTGGATTCAAAAACCTCTGGAGGTTCCTTACCAATATTTTCTAGGTAAAATGTAAAGTCAGGTAATCTTTTATTTTCACTGTAAATTTTGTGTATGAATGAAATTCGTCATAATTCCGGCAGAGTATATAAGTGACTCAACACTTATCAACAAAAGGAAATTTTGTATTCGAAGCACCACGTACAGCCTGAAATTAAAAATGAAGATGACATATTATGGCATACATAGCCAAATTTACAAATACGATCCAACATGAAAAAAAGAGAAGAAAAGAAAATTGAAGGTTGTAGAAGATTAAAAAAAAATTATTTATACTAATAGAATAGCATTACTATCCTAGCCTATTCTCATCTTAAATTTTTCAAAGCATTACTGTCCCTTTTTTTTTTTTAATATATTGATCATGTAAATTAGTCAAAGTGAAATTTTTATTGACAATGCAAAATGAATGAAGACCGAAACCAGTAAGATCATTTGATGTAAGTGGAATCATAGCATGGATAATTAATCTAAAAGTTTTTTCTTTTGATAAGATTAATCTAAAAGTTTTGGTGTTTTTGAAGGCTTTGAATTAATTAACATATAGACAAGATAAATAATTATATCAAACTATATAATTTATAGTTTTATATAATCTTTTTTTTCAGTAAAAAGGTTTTATCTAATCTAAATAATAATAGAATACATAACATGTCATGTTCACATACATTTACAATTTTAATACCCAACTTTTAATAGACAATAGGTACTATCATTTCATTTTCTATCTTTTTTTTTTTTTCTTGATACTTTGATTATGACTCTAGGTTCATATACACAACTCGTAAGTTTTGAAGATGATGTTAATACCATTCGGTATTTGGTATTTTTCTTCCTTTTATATATAATTAACAAGAATAAAAAATTAGAGTATATTCCTATCACTTTTTTTTTTTTTCCTGATAAGAATATTTCCATTACTTTAATTTTTTTAAATTTCTTCTCTACTTTTTATGTTACTGAACGCACCCTAAATTGTCATTGGACAAGTCGCTTTATCCCATTTTTCGCATTTGTTTTCTTCTTCCCTTTTATACAAGACTTAGGTTTTTGTACATTGTCATACTCAAAACTCGCCCCCCATATTCAATTGACAATTCCATCTTGCATGGTTTGAAGACAAAAGATCTTTACAATCTTGTGAAAATGAAAATCTGAAGGGAGTGGGGAAGATGCATGCTTGACAATATTTATACTACGAATTTTTTTTAGTATTTTTGTCTACAATCTTGAATTTATACACATAACTTATAAACCATGAAGACCACATCAGTACAACTTAGCTACAAGCTTTTCAGTATTTATACTATGAATTAATTTAGAAAGAAAAGGCCAATCCATCCTATGAATGGATCTTACAGCAGGGAAAGCGACTGTGATTCTCGTAAATCAAGTGCATGTCATCTTATCTGTTCCTATGGATATTTTAGGAACTTTTGTGATAAAAAGTAAACAGAAAACTATCGGGTGTTCAATCGAATCCTAGTTAATAGTGGAGATATCTTAGGACAAATGCAGAGCTAATTTTTTTTCCTTTTTATTTTGAAAATCTTAATTGTTCTGTTTAGGCACTAGCTTAACTATAATTTGGCCACGAATAGCGCTTGAAATAGATTCTTATGGTTATATATCCGTTCACATTGATAGAGATACAGTTAGTTAAGTTTATTAATTAACAGATTTAACTAAAATTAAATAAGCAATAGATGAATTGCTTTGTATCTCCGATGAAAATGCCAGATAACAGAAACTAATAAACAGTAGTAGCACAGCTTGCAAGAGATATGTTGCCAGCGATTTTACACTTAACTAATAACGAAATTCTTTGCTATGTTTCTTTACAATTCCTTGAATTTGCTTCAAATGTATTTGTGAAAGAAAAACTGCATAAATCCAGCTCGTTGTATTTTCAGGGCTTCTTCTTCTTTTCCTTTACCTCTATTTTAGAGGAATTCAAAGAAACAAAAACGCGTGCAGAGAATCCGCAGGTACATATTGAAGTCAGGTATTCACATAATTTGTTTGTTGTTGTTTTCATCTATCATCAATTTCTAATCTCTCCCTCTGATAATCAAAATTAGGGTTACTTTGTTTTGTTCCAAAATTACTTTATAAACCATAATTTCTTCGCATTTAAATTCATTTTTAATTAGATGAAAAGTAAACACATTTTTAATTAGATGAAAAGTAAACACCTTCAGTTCACATGGCTTTTCCATCAACTTTGAGTTCAAAATTTCAATTATAAATACAAATTAACACCATTAAGAAAATAATAATCTCTAATATTTCATCACGTGACAAGTTCTCTTCATATATATATATATGAATATCTTCTGATATCCATGTTTTGTGTAAAGTAATCTTTGTTCAGTAGCACTCTCTTAATTAGACCCTTGTAAATCTCTTGAAGCACAATGTCTTCAAACTCATCAGTTAAAGTTGTTCCTATCGGTTTGACAATTGGCGCCATTGCTTGCTTCGCATTTGCAGGAATGCAGAGCTTTCTAAGGTAGAATAAATACTAATTTCATGTATATGCGATTCGCAAATTACCCTATAATGCAGCTTTACAACATTTCCTTACTAATATTACTCTTCTTCTTCATCAGCCTCTTCGATTACCAGTACTTCAAAATGATGTTTATTATTGAAATCACCCAAACTTCAGCATGTCAGTTGGTGGGTTTGTGGCAACCTGTTTTGCTTTCTTCATTGCTACTTTTGGATCTTCAGCACCGAATAGAAGTTACGATCAAGATTTTTATCCCAAAGTCCCCAATACCTTTCTAATCAGAAATTTATCTTTCCTGTTGACCTATATCATAGCAGCGTAAGTATGGTTAATTGTTTGTCTTAGTTTTGTTTTCCCTGTTATGATTATTAAAGAATTGAATCAGAAACTAAAATCTTTGTGCATGGAACTTTGCAGACTTATGAGTTTCTCAGGATTCATAGGGCTCTTATGGCTGACAATTGCGCAGAGCCGTATCATAAGGAAACGGCAATATAAAGATCTGAGCATGAAAGAAATGTCCTATGGTGCCGGAATATCTGTTCCTTTGGTTTGGTATCCATAACTTAATTGCAAGTATCTTCTAGGTTTTCGCCTTTAAGTTAGCCCTAAAAGTCCGAAACAATTCGTAAGACTGAGAGTGGGATGTTGGATCATCTTTTGTTGAACTAGGGTAGTTGCTGCACTCAGATTTCAGATACCAAGGAATGAAAGGGAATTTTGCAATATGAAGAAGAAGCCCTAGAAATGTTATGAGATTGGAGAATTCTTTCCATGGCTTCCTTTATGGGAATGAGTCAATAAATCCAGAAGAACTGAGGCTCGTGATTACTCGCCCATGGAGGAGAAGACAGCAAGGGCATTATCGGAGGTTTTAAAGGATCCTTAGTTCGAACATCATGAGAAATGTAACTATTATTTGCGGAAATTGTACTGATCCATCATAATGTATTACTTCATTTGTAATTTTCTCTTTCAACATTAAATTTGAGCATGCACCCTAATTTATTTTACAAGGATTCTATGATATCACATGAACATGTCATATTATACTGATGTGACAAACATACATCATTTTTATATCTTATTGGATATAAATATAATTTCTTGAGTAAAACTCATTTTTGGTCCCTGAAAAATTCAATGATTGACAAGTTAGTCCCCCAAAAATGTTCGCTGACAATTTCGTCCTCAAATTATGGTTCCGTACGACAAATTAGTCCTCGAATTATGTTCGCTGACAATTTCATCCTCAAATTATGGTTCCGTACGACAAATTAGTCCTCAGTTGAGGACTAATTTGTCGTATGAAATCATAATTCGAGGACTAAATTGTCAACGAACATAATATGAGGACTAATTTGTCATACGGAACTATAATTCGAGGACGAAATTGTCAGCGAACATTTTTAGGGGACTAACTTGTCAATCGCTGAATTTTTCAGGAACATTTTTAGACTAAATTAATTTTTTTAGCTGAGAAAATTAAAAAAAAAAATTGAGATTTAAACTTGAAATTTCAATCTTGTGAGAGACAACGGTGATAGGAAAAGAAAACTAAAATTAGTTTAATTAATTTACGGGGATTCTATGATACTACATATATATGTCATACTATATTGACATGACAAACATACGTAATTTTCATATTTTATTTGATATAAAATTAATTTATCTTATTTTTCAAACAAACTTAAAAATAATTAAATTACACACATGTCATTCACACATCAACTATTTTTATGTAGTATAACATACAACAAAGTATATAAGAAACCTCCATTAATTTAAGGAGGCTTTTTAGATACTTTTGGTATGTATGTGATATGTCATACCACATAGGAATAACCAAGTAAATGACATACATACAAATCAATTGTTTGTAAGTTTGTTTGAGAAATTAAAATAAATTATATTTTATGTCAAATAAAATATAAAAATTATGTATACTTACCATCAGTGTGGTATGACATACCTATATAGTATCATAAAATCTCTGTTAATTTAATGACATAAAATAGAAAAAACTTAAAAATTTGAAATTACTATACTGAGACGAAGTAAAATACCCTCATTAATATCTTTATTCCTTAAATATTATAATATACTCTCACATATTCACGTGCAACTAATACATGAAAAACGAACATATTGTTTCTGTTGAGCATGTATTAAATTTTTAGCATATGAATGCCATATTTTGATTTGTTATTGAAGTTAATACCAAATATAAATGGTCGAGTCATATTAGAACATTATTGTAAATCATAGATATGGGAATAACCTCTAAATCAAAAGTTCAAGATAAAATTTAAATGGGAGGGTGGGCGCGTGACGGAATAACAAAAAATTTCGGTTGCAGAGGCCACCATAACTGCAATAGCTATTTGATTTTTGCTTGTCCATTTTTGTTTGTAAGGACAGAAAACCTATCTTCCATACTCCGGCCCTATGACACTACTCTGCTGCCAGTAACTTAAAGAAAAAGTTTGTCAAGCTATTTAATGAAATCAATGGAAGATTGCCCTTGTAATTATTAAGCTCCACTCAATGTGGTAATTATTACTCATGCGGAAAACTTCAAATTGTCATTTATCCGCTATATGACTGGTCAAGTTTCACTATATATGGGATAATGGGGCAGCGAATAAACCACTAAGGGTGTGTTTGGATGGTGTATTTGTAGAGTGTAATGTATTTATAAAGTGTATTTAAAATACTAATTTTAAATTACTCTGTTTGTGTAATTTTTTAAAGTATTTGTCAAATTTCAGTGTATTTTTAGAGTGATTTTCAAAATTCTAATACAGTGTATTTTAAATTTACTTAAAATAGAGTGTATTTAAAATTCATTATTTTCTCCCCCGATACCCCTCTCCCTCCCTGTAGCCTCCGTGACTCCTTTCTCTCGGCACCGTGTGCCTGTGCGCAACCATCAGCCAGCATCACCGCCATTTGCCAGCACCGCCGCCACCAACGCCTCCACCCGCCAGTATCGCCGCCGTCAACGCCACCACCTGTAGCACCGCCTCTCACTTTCTGCTCTTCACAACCTTCTACCTTCGCCACAGCAAGTATCGAAGGCCAGGTAGAGTTCTTATGTATGAATTTCAGTTTCTATTTTGGGGTTATTTGATAGATTCACATCTCAATTCTTTTGGGTTTCTGAAATTTGGGTAGTTGTAGAGTTTGAAATGACAAAAGGTTTGACTTAGAACATTTCACCTTTGGTGTGTCGTAGCCACAAGGCATGCATATAATCCATTTCTAGAATTGGACCCAGTATTTTGAAGGTTTAATTAGCTCAGGAAAATGTGAGACAACAAATTTGTGTTCATGTTTTCTTTGGCAAACAAGAGCAGCAGCGTGTTGAACAAATCACAAAAAATAACTAAAAACCATTGTTTTCTATTTTGTTACATTTTAGTGCTGGGTAAGTAGAGTGTTGGCAAATGGAGCATTTGGCTTAGCCCCATATGATTACAAGCTATAAAAGTTGATTTGATTTTATCTGCCTATATATCATGCTTCACAACCTGGTTGGTAAGCTCCCCTGAATATGTTGAAACTTGTAAGTAATCAAAGTGCAGGCTATATGGCCTATAAGAAACAAACAAACAGAGGATGAGCAAATTAGATAGGCCAAGTCTTGTGTTTGTTTACTTGTTCCTTGTTCCATTGTTAATGTTATAGAGACAGCGAAGGAAAGGAACCTAAGGTGGGTAATGGTATTGGATATCAGGATATGGAGTGAGATTCTTAATTCTTTTCCATTTTGTTTAATGAACATACTCACATGCCTTTCCAATTATTACATTCCTGTTAAAGTGATCAAGTTCTCTGCTGAGTTGGTATCACTTTATCATTGGTTAGTTAAGAGAACTTAATGCATATGATATGGCAGATAGTTTATGTTTATTATGCCTTCACATCCCTTCATTTGGATGATGAGTATTCTGTATCATGTGGAGCTTGAAAAATACATTAACAAAATTTGATAGTTTGACATCTTGATGTTCCTTAGTTTGCTTTGTTTATAACTTGTCCAGCACAAAGAAAAATATTTAGAGAGTAGGACAACAGGTACATTGTATTGTATTTTGATTTGAGAAAAGAAAATAATTCAGTGTATTGTGTGTTTAGGCTACATGTTGGATTTTTCATATTATTTATATTATCTTGTGATTCTTGCTCTTTTTATGCTCCTCTAAATGGTATGGAAATGCCTGATACTTTTTCTTGTCTGGATAAACTTCTGCTGACCTGATATTTTAAACTTTTGTCAATCCGCCTGAGATGGAAGATGATTCATTATTTTTGCAAGGAACTGAAGAGAGTGAGGTTTATTATTGATGAGGAGAAATATGTGTAGAAGTTTGATACCATTTCTTAAATTTACATGCTAGAGTAATAGAGGGGATTGTGCTTGAATTTGGAATATGGTTTTCATGGACAAGTGAATGGCGTGGTTCAGGTGTCATGGGCAATATGAATTATGTGCTACTGCCTGCTGTATTTAGACGGTCCATAATTTTAAAATTGGCTCTGTGCTAATGGGATGTGGTTCTGTATAAGTTGGAATCAGTGGTTTGCTTTGTTTGACATCTGGTCTGTCATACATGTCTTACATTGATCCACATTTGCGAATGAAAATCTTTGGTTTATTTTATTCGAAGTCTTGTCGTTCATATACGTAAGTCTTGTTGTTGCCTAATGATCTGAATGTGTCAATTGACTATTGTTTTATTATAAACCATCCAATTGACTGATATGGTGTCAGAAAGATTCTCTTATGCTTGTCATTCTAAAAATATGACTCTATGTTGCTTGCCTTTCTTCTAGACTCTATTTATGCAGGACTTAGTAATACGTTAATTTTTGGAGCAGATATTCACCATGTTACTCATCTCAAGCATCTCTACAGCTTTGGCCATAGCTCAGGTGGGCAAGAAAGGAAATAACTATGCGGGTTGGCTACCAATATGCGGCCAAGTACCCAAATATTGTGATCAAGTGAGAGGAGATTTACAGCTGGGTTCATTGCAGTCATTATATATATTGTTCTTCTTCTGCATTCCATTCATACAGTCCTACGTCCTCTTCTCTTGAGAAAAACTCGAGCAGCTTTTCCAGGCTAGTGAGTGAGTTGGTTATAAAACTAGTGTAAGTTCACTTCCTTTTGGCTTTCATGGCGTCACCAGCTCTGAGGTTCTCCCCCTTAGCCCTGAGCAGCACATCAATCTTGACCTCACATTTCGCTTGTGAAGGAGGAAGGTCTTTCCCCTTTGTTCAATTTTTTTTTATGTAAAACTGATAGGGTGACAGATTGAATCTCACCCTTAAATTTACTTCACAATGATAAGTGATTGGCTTTTCTGTGTTTTTGCATGTTATCCTATCTCACCCATTTATTGATCACTTTTTTTTCTCTCACTTTATTCATGTGTAATACTGTCATTGTTACAATGGAAAAGTACACGAGAGACAAGAGAAAATGTCTGAGGATGTGGGGTTGTGAGGCACTGTTCCCTCGCGTACTGTTAGTGCGGGCTAACAACCCCAGTTAGAGACTAAGCACACTGATTTGAAATACTCTTTTTATAATAAATATATGCAAACAAGGTATTTTATAAATACATGTATTTAAAATGCTGCATTTTAATTACATGTATTTAAAATACATAAGAATTTGTCAAATACTCTATCCAAACACAACCTAAGTAAAATTAATTGGAAATCATAGTTGTTGCGACTAGTTTAGGCATCACGAAAAGAAGATCAGTTTGCGCATTGCTAGATATAAATTAATGGAGCTAAGTTTAGTTTTGATTCTAAGCACCAGACAGTAGCTTCTCTGAAGCTTCGTAAAAGATATTTTCCTCATATGCACTTAATTTGCTAAAAGAATTCAATCCATAATTTACTTTAATAATTCCACTACATAGTGATCAGATACCAAGAAAGTAAGTGCAAAATAATTTAATCTTCTGAACCTGTGGTCTTTGGTATGATTACCATCTAGTCTTAGATAATGAATTAATGTAGACCTCATCAAGATTGTGGAGGAACTTAATCTATAAACATCTAAGGATTAAGTTGAGACAAAGAAATTAGTTGAGAATATTAGAATTTAGAGATTAAAGTAAATATATGTTGTACCTCGTAAATCAATTAACTCTAAGCACAAAGGTCGTTGAACTATTAGCTTTATTTGGATGTGATTACTGTTGCTCATTACATTTTAGTTGTCAAAAAAGAGTAAGGGGGTGGAACTATGTGATAGGGTGAGGGGGTGGTAGTCCTCCAAATTCAGCAAATTTTCATTCATTTACTATGTACAAATTGCATATCTAGCCCCCTTTCATTGTCAATTTTGTTCTGCCCCATACGTATATTTTTTTGGTTCTCCCCCTGAAGGTGGTGTTTAAATATCATTTAAAAAATTAAATCTTGAGATATTCTATATCTTATTCACATTTTTTTTGGTAAATATCTTATTCACATTTAAAATTAATTCTTGATAGAGGAAGAATGGAAGTATTTTGATACAGAATTTTGAATGTTTCATAGAATATTCTGTAAAGTATTTTCAAACTATCTCCATCAAAATTTCAATTTAACGATAATGTAAACACATCACAAATTCTAGCAATAACACAATAGTTCAGATGCGAAAGTGTGTGATATTTTAAGTTGAAATTTGGTGGAATGTTATATATTAAAAGTAAGGTAGAGTATGACACAAGATCCACTTAATGTTATCTTGAGGATTAGACCAAACATATAATTTGCTTATATTTTTTTGGTAATTTTGACTACGACTTTAGATTCATTCAAACATATAACCCACAAGTCTTAAGGACGACAACAATATCACTTAATTATAAGCTGTTTGGTTATAATTTGCATATATCATTTAAAAGTCTTAGAACATGGGCTAGAATAGTCATCGTTTTTTCTACTTTTCGTTATGACTTTAGGTTTGAACACAAAACTCATAATGATTGAAAATGACCTTTTAATACCACTCAGCCACTGAGCAACCATTTCATTTAAACTCCATTCAACTTTGGTATGTATCCCTCATTTGGAAAAATACAAAAGTGCCACTTATCGACCATTTAATTAATCAAATTTCACTATCTAGGGGATACTGGGGCAGCAAGTAAAACTGGAAATTATGCTTTATTTTTTTAAAAGGAATGCAATCCCAAAATTAAATCAAGGAAGTGCATTACTTGTGGATCGGATGCGAATTAAGACCAACCAAATAAGGGAACGAACAAAATTCAGTCTAATATGATCGATTACTCTCTCGACTAATGGCTAATCATTAAAGCATCTTCCTTGTTTATCTCTACCTTAAAGTTTTCAGCAGTATCCTAGAAAAAGTTGGGTGAATCAATTTTATCCAAATAGTCATACATTGCGTGTGAATGTATAAATTAAAAATAATTGTATATATAATATGGGTTGTTTCAACGTTTGTCGGAAAAAAAAAATTATAATATGGGTTGTTTTAGACTGTACATCATAAATAACCAGCATCATATTCCATGCCAATTTGAGTTTCATAAATTTATGGTAGTGTTATACAATTGGAGATTGGCGTTGTGAGCATTAAACTCCATTCAGTGAGGGAATGAGGTAGCAAATATAACACTAACTTGAATTCCTAGTTGTTGCAATTAGTTTAAACATCATGAAAAAGATTTTCCTGATATTTTCAACACCTAGCTAGGGCTTCTTCAATGCTTCACAAACCATATCTTTATATGTACAAGATTTTTCAAAAAGAATCCAATAAAAAAATTTAATCATGTAATTTCACTACCTAAGATGTGAATTAAAATAATTTATTCTTTATTCTGACCTATGTGCCTTTGGTATAATTACTCAGTAGACTAATAGCAAATCTTGGACGAATCTTTCTTGTCTAACGATTTTAGTACCTTCCTTCTGGCTTGGGTAACCACAAGAATATTTTAAAAGATTGATGTTCCTTATTGCAAAACTAATCACTTATGTCAGTATAGAAGAGTCTAAAAATATACATCTAGGCAGGCCTCCACGATTGCTATGTTGTGTTGAGATGTTATTTCTGTTTCTTCATCATTTGTGTTAAACACATTTGTTGGTTGAGTTAATTTCAATTGTGTTAAAATAAATATATATTTGGGAAAAGAAGGAAGCAAAAAAATAAAGGGGATCATTTAACTAGGACTGACTTGTATGGTCCCCTAATTTGTGAGGTATAGGCTTTAAGTCATGGAGTTTTCTTTGAGAGAGGCAGCAGCAACGTGTTTTGATAGAAAAGGGTTTGATCTCTTTTTTGTAAGATTTTAGTGTAATTGGGGCTCAGGATTACGAGTGTTTGAGAGAATTGTATTTTGTGATCTGATAGTGGATTTTTCTGTTGTTTGCTCCCTTGGACGTATGCATACAGTTCTTTTGTGTGCATTTATTTTACTTATCATGCTGATTTTCCCAACATGCACTGCATCTTTTTACATGGGATAAACACATCTGTCAATACTTAGAAACAGCAACAAAAATTTTTCTTTAATGGCTATTAGACATTTGCTCGCTCAATTTTGTTTTCTTGATTCATTGTAACAACTAAAAGGGCATTTTCTGGAACAACACAGAGCCACTTTAAACAAGTTGCATAAAGCTAACTTATGTGTGAAATGAAGTACTCTTGGAGGATAAAATTAATGAAGGTAGTTGCATGGAGAACCTATATAAGGCAGCCCCCTCAAGCCATTCGGAGACAAGCAAAAGCACTTGTGTGAAGCTCTTGGTAAGCACTTCGGTTAAATACTTCACATTGTAGTAGTGCTTTGAGTTGGAAGTATTACACTTCTATTTGTGTTAGCAAGCTTCTTGTATTGAATGACTGTATACATCGTTGAGAAAATACTGGAAGGTATTTAGGTGTATTTGGAGTGTGGGACTTTGAGTGTATTCAGGCCATTTTTGTGTACTCCTTTTGTCATAATGAAAACTATTTATTGTCTTCGCCTATGGACCTATGCTTTAAGCCAAACCACGTAAATTCCTTATATCCACTATATTGTTATTTCTGCCATTTTATTATTTTTGGGTCACACCACGCACAACACTAATTATGTTCTGTTCAGATGTCACTTCGGTCCTTCACCCTTTGTCTTAAACACGTGTTGGTGGAGTTAATTTAAGTTGTGTTTAAATAAATATATATTTGGGAAAAGAAAAAGCAATAAAGGACATCATTTGACAGGGATTGATTGTGTGGTGCCCTAATTTCTGAGGTATAAAATAGGCTTTTAAGTCTTAGAGTTTTCTTTGAGAGGCAGCAGCAACGTGTTCTGATACAGAGGAGGTTAATTTGTGCCATCACAAACAAATTAAGGAGGCGTGCCTTTACCAGCGTTGAAGAGAAGAGAGACAAGAAATATCGTCTTTCTTGATCTCTTTCTTGTGAGAGAGATTTGGGAATAATTGAGATTTGGGATTGTGAGTTTTTTAGAGAATTGTATTTTGTGATCTGAGTAGATTTTTTCTGTTGTTATTGTTGTTTTTTTTTTTTTTTTAATTATGGACATAAGCATATAGTCAAACCACATAAATTTGGTGTTCTCACTACAAGAAAACAGTCGTTTTTTCACGGGACATTACTGTGAGAAAATGGCCAAATTTTCGTGAGAAATAGGTTTCTCAGAATTTCTCACAGAAAAAATGTAGTGAGAGACAAATTGAAAAAACTCTCACTGAATTTCTCATAGACAATTTTGTGTAATTTATTTTGCTTATTCTACTAATTTTCCCAACAACATGCACTGCATCTTTTTGCATAGGATAAACACATCTGTCAATTCTTAGAAACAGCAACGAAAATTTTACTTTAATGGTTATTTGACATTTGCTTGCTCAATTTTGTTTTCTTGATTCATTGTAACAACTAAAAGGGTACTTTCTGGAATAACACACAGCCACTTTAAAGAAGTTGCATAAAACTAACTATTGTATGCACAATATAATGGATTACCACACAGCATATTTCAATCTAACACTTGCAATCAGCATAAAAGAGTGGCATGTTACATGCTTCGTGAAGAGAAACAAGTTATTTTAATACTATGATTTTAAAAGGAACACTGAACTGGATTGTGCATGATTGCCCATCCATTGCACAATAAGATGTAATCACCATTTGAAAGTGTTGTTCTGCAAATCAAAATGATGTTATGTTAGCGAGATTTCTATCATAACACAGGACAAATGCAAACATTTTCATCATAGAGAAATCGCTGAAACAATTCATAATCCTGCATATTGATTGTGGTCAAGAAAATTTACCTTAAATTATGTAGCCTAAAATCCGAGAGAAATTAAACTATAAAGGATTACTTTTTGATAAAGACTATTTGCCCATGGATGTAAAGAAGAAAGAAGTTTCTGTTGTTCTACCTTTCAATAGTGGCTACCATGTTCCAAAGAATTCAAGTTAGACCAGGAAAGTTCAGAGTTTCACTCTCTACTCTGCACTTGATGTCATTTCTAACACACAAAGCTAAGTAGGACATGAAGAATATCTCCTTCATAGGATTTTTTGAAATGCATGAAAAAACAACTCCATGCCCAGAAAAGACTTAAGCACTTGAATAGATTTAACTTAAAGTATGTAACAAGAATTTAAAATATATTTTTAAAAACATTGAATTACATTTGAGAAAAGACAATTGCTCATGGATGCAACAATGAAAACTTTTCTCTAAATCTTGATACAGGAGCATCTGAACAAGAAATACAAGGGCCTAGTTTCAGGCCTTGATTCATGCCGAAGCTTTGTCGATCAAGCTGTCTGAAATTTTAGAATCTGGCCCAAATTTCATTGAAGAATTGGACATACAAATCAAGCCCAACTTTGGCACATGAGTAGGCATTGAAAAGCTCTAGATGTCTAGTTCAAATGAATCAAGAATCAGTCAATTTCGAATTTTCTAGAAGTTTGATTTGTTCTTTAGTTGCTACCAATCAAAGTCAGCATTAAATAAGTAGGTTTGAAGCGTTAACTAAGTAGGTCTGCTTTTCTGGGTTTGCAGCATTAAATAAGTAGGTCTGCTTTTTTGGAAGAAGTTATGATATTTCCTTTAGTTGTTGCCAGTCAAATTCAGCATTAAATGAGCAGCTAAAAATAGACTATTGAAACTTGTTCAGTATGCTTAAAATAATGTAATACTTTTATTTATGTTATTTTTTTTTTTTTTTATGCTTGGAGGGTTGTTCCATAGCTAGTTTATATTCACAACCATGTAAACATTTAGACAACAACTTTTGAGTGATTATTGAATGAATAGAAAGGCTTTTTACTTTCTTCTCCAAGTTTCTGTATCTCTTTGGTGGGTTCCATTGAGTGGTGAGCTTAACATAGCATTTCTATATCTCTTTGGTGGATTCCAAAGGGTGGTGAGTGCATATTGCTCTGTATCTCTAAGGTTTTGGGTTCTCTAGAGTGAATCTATCAAACCCATTTTCTATTTTTACAACTCTCAGACCCCATTCTGTTTTAGATTTGTTCTAAGTCGTTCCTTCACCAAATTGAGCATGCCTTATGTCATTTTAATAGTTCAGAATCTCATATTTCACCTCCTTTTAGAATCGTCTAATTCGGGCTTATAAACTGAAAGTTATAGAGAAAACAAAATCACTGTCGCCTAGACTATGAATTGCCTACCCATTTTCCCTATTACGGTTTCAACCCGTATCAAATCTGGATTTCATAGCTACCATGTCCTAAAGGAATGAAATTAAATTGACGAAAGTTCACAAATTCACTCTACTCTGCACTTTATCTCATTTTATTTAACAAAACTTAGTAGGGAATAAAGATTTTCTCCATCTTAGGGTTGTTTGAACTATGTGACAATACAAGCCCGGGCCAAGAAAACCCTTAGGTTACCACTTGGGACATCACTATTCTGTTATAACTTAACAATACTTATGCCAATATTTTACAGATATTACTGAAGAACAAAACTTTGTTCTTGAGTGTCTATATTTTGCAGTCTTAAATTCTCAAAGTTCCATGTGTACAAATATTATACATGAATGGGAGATACGTGATTTTAATATCCCACAATCACTCTTACATTCCTAAACAATAAGGTGTGTGTTATGATTTTTTCATTGATTCTTAAATTCAAATGATAAAGTTAGTTACACAAGCAAAGCACTTATTTGAAAAATGGCCCTAAATTTCGCAAAAAAAAAAAAAAAAATATGATACCTCTAGCAAGTTGTTACTAGTACATCCGTGGCCAATGTTCGTGGTTACTTGCACCAAGAAATGCCCTTTTGACCATTTGCAATTGCCTGGTGACATCCACCACATTCATTCTTTCCTCCGGAGACTTCTCGGAGCAGGCAAGCCCGATCTCCAAGACTGAAAGAATGGAGCTTCGAATGGTATCACTCATATGCATACGGTGGCTATTGATCTCTCCACTTCTCTCTTCTGCTTCTTCATGTAGGAGAATGGGGTCCACAACCTGCAAAAGTTTTTCAGGTAATGCAACTTTCACATAAGTGTGAAGATTAAAGTCATCCATGAACATCTCCTCAATGGGTCTCCTTCCTGTGAACATCTCTAACAGAAGGATCCCGAAGCTGTAGATGTCACCCTCCATTGAAGCTTCTCCTCCAATTCCATACTCTGCATTTTAATCCATTATTCCACAACGTTAACTACTTTCACAGCAAATGAAGTCTTGGTATGAAGTCAGGAAATTTGATAAAACAGAATTTAGAAATAAAATAGTTAAAAAGAAATAGAACAAGTCTATTTATTTGGAAATAAAACAGAACTTAGCATTTAAAGTTCAAGTAACATCAAATACCTGGAGCTGCATACCCCACAGATCCCTTCAACCCAATTGTGCTAGATTTAGCATCAGAAACTTGATTCGTTGCAGAGAGAAGCCTTGCTAAACCAAAATCACTCACATGAGCCACAAGATCAGAATCAAGGAGAACATTGCTAGGCTTTAAATCACAGTGAACAATTGGTTGTTCACATTCATGGTGAAGATAGTGCAAAGCAGAAGCCACATCTATTGAAACATTTAGTCTCTGAAGAAAATCTAATGATTGATTTTCACCTAGCTCTAGATGTATCCATTTTTCCAAGCTTCCATTTGTCATAAATTCAAACACTAGAGCTTTGAAATCGTTGCCATTGTAATCAACGCTAGAGCAGCAAGTCAAAATCTTGACAAGGTTTCGATGCCTAATTCTTTTCAGGGCATTGCATTCAGCCAAGAAACTCTTGGTAGCTCCTTTCTTCTGTAGGTTGAGGACCTTCACAGCTACTACTCTTTCCTCTGAGTCAAAAACTCCTTTATATACAGAACCAAAACTACCCAATCCTATCAAGTTATTGGGTGAAAAAACACCAGTTGCTTCTCGGATCCTTTTGTAAGAAACCTTGGGAAGTTCCTCAATTGTCAAGAAGGTAGATGTTTTTCTTTTACTTTTTCTTATCCAAAAAATAGCAAATGAAGCAGCTAATAGGAAGAAGAAAAGAACCAAGCAAATGACTACAATTATTAACTTAAGAACATGCCTCTTCACCTGTTTTGAACCACTAGCATAGCATAATGGCAGCTGCAACTCTACGACACCCCCGCAAAGGAAACCATTTCCAATCAATGATATGGCACTAGCATTTTTGAAAACTCCTCCTGTTGGTACCTCTCCTTGAAGATTGTTGAATGAAATGTTCAAATAAGTAGAGTCTGAAAGAGTCTGAAGGTCTTTTGGAATTTCTCCTGACAAGTGATTTCGTGAGAGATCTAGAACTCGAAGGCCTCTCAAAGATGCCAAAGATGCAAGTAGACGACCTTGAAAGAAGTTTCCCTGAAGGTAAAGGTATTCTAGGCTCAAGCAATCTCCAATAGCAACAGGAATTTCACCAGACAAAATATTTTCTGATAGGTCCAATGAGTTGATATTTTTCAAATTGCCTAGTTCCTGAGGTAAAATGCCAGCTAACGTGTTGTGTGACAAATTGAGCATTATTGTTAATGAAGAAATACTAAAAATCTGCTGAGGAATAACTCCAGTTAAATTATTATCTGAAATTGACAACTCTTGTAAATTTTGGCAATTCCCAATATCTGCTGGTATGCTCCCTTCTAACCTATTCTCGTTTAAGTAAAGTTCAATAAGCCCAGTGAGATTACCTATGGAAGATGGAATATGCCCAGATAACTTGTTTTTGTTTAGATACAGGGCTTGTATCTTTAGGAACTTCCCAAAACAAGTAGGAATGGTCCCTGTGAGTAAGTTATTGGCCAAGCTCAATTGGGATAAATTTCTTAGAGTTGTGATTTCAGCTGGAATGGAACCATGTATCTTATTGGAATCAAAATCGAGAACGCTAAGTTGGTTTGAGAGATTTCCAATAGCTTTGGGTATAATGCCTCCAAGATTGTTCTCACCGACAGTAAGGAATTCCAGTTTGCTGCAGTTTATTAAAGAATTCAAGAAATCCAAATCTTTCCATGAGTTATCCCCCAAACTATTGTGAAATAAATTTACAAATGAAAGCTCTTGAAGGTTTCCCAAATTGGTTGGAACTGATCCCACAAAATTATTATCACCCAAGTCAATTGTTTGAAGGCCAGAAATATTGGATAGTGATACTGGAACTGACCCAGACAATTGATTTATACCAAGTTCAAGAAACTGGAGATTTCCCATTGTGGTGCCCATGTTTTCTGGTAGATTGCCACCTAATTGGTTTTGTGGAATTGAGAATATGGTCATAGAAGATATATTGTAGAAAGAAGAAGGGATTGTACCTGAGAGATAATTAATGCCAATTTCAAACATGGATAACTTTTTTAAATGCCCAATTTCACGAGGAATAACTCCCTCCAAAGTGTTTTGCACTGCAGAAAATATTACAAGGGATGAAATATTCCCTAAAGTGGGTGTTAGGCCACCTGTGAGAATATTTTTACCCAGGTAAAGCTCTTCAAGCTTCATTAAAGAGCCAAACTCCATAGGTATAGACCCTATCAACTTATTCCCTGCCAAGTCAATGATTTTGAGTTCAGAGCAGTTAGCCAAGCTAATTGGAATTGCTCCATTAATTGTGTTATTCCAAAGCAAGAATTGTTGTAGACGAAACAAACGACCAACTTCCGGTGGAATGTGGCCAAACAAACTGTTGTTGCGGAGCATGATGAATCTAAGAAAAGAGAGGTTGCCAATATAAGGTGATATAAATCCATTTAACTTATGGCCCTCTAGTTCCAACGATGTAACTCTCTTGTGCTTCCGGCCGCATGTTACTCCAACCCAATTGCAGAAGTGAGTCGAATCATTCCACGAGTCTAGTATTCCATGTGGCTCTTTGGTTATTGATTCTTTAAATTTGAGCAAAGCATCTCTGTCGGTCTCATTTGTTAAAGCTAGCACTGCAGGGATTGACAGCAGCAGTATCAAATTCATAGACAACAAAAGTACGAAATGATGGTAAACATGACAGATTGTGTGAGAGGTAGGCTTGAGAGGCTTCATAATTTTGGGAAGGTAGAAGATAATGAAGTATTTTGGCTATGCACTGAAGCAGTAACTCTTTTAGATTTGGATACCATGCACTGAAGGAGCAACTCTTTGGACAAAACACTTATAGGAAGAAACAAAGAGTTGTAGTTTCTGCACCAATAGCTTGGCTTGGAAATTAATATTAAGCAGAGTATCATTTTCTCTATTGAAATTAGGAAACGACAATAAATTTGGTCTTATTTTCAAAGTCAGTGGACAATAAACAGTTGACTCTGCATAATCAAACCTCTGTTTCAAACTCCTGTCCCTCTCTGTCTAAACTCCATTTAAGGCTTGTGAAAATACTTTTCTGCAAGCACTAGTATATGGCTTGGAAATCCAACTTGTATTTCACACTCCCATCCAATCCTTTTCATTGGCACCACAATGAATTGGTTATTGTTCAACCAACATAGGATAAATTATATATGCTTAATTATTGTAACAGAAGATATATTCTCTAGTAAAGTAGCGAAGGCATGGCTTGAGGTACAACCATACTACAAAATCAGGTGTTTCTTTATTGCATCAGTATAATGTGATATGGCGATGATGTAATCGTGCCTTGGGGAAAAAATTTAAAATGCCAATATTTGTTACTTTCACTAGTATAATAGTTGTTGAAATTAGTTCAGGCATCATGAAGCTTCATAAACGATATCTTATATGTACATGATTTGTTGAACAGAATCCGATAAAAAAAAAATTAACAATGTAATTCCACTACCAGTCGATCAGATGTGAATTGAGACCTATAAAGTGTAAAATTATTTGTTCTTTTCTTGACCTCAATCTTTGATATGATTACTTAGTAAAAAATAATTTATTTTTTTACTTGACTCGACGTTTAACAAAATTTCTATGAAGCTTCTCAGAAGTTCATTTCATTTTGTATGGTTTAATATATTGAATCAATTTTTTTTTCCTTAAAAAGGAAAAAAGAATGTTGCTTTATAAAGAATTCAACAACCAACGTGAACTTCACAGAAACGTTTGTGGTGTTTTCAACAACAACCAAATTCGATTATATTTAATCATATGATTGGGACCATATCAACACCATCATACAGTAGTTGCTTTCTTGTTCTTCGTCTGTTCTGTAAATAAGGTGTTCCGTTTATGATATCAGCCAATAAAGTTGATGAAGTTGAAAATTAATTATTAGAATATAGAAACTGGTAGGAAAAGAAGTGGGAATTGGACTACAAGACTTGGACAAACACTAATAAGAAGAATCAAAGGATTTTCTGGTTTCTGCACCTAATGACACGGCTTGGAAAATTATGCAGAGTATCACTTTCTATATAGAAATTAGATCATGACAAGAACTTAAAAATTCGGATAATTTGGAAAGTTATCAGTAAATTAAGGGGCTTGTGGAAACTTGAAACACTTTGGTCTGCATAATCAAATACTTTTCTTCACCAAATAGAACGGCTTGGAAAATCCAGTCCTTTTGCATAATTTGTGTTGAATTTTCTTCACAAAGGTTAATAGAGGCCACTTTACAGCCAAACTTACCTGTAGAAAAGTTGATGAAGTTAAAAATTAATCATTATAATACAGAAAATGATTGGAAAAGAAGTGGGAATTGGACTACAAGACTTGGACAAACACTAATAAGAAGAATCAAAGGATTTTCTGGTTTCTGAACCTAATGACACAGCTTGGAAAATTATGCAGAGTATAACTTTCTATATAAAAATTAGATCATGACAAGAACTTAAAACTTCGGATAACTTGGAAAGTTATCAGTAAAGTAAGGGGCTTGTGGAAACTTGAAACACTTTGGTCTACATAATCAAACACTTTTCTTCACCAAATAGCACGGCTTGGAAAATCCAGTCCTTTTGCGTAATTTGTGTTGAATTTTCTTCACAAAGGTTAGTAGAGGTCATTTTACAGCTAAACTTACCTGTAGAAGGTAAGTTGTTTATTTAAAAAGAAGATGAAAACCGACCCAAGTGCTTGACTTATGAAGTCTGTTAGCATGCCAGAGAATCAAATATACACCTCCATCATTCCTATGTTTAGCTGTAGAAGATAAGTTATTTATTTTGATTTTGATTTGTTTTTCTGGAAAATTATATGATAAGGAAAATGGCACAGAACCAAATATACACCCCAATCCGTAATAGCAACTTGATTTTTACATGCCCAATTTTGTTTTGTTGATTCATTGTGAGAACGAAAGCCATGTTCTACGGGTAATACTCGCAAGATTTTACAATTCTATCTTTTATGTAATAACATAGAACCACTTTAAAGAAGAGGCATAGGGAAAATTAGCGTCACCTATACGTAAGTGCACAATATACTAGATTATCAAACAGCATGAGTCTAATACTTGAAATCAACATAAAAGAATAGTATTACATGCTTAAGTAAGAGAAGAAAGTTATTAGAATTTGATGATATTTTGAGACTCGTTTGTTTTGATAAAAATTGTTTCTAAAGAAAGTTGTTCTGCCTAAGAATAATATTTTTTCTCTAGGATTATGATAAATTTCTGTCTTTTATATTTTAGATCCTGACGTGGACTGGGTCGTAGGTGATTTCATAGATTAGGCTGAGCATAATAAGACCTAAAAGAATGTTTCAGTTACAAGGGTATAACTTTTAGCTTGGGTGGAATTACGGAGCCCATTACCTGCCGTTTCGAAGCTCATTCAGATGCCAATGACTTGGCAACCTGGGTTTACTTGGTTGAGGCCATTTCTGGGCCCAAAATCCTTCAAAACATCAGTTTCAGGGCCATTTTGTAATCATGTTTCTGTTTAATTTCGTTTTTAATGTTTAAGATTTGTTTTCATACTTAAGCTTGGTGTTAACGTTTGAGGCGACATTCAGTAATATAATTCAGTTCTTTTAAGGTTTATACCGTTTGTGTGTAGGATATCTCTTTGATTGCTTTCTCTTTGCGTCAGATTCTTTGTCCACTATTGGTTTTGAACCTAGAAATAGAAGGATGATTTAGAGTTAATTGTGTCATTGATAGAAAGTGAAGCAATCTTTTCAGGAATTAACATATTTTTTATGAAATCAATTGAAGATTGCCCTTGTGATTAATAAGCTCCACTCACTGTGTGGTAATTATTCCTCATGCGGAAAACTTCAAATTGTCATTTGTTCGCTATGTGACTGATAAGTTTCACTATCTATGGGATAATGGAGCAGCAAGTAAACTACTAAATTAAATTGGAAATCATTGTTGTTGCCATTAGTTTTGGCATCCTGAAAAAAAAAAAGAAGAATTTTCACATTGCTAGATATTAATTAAATTAATGGAGTTGAGTTCAGGTTGTTTTAATTTTCCTTGCACTTGATTTGCTAAAAAGAATCCAATACATAATTTAATTTAACAATTCCACTACATAGTAAGTGAAAAATAATTTAATCCTTGTCCTGACCCTGTGGTCTTTGGTATGATTAATTACAATGATACCATCTAGTCTAAAAGCAAATCTTGGAATGAATCTATCCTCTTCATTTTTATGTCATAGGTGAGTTATATCTTGATTCAGAATCTTAAAGAGCAAAAGGATCTTTGATTGAATTAGAAAAATATGAAAATTAACCTTGAGAGTAGTAACTAATACATTTAAAAAATATATCAGGCAATCTTTCAAAGGCCCTTGTCCGTGTTCATGCTAATGAAGGTAGAAGTATATCTAATTTTAAGTATTGCGAAATAGTTTAAATGGTTTTGTTCCACCTAATATTGATGGAAACAACACATAATATGCACACTATTCAAATTCAAGATTGTGGAGGAACTAAATCTATAAACATCTCAAGATTAAGTTGAGACAAAGAGGTTAGTTGAGAATGTTAGAATTAAGATATGAAAGTAAAAATATGTTGTACCTCGTAAATCATTTGACTCCAAGCACAAAGGTCCTTGAACTATTAGCTTTATTTAGATATGATTACTGTTGCTCATTACACTTTAGTTGTCAAGAAAGAGTCAAGGGTGGAACTATGTGATAAGGTGAGGGGGTGGTAGCCCTCCAAATTCAACAAATTTTTATTCATTTACTATGTACAAGTTCGCTATCTACCCCCTTTGAGTGTCAATTTTGCCCCTTCAGTAGTTCAACCCCTTCAATAGATTTTTTTGGTTCTCCTCCTGAAGGTGGTGTTTAAATACCATTTCAAAAGTTAAATCTTGAGATATAGACGATATCTATGTCTTATTTTCACATTTTTTGGTAAATATCTTATTCACATTTAAAATTAATTATTGATAGAGGAAGAATGGAAGTACTTAGATACAAGCGTTTTGAATGTTCATAGAATATAGAAACTGGTTGGAAAAGAAGTGGGAATTGGACTACAAGACTTCCACAAACACTAACAAGAAGAATCAAAGACTTTTCTGGTTTCTGCAACTAATGACACGGCTTGGAAAATTACGCAGAGTATCACTTTCCTTTAAAAAAATAGATAATAACAAGAACTTTAATCTACACTTTCTTTCAAAAAATTTCGCATAATTTGGAAAGTTATCAATAAAATAAGGGGCTTGTAGAAACTTGAAATACTTTTTTTCTGCACCAATAGCACGGCTTGGTCTTGTGTTTTTTTTTTTTAAAGAATTTTCTTCACAAAGGTCGAAAGAAGCCACTTTACAGCTAAACTTAACTGTAGAAGATAAGTTTATTATTTAAAAAGAAGATGAAAACTGACCCAAGTGCTTAACATATCGAGTTTGTTAGCATGCCAGAGAATCAAAGACATGCATTGCTAGTGCTATGTTCTTTGTTCTTTTTTGAGTTCCTTCATTTTTCGTCTTAAAGACATACATTTTGGTTTGATTTGATTTTAAGGAAAATGCCACAAAACCAAATATACACCTCCAATAGGAAATAGCTACTTGATTTTATTGCTTATATGTTTATGTGTTTCTAGCTTAAATCATCCTTCCAAGAAGCACATAAAGCCTATTTTCTGTGAAAATTCACCATATAAGCTGTTGTTCCGGGATCTAGAGGTTGAACCTAAGAAATTTCATGTTGAAAACGTGAGGTGATAGTGATCCATGCAACTCAAATAAACTTGTAGGTTGAGAACAGTCAATCTCTGACCCTGAAAGCTCCATTTCATCTCAAGCCATTTGGAATTAGTGAGTAGAATCATTCCATTATCTTAAAATTCCACGTGGGTCAGTCATCTGCCATTGATTCTTTAGACTTTAGAAGTGAAGACTTGTAGGTTTAGTTTGCTAAAGAATTTGTGATAATTTGTTGTGACCACACAAATATGAAACCACTAAGACAATTTCGTTCTTTATAAAAAGTCACTTTCTACATATAACACTTGGGAGTAATACAGTTCTATATTCTCTGGAATAACACAAAACCACTATAAACAAGTGGCATAGGACTAATTGTCATCACATTTATGTAAATGCAGAATATAATAGATTATTACACAGCATATTTCAGTCTAATGCTTGCAACCATCATGTTCATAAAAGAGTACGATTACAAAATAATGAATGAGAAGCAAAATTTTGGAATTGGATGATTCTGAAAGGAAGAGGGAACTACCGTTATGAATGATTACCACATCCCTTGATCGAACAATTAAGATGTTACACGGCATTTGAAGCTACTGTTCTACAAATCAAAACAAAGTTATGTTAGCCGCATTTAGACCCCTTTACTAATACAGGACCAATCCAAATTTTCCCACATAGTGAACTTGTTGAAATGTTCATAATCCAGCCATTGAATGTAGCCAAGGGGATAATTGAAAGGATGAGATTCATCAAATGGAATAAATTTAATTTCAACTGTGTAGCTTAAAATCCAAACGATTTTTTTCTAAGAAGAAAATATTGAATTATAATGAAAGAGAATGTTACCCATGGATGGAAAGATGAAAAAAGGAGAGAAGTTGAATGAACAATACTTGGCAGTTCCGCTCTAATTTGTACTTGATCTGATGTCTACATGACAAAGTCGTGTAGAAAATGAAGAAAAATCAAGTCTTGGCACACAAACCCTTTGCAGCTGAAGCCTCTTTATTCTGTTATCAATAAAACTTGGTAGATTTTATGTATTATCCTTGGTGTATTTTTTTTTTTTTTCTAAGAAAGACAATTTTTATGTGAAATTACTAATTATAAGGATAAAAATATGACCCTGACATCTAATAATCACTTTTACATTCCCAAATAACAAGATGCATAATATATCCTTGTAATCAATTTTAAAATTCAAATGATGAAATTAGTTATGCATGGCATTGATGCAGCGTTGGTTTAAAGGAGACCCTAAATTTGATACCTTTGTCAATCAAAAACAAGAGCTTTGACATCATTGCCATTGTATTCGGTGCTAGGGCAGCATGCAAGATCTTTACAAGATTTCAATGCTTTGAATCACCTTTCTTATGCAGGTTGAGGAAATTCCTCGAGGAAAACCACCAGTTGCTTGCGGCAGCCTTCTATAAGAAACTTTGGGAAGTTCCTCAAGGGTAGAGAAGGTACCACCTTTTCTTTCAGTTTTTTTCCTAACAAATAACCAATATAGTAGTAAAAGGAAGAAGAAAACAACCAACAGAATAGCAGTAACTAAGCAAAGTAAACTGATTCCGATTAATGAAATGGCACTTGCACTTTTGAAAACCCTTCCTTTTGGAATCTCCCCTTGAAGAATATTAAATAATATTCAAATATGATAAGAATGTGAGATTTTGGTGGTATTCTGGAACCTTCCCAAACAAGTTGTTTTTCGAAAGATCTAATTCTTGAAGGCCTCTTAATAAGGACAATGATGTAGGTATACCAACTTGAATTGCCCACTTCCTGAGATAGACCACCAGCTAATGTGTTCTGTTACAAATCATGCCTTTCTGTTGATGAAGAAAGACTAAAAATCTGCTGGGGAATAACTCCATTTAAGTTGTTTTGTAAAATGTTCAGTAGTCTATTCTGGTTTAAGAAAAGTTTAATCATCCTAATGAGAATACCAATGGTGGATGGAATATGTCCATACAATCTTTTTTCTAGATCCAGCGCTTGTAGCTTTTTGAACTTCCCCAAAGAGGTACGAATGATTCTTGTGAGAAAGTTAGCCCACAAGCTCAATATGGTTAAGTTTATGAGATTTGAGATTTCTAGTGGAATGCTACTGAATATCTTATTGGAAAAAATAGACTCCCATCAGTTGGTTCGAGAGAAGAGTTACATATGTGACCAGTTCCAAGCAATGAAATTTTAATTGTGCCATTGATAGAATGTGATGCTGTTTCACAGGATCTAAAGTTCAAGTAAAATCAAACAATTACCGGGAGCAGCATACGCCACACAGCCTTTTATTTTGAGAAACTCAACTTGTGGCCGAGACCAGTCTATCTAAGCCAAAATCACCTACATGAGCAACCAGATCACAATCAAGAACAAAATTGTTAGGCCTTACATCACAAAGAAAGATTGGTTGTTCACATTCATGGTGCAGGTAATGTAAAGCAGAAGCCACATGAATTGCAACATTTAGTCTCTGGATGTAGTGTATAAGAAATTATTACTATTGGAAATAGAATACAACAACTACTCCAAGTACCATTAAGGATTTAGAAATTCAAATTGCGGTTGTTGTAGCGAACCACAATAAGGGAAAATTAGGGTTGCAAAGGTCATGGCAACCGCAATATATTGTTGGCACAAGACAATCACAGACCACCATTTAAATCCCTGGTACGACTCTAACAACCCAAACTCAGCCAACCTGGAAGTAACCATTGCTCTTTACCTGGAATAGTCATAGTGTATGAAAAATAATTGAAATAGTGATGAAAGATGACAGTGTTCATATATTTCTAGTCAATTTTCATCTACCCTTATTTTCTGCTGTTAAGTTGCTATAGAAAAACCTTTTGTTCTGTAAAGTCATTATAGACCACAAGTTAGAATATGGTTGTAAGACGTCTTTGCGTAGGATATCATTTCTTAGCTGCAGTGTATTTCATATAATAGTTTTCTAAAATTTTATGAAGAATTGAGTAAGTATTCTGCAGAAGCTGTATTTCATAACAAAATTTTGTTCTTCTTATTCCGCTGTATCTTTTTCCTCTGTTTTGCAAAAATAATTAAGCTTCACATGGTTTAAAAGGCAAACAGAAAGATTAAGGATTTCAAGCTTCCAAAAAGTGCCTAGTGCCTTCATCCACAAATCTATGACCCTAAGTTCAGGGCAATTGATTTTCTTTCTGATTGTCTGATAATATAATGAAGGTAATAAGTAAAAAGTTGTTTTGGACTGTCAAATAATTGGCAGTATCGTGTGAAACAGAGGCAGAGAAATGTAGAAAAACAGAGAGAGAATGAGAGGGACGAAGGTAGAACCGGAGATGCATTCTAGTTTTTCCTTCTAATCTTTTAAAACTTATGAAGCTTAATGGGTTCAGAGATAGGGACGAAGGGAGAGAGAAGGGTAAACGAAAGGGAGAGAGAGAGAGAGAGAGAGAGAGAGAGAGAGAGAGAGGTGATGAAGGACTGGGAATGAAATGGAAATGGGTCTTATGTATAAATTTAAGTAGTTAAGAAGGTCAACTTAATAATACTTAAAGAAAAACAAAAAACGGGATAATCAAGTTCGAAATGGGCATATTTTCACCATAGATTATTGTTAAAAGTAGCACACATTTCTAGCTTTCACCAGAAACTTCTCCAAATATATTTTTTCAACTTCATCACCGACTTCAAGGAGTAGAAAATAGTAGAAGTAAACAATATAAAATACAGCTATAAACCTACTTGTAAAACTAGAAAAATCTAGATCAGCTACTAACGAACCTAAGTAGAAAAATCTAGGTAAAAAAGCTAGCAACCAAACTAGAAAAGCCTAGAAATAAGAAAAGAAAAAATCTCTTATAAACCGCTATACTTGGGCGGTTATAAGAAGCTTATAAATAGGCACTAGTAGTTAATGAAAGAATGTAAGACAAGTCATAAAAGCCTTGTACATACCACTTCCTTCAAATAGACTCTTTCTACAACTACTACTCATTTATCTCTCTTCTATTTGTCAACTATTTTAAACTTTCTCTCCCAAGTCTCACTTTGTTCACTAATTACCAACATTTTTTCTATCTTCTTCATACACAAACACACCTACTCTCCTACGTCATTATCATATCACTTCCCAATAAACCCACTCCTTTATCAATCACACATACACATTCACATCCACTACTATTATCCTTCCTATAAACTAACAATTATGCTAAGTGGAAGCATGAATGGTAATGATTTAGCCACATAGTATGGGGTTGTATTACTCCATATTTTTGCTTGGGGTAAGTTAAAGGAACCCAGGAAATTAACATGGAACTCTCACTTTCGTATTAATTGTGCTGATCAGCATCATTTTCTTTGATTGAAATTAGAATACCTGGGTAGTCATCGTCTAATAAAGTCAGGTGGGAGGAAACACGTTGCTCTGCTTAATCAAATACGTGTTTCAAACTCCTGTCCTTTTTATTAGTACCACAATTATTTCTTGCACAATCAGCCTCTTGTTCATGTAAGAGGAATGTCAATGTTGTTGGGTGACGTAGTACCAAATTAATGAATAATAAGAGGGCTAAACAGAGGTTGCCAATGTGAAACTAGTGTTGACTCTGAAGGTAAATAATTCCACAACTATTTATAATATTAAATGTCATTTACCTTTTCCCTAATAAGGCAAATTTGCCATTTACTCAAAGTAATGTGTTTTCAGACTGAATTTGTTTCTCACGTTGTGATTTTTATTTTATTTTTGCTTTTTATGAAAATTCTTTTCACAACGATTGCAAACTAATCTAAATGTTTATTGTCATTTTGTCAGTGTACTAAAACTAAAACTTGGTTTAGAAAAACAACGTGTAAGATTGAAAATATAACTTGTAAATGTTATCTAGTATCCACTGGGTCAGGTCTCTCCATTTTGTGCTGATGCTTCTTCTTCCTTGACAAAAGTTTTTCAGGAAATGCAACCCTCACATGATGCCTCACCGCCTTTCCCATTCTCTATATTCTTATCTGTTTTTCATAATGTTAACGTTCTCATTTGATTTTTAATTTATTGGCAAGAATTTGTGCACTGGAGAATCTCAATTTATTTTCTTGATCACCAAAGTTCTGGGTGCTTAAAAGTCAGAAAATTTTAGATAACCGCATTCTACTTAGAATGTGGCATAATTAAATATCAGTAGAACAACTTTGAATTTAGATGTGTGGGGTCCAGCTAAATAAATGATAGGTTAAAAAAAAAAAAGGGAAGCATTGGGTGCATGCTGAAGCCTAGTAATAGACTTGTTGAAATGGTGAAGATGGCAATAGCGTCCCATTATTGAGAGTGGTGAAGCCCATTGATTGCATGAAGAAATAGGAGTCAAAAGCCGCTGCATTTTGGTGAATTCGAGCTGAAGGAAATTGAAGAGATAGATCGCGTAAAATTGGAATGCGGTGCGTGAAAATTTGACAAAGAAATTTTACATAAGCTCTATAAAAAGAGGTGATTTCTCTTCATTTAATCCATAGAGAACAGAGCAACTTAAGAGAGAAAGAGAACCATAAAATATTATAACCAAATAGAAAGTCGTGGGTATCACACTATAAAGAGTGTGAAAAATATTTAAGTGCTCCATATAAAGAGTACTGAGTGGTAAAAATTGTGAGATTTTAAGACTAAGTGTAAATACATAAGTGTGAACACGGTCTAAATTTTATCACAAATAGTAAAATATATTTTGGAATTGGTCTCGTGACTCAACGTTAGAGGGTTTTCCACGTGAAAATTTTGAGTCATTTTTCTTTCACAATTACTATATTTTATTTGTGGATAGTTAATTTTACTAGATTCACTTAAATATTTTAGTATAGGCCAGATATTGATTAAGAAAATTTAAATTATATCAACTGTACAAATACGATACAGTTTAGAACTAAAACAATGAAAAAAGCATGAGATGTGACACTAGTAGTGTAGCATAGAATTACCCATTTTGATATCTGGCTTTTTTTTTTCCTCCATAATTTATCTGTTGTCATTTGATTATTGCAAGAATTTCTGCAAGGGACAATCTCAATTTGTTTTCTTGATAGCCAAGTTCCAGGTATATAGAAGACATAAAATTTTAGAACACATAACTCTACCTGGAATGTGACATTGTTAAGTAGCACTAAAACAAATTTATAATTAGGTCTGAGATTCAAGTATTTCACAGAATTAAGGTAAATGTTTGATAAGTCAGTTTTATACCACTTATCTTGTATTTATCTAACATGATAATTGTATATTCTAGGGTATTTTAGGTGTGATTCTTATAAATTAATGTTTCTTTTTTGGGTTTTTACTTTAGAAGTCTTTGGAAGTCACTCTAATACTTTTTCGGTGTCAAAAAGAGCAAGTTCTGGCAAATTTAGGAATGAGGCAGCAGCTTGGGCGCCGCAACCCCCTATTTGAGAAGAAAACTAAAGATCAAACAGAAGTTAGGACGCCGCAGCATCATGAGAAATGAAATTTGTATAAAGAGGCAAAGACTAGGGTGCCACAGCGCCTTATTAGGAGATTGCAGCTCCCTCAAGGCAGAGAATTGGAGGCTGCAGCCCCCAACGGTCAACTCGAAATTTGACTTCTAAAAGTCCAAATTTCACTAGGATTTCTATCTTATTTTATTTCTTTTTTTTTTTCTCTTAAACTTCATAGGACCTATAAATATGACTTTTTAAGACTAAATTAGGGTTCCACATGTTTTTACACAAGAGGCAAGAAGAGAAGGGAGATCAAGCTTGAAGATTGGGATTTCATCATTGATTTTCAGAATCTAAGAGTTTCTTTCACCTTTTTCTCTTGTTCTTATGTTTAATCTCTGTGTAATCATGCTTTCTTTCATAGTTATGAACTAAATTCCCTTTTAGGGCTATGATGTAGCCTAGCTAGGAAGATTTGTGATTTTCTATTTCTTTAATTCAAGAACTCCTTTATTAATTATCTTCTTCTTCTTAATTTTTCATACTTCTAATTGTTTGATCACAAATTAATTAATTAGAAAATTACAATGAGACTAAGAGGTAATTTATAATTAAAGATCATAGGGATTAAGAACATACGTTACATGTAGGATATGGATATACCTCCATGACCTGTGTAGCTATTTAAAAAGAATTATAGAATTAAGTGAATTTTTAAGTCATTCGCAATTTACATAAGAATATAGTGGGTTTATAACTAAGAGATATTTTTATTTCACCTTGGGAAAGGCTAATAAATAATTTAAGGTTCTTGGCTAGCAATTAGGAAGATTGTTCTTAATTAATAAATTAGGAATAGCAAATTGGAATAGCTATGGTGAAATCAAAAGTCCTAGATATTTCTCATCCATTTTTCTACTTGTCATTGATTTAGTATTTTTGCCTTTAAATTATCACTTATATTCACTCATTGATTTTTTGGAGAAAATTAGAAGACACTCAATTTTGGTACTTACTAGCCACAGTCTAGTCTCCGTGGGGCGATACTTTACTCTCATTTTATTACTTGAAAATGATAATGTACACTTACGTTAGAGTTTTACACAAAAATATTGGATATCATAAAAAAGCTAAATCCTTTTGACCATCACTTCGCTTGGATACAAGCAGAGAAGGTGACAAAATTGTACCAATCGTAAACTGTGCTGTGGTTTTGGAGTAAGTAATGTTCAAGTTTCTTAGCCACCTTGCAAATAACCACACTTGTGGAAGATACTGAGAGTTAGTTATTTAAAAAGAGTAGTATTAAAGACAAGTATTTAGTCTTGTTAAATAGGAAAACACATCGGTCAATTAATTCTTAGATACAACTATGAAAAGCTTACCCCAATAGCCATTTGATTTTTACTTCTCAAATTCTTTTTGGTGGATTTCATAGTTAGTACTTCAATCTATTTTCTACAGATAACACATGGGAGAATGTTAAGTGGATTTTACATCCATTTTATAGATGTTTTTAGCTTAATATTATGTAAATTTCTTGAGGATTTTATGTTTTAATTAAGGTAATTTTTTTATGTATGTTGGTTCAATGAAATTATCAAGTTTGTATGACTTATGGTTCAAAAGATGGAAAAATTGCCAAGATTTTGTGTGTGCAAGACAAAGAGTAGGCGCCCCAACTCCCTAAAGAGAAAGCCCCGGTGCTTGTGAGTAAAGAAAAGAAAGTTTCCACGACACACAAGGGTCCCAGTGCCAACAAGAGACAGCCCCAACGCTCCAAGTCAGAAGAGAGGCGGCCCAGCGCCTCATAACTAGTGCCCCAGCCCTTGTTCTTGGACATGAACCCCAATTTCCAAGTTCCAAGCGCCCGAGCCCCCGCAAAGCTACCATCCAGACAGAGGCAAAGCACCACTACGCCTCCCATCAAGAGCCCCAGCGCTTACCTTTATTTTTTCGTAGACGGAGTTTTGTTTCCTATTTGTAATAGGATTTTTAGTAATTAGTATAAATATATACTTTAGGTTTTAAAAAACTTCTTCTCTCTGAACATTTTTGGAAAGCAAGAAAAGGCAAAAGTAAGGATATGGAGCAAGGATTATTGACAGCAATTCTTCTGCTTTAACACTGAGTTTTATTCTTTTCTCCCTTCAATCATGTTTGGATTTAATTCTATTTTGCTTTCTTTTCCAGTTATGAACTAAACTACCTTCTAGGGCTATAACGTAGCCTAGCTAGGAAGATTTATTGTTTCTTACTGATTTAATTCAAGAACCTTTTATTTTAATTATAATCTTCTTTTTAATATTTTATGCTTATAATTAATTGGCCATTAATTAGCTGATTGCAAGGAAATTGTAAGGTAATTTGTAATTCACGATCATGAAGATTAAGGTCATAAACTTCAAAAAGGATAGGGATATACCCATATGGTTTGTGTAGATATTTAAGAGAATTATAGAATTTAATGAATTCTTAGGTAGTGTAATTCACATATGAATATAGTGAATTGGTGCTTAAGGATATTTTTGTTTGACCTTGGGAAAGACTAATAAATAATTTAATATTCTTGGCTAGTAATTAAATGAAAAGTTCTTGGTTAATGAAGTATGAATAATAAATCAGAATGGCTATGGAGAAATCCAAAATCCTAGATATTTCTCATCAGTCTTTTTACTTGTTATTGATTTAAGATTTTTGCCTTTAGATTATTACTTTAATTCACGCATTGATTGTCTAAATAAATTTGGAATACACCCAATTTTGGTACTTATTAACTATAGTTTCCGTGAAACGATACACTACTCTCATTTTAATACTTGAAAATGATAACGTATATTTGCGTTAAAATTTTACATAACAGAAAACTACATTTCATTGTTTTCTAGAATAACACAGAACCACTTTAAACAAGCAACATAGGACTAGTTATCGTAACAACATATTTTTCAGTCTAAAACTTGCAATAATCATAAAAGAGTAGGATTATGCCTTATGAAGACAAGTAAATTATTGTAATTGGGTGATTCTAAAAGGAAGAGTGAACCAGTATTATGCGTGATTGCCGCATCCCTTGTGCAGAAAGATGTTTTGTACCATTTCAAGTTAATTGAGCTGCAAAACAAAATGAAGTTATGAGTTCCAAAACCAAGAAAGGAGCCCACCCCACCCTTTCAAATACCAAAAGCTATGAGAAGTAGTTCTTTCTAGACAGCAAACTAGCATCGAGAGCTTGCATTGGAGCATCTGTTATTATGTTCATTCATATTGAATAAATTCAAAACCATAAATTAGTATAAAATATAATTTTTAAATTCTTTTATTCTTATTTTCTGTTGTGGTCATATTTCTTAAATTTGATTTCTCTCTTCATTATCTTAGATAGAAAATCAATATGTAGTACCTATTAAATTAATTGATGTAATTTTTCAGGAAGCAAACTGTAGCTCCTTTTATTAATTATAATAACTCTTACATATATCATCTTTGTATAAATAAAGTTCTTTAACTTTAACTTTATAAAAAAATTAAACACAAATTATTTAGGGTTTTGATTCTGACACTTCCTAGTTATATGTCAAATCAAGAAAGTAAAAAAAAAATAAAAAAAAAATAGAATACTTAATTGATAGATTGATTTATCTTATCTTGACTCTCATAACTATTTAGAGTTATCATAAAAGAGAGCCTTTTTGGTGATGAAGAATTTTAAAATAAGACAAGAATGAAATGTACAATGATTGTTTTTAGATAAATTTATGCTAAAAATTATTTCTAGCACTATACAATTATTAAATATGAAAGATAAATATGTCATTATGATTCCCAACACCCACCTTAATTTAAATTCCTAAATAATAAGATGCATTTTCATTCCGAAATTTAAATTATGAAAATAATTACGCAAGCCATAGAAACGGCATTAGCTTGAAGAAAAGACCCAAAACTTGGCAAAAAATAAAAAAGAAATGATACCTCCAAATTGTTACTAGTACATTCGTTGCCTTTGTCCATGATTACTTGCACCAAGAAATGCCTTTTTCACCATTTGCAATTGCTGTGTGACAGCCTCTACATTCATTCTTCCCTCCGGAGACTTCTCAGAACAGGCGAGCCCGATCTCTAAGACTGAAACAATGGATCTTTGGATGGTAGCATTCATTTGAGTCCGGTGGCTACTGATCTCTCCATTTTGTTGTTGTTCTTCTTCTTCATGAAGAAGAATGGGGTCCACAACCTGCAACAGTTTTTCAGGCAATGCTTCCTTCACATAATTATTAAGATTGTAATCATCTATGAATATCTCATCTGTGGGTCTCTTTCCAGTGAACATCTCTAATACAAGGATCCCAAAGCTGTAGACATCGCCTTCCTTTGAAGCTAAACCTCCCAATCCATACTCTGCATTTTAATGCATTAATTCACAAAATTAACTCTTTCATATGGAAAGTAACATAGAGATTATTAGAAACACTTTGTGCACTGAACCTCAATTTAAGCTCTAGATCACCGAATATATGTACTTTACTTACAAAAAAGTAGCTAAATAGAAGTAGAGAGAATCTGTTTGCAGAAGTTTCCATGATTATGGTTTATTTCAGTCTTTTATATTTTAAATCTCTTTTCCTCTATTTCTTTTGGACCAAAGAAGAGAAGGGTGATATAGAGTTATTTCTGCCATATATACAAAGTGATGCAGTCTTAGAGAATTTAAAGTTCATGTAACAAAAAAATGTTACCTGGAGCTGCATATCCCACAGATCCCTTTAATCCAATTGAGCTGGATTTTGTTTCAGAAACTTGAGTGGTGGCAGAGAGAAGTCTTGCTAAACCAAAATCACTTACTTGTGCAACAAGATCAGCATCAAGGAGAACATTGGAAGGCTTTAAATCACAGTGAACAATTGGATGTTCACATTCATTGTGAAGATAATGTAAAGCAAAAGCCACATCTGTTGCAACATTTAGTCTCTGAAGAAAGTTTAATGATTGATTTTCACTTCCCTCTGGGTGTAGCCATTTCTCCAAGCTTCCGTTTGTCATAAATTCAAAAACAAGAGCTTTGAAATCATTGCCGTTGTAATCAGTGCTAGAGCAGCATGTCAAGATCTTGACAAGGTTTCGATGCCTAATTCTTTTTAAGGCATTGCATTCAGCCAAGAAGCTCTTTGAAGCTCCTTTCTTCTGCAAGTTGAGGACCTTCACAGCTACAACTCTTTCATCTGGGTCAAGAGTCCCTTTATATACAGAACCAAAACTACCATATCCAATCAAGTTACTGGATGAAAAACCAGCAGTAGCTTGCAGGAGCATTTTATAGGAAACTTTGGGAAGTTCCTCTATGTTATGGAAGGTAGATGTCTTTCCATTACATTTTTTTACCCAACAAGCAGCAAATGAAATGGCCAATAGGAAGAAGAAAAGAACCACACAAATAACTATGATTACTAACTTCAAATTTTGATGCTCTACCCGTTTTGAAACACTGACAGGGCATTGTGGCAGCTGCAATTCAGGGACACCTCCGCAAAGTAAACTATTTCCAATCAGTGAAATGGCACTTGCATTTTTAAAAGCCCCTCCAGTTGGTACCTCTCCTTGAAGAATGTTAAATGAAACGTTCAAATATGATAAAAATGAAAGATTTTGAAGGTCTCGTGGGATTTTCCCTGACAACTTGTTTCGTGAAAGATCCAAAACTTGGAGACCTTTTAGATAAGCTAAAGATGTAGGTATATCACCTTGGAAGAAATTCCCCTGCAAGTAAAGAAATTCTAGGTTCTTGCAATCTCCAAGAGTTGCTGGAATTTCACCGGAAAAACCATTTTTGGAGAGATCCAATTTGCCAATATTTTTCAAATTGTCAACTTCCCGTGGTAAAATGCCAGTTAATGAGTTTTGTGACAAATTGAGCAGCTGCGACAATGAAAAAAGACTAAAGAGCTGCAAGGGAATAGCTCCAGTCAAGTTATTTTGTGCAATGTCCAAGTATATCAAATGTTGGCAATATACTATACTTGCAGGAATGCTCCCTTCTAATTTGTTACTGTATAACGAAAGTTGAGCCAGCATAGTGAGATTACCTATAGAGGGTGGTATCTGGCCAGACAATCTGTTTTCTCCCAGACGAAGCTGTTGCATCTTTCTGAACCTCCCGAAAGATGTAGGAATGACACCTGTGAGAATGTTTTCCTCCAAATTCAATATGGTTAAATTCGTGAGAGATGTGATTTCTACTGGAATGTTACCATATATCTTATTAGAATGCACTTTCAACTGTTGGATTGATAGATTGCCAATAGCTCTTGGTAGAACGCCTCCAATATTGTTCGCACTGAGACTAAGGTATTCCAATTTGCTACAATTTATCAAAGAATTCAAGAAATTCCAATCTTCCCTGGAATTATGTCCCAAATTATTGTGATTTAAACCTAGCCACGAAAGCTCTTGTAGATTTCCCAAATTGGTTGGAACTGTTCCCACAAAATTATTATGAGCCAAGTCAATGGTTTGAAGACCAGAAATATTGGAGAGTGATGCTGGAATTGACCCAGATAGTTGATTAATACCAAGTGTAAGTACGTGGAGATTTGATATCGTGGTGCCTATTTAGTCTGGTAGATTGCCAGCTAGTTTGTTCTGTGTAGCTGAGAACTCGCTCATAGAAGATATATTGTAGAGAGAAAAAGGGATTTTACCAGACAGTTTATTAGCTGCAATTGAGAAATGGGATAACTTGTTCAAACGGCCAATTTCATGTGGAATAACTCCATCCAAATTGTTGTACTCTACACCGAAAATTTCGAGTGATGAAGCATTGCCTAAAGTAGGTGGCAAGCCTCCTGTCAATTTATTGTTTCCAACGTGAAGAAATTTCAGCTTCATTAAAGAGCCAAACTCAGTAGGTATTGTCCCTACCAATTGATTCATTGCCAAGCTAATGTAACTGAGTTTAGAGCAGTTACCCAAGCTAGTTGGAACTTCTCCAGTTAAAGTGTTATTCCGTAGTAGGAACTCTTGTAGACGAAACAATTGACCAACTTCTTTTGGGATTTGGCCGAACAAATTATTGTGGCGGAGCGCTAAGGTTCCCAGAAAAGAGAGGTTGCCAATATAAGGTGATATAAATCCACTTAATTCACAGCTCTCTATTTGCAAGAGTGTAACTCTCTGGTGCTTCCGGCCACACCATACCCCAACCCAATTGCAAAAGTGAATTGAGTCATTCCACGAGCTCAGAATTCTATATGGGTCTTCGGTTATAGATTCTTTAAATTTGAGCAATGCCAATCTATCAGTCTCATTTGTTAGGGCTTGCACAGCAGGGATTGGCAGCAGCAGTATCAAATTCATAGAGAACAAAAGTAAGAATGGATGGTATACATGGCAGGTTGGGTGAGAGTTAGGCTTGAGAGGCTTCATAATTTTGAGAAGCTTGATGCTAATGAAGTATTTTAGGTATGCACTGAAGTAGTAGCTCTTTGAAATGAGGAAATTATGCACTGAAGCCACAACTCACTGGACAAAACACTAATTATAGGAAGAATCAAAGATTTCTAGTTTCTGGATTGAGGAATCGGCTTGGAAACTATGCAGTATCATCGTCCAATAAAGTAAGGTGGGACCATAAGGATGGTGGAAACACTTTGCTCAGAATAATCAAACATGCCTTTCACAATAGTCCTTTTTGACAGCCCCACAATTATTTCTTGTTCAATCAGCCTCTTGAGCATTCCCTCTTCAGCCTTTAACTAAACGAAAAAAATAAAATGGTCATGCTATTTTATGAAATCGATCAATTTAAAGTACAAAATTAATTAGGGTAAATAATTTAGGAGCTCTCTTGAAAGAAAAAAAATAAGTTGTGTATGGAATTGAGGTGAATGAATAATATTTTTTGAGTTACTTTTACTTTAATCGAAACAAAGTTATGCGTGCTACATTGAGACAAAATAATCTTAGTAGCAAAAACATTTTATTGTAAGACAAAACTAATGCTATTGCTATTGTACAATGATGATTGGTGACATTATTCAACAATGAGAATCCTAACACAGTAAAAGAGGAAGCATACAAAAATAATTGAGAACATGTGTACACGAAATAGACCAAGCCATAACAGTTTAAGATTTTTTTTTTTTTTTTTGGTTTTGGTAATAAACATTTCAAGACTTGGAAAACTAGTAAGATGTGTCAAAGTATTATGGAAACCATTAAATGCAGTCTAATGATGAGGGGTTTGGATAATTTGTAAGAGATCAGATATTTAAGTCCATGTCATCATGTAATTAAAAAAAAAAAAAATTACGATCTCTAAACCCAATGTCATCATTTGGAAATAACAAGGACAAGCAGGAGTATTAATTATATAGTGTATCATCTTCTTTACAGAAAACATAAAATGATAAGAACTTTGGTCTTATTTGTGGAATAGTTTTGCATTATTATGGTCTCTGCACCGAATGTCACCACATGAAAATAACAAGGACAGACGGGAGTATCGATTATATGTTCAATGTATCATCTTCTTTCCTCAAAGAAAAAATGATGAGAACTTTGGTCTTATTTGTGGAATAGTTTTGCATTATTATGGTCTTTGCATCCAATGTCACCACATGGAAATATCAAGGACAGGCAGGAGCATTGTTTATGCTCAGTGTACGATCTTCTTTTCACAAAGCAGAAATGATGAGAACTTTGGTCTTATTTGTTGAATAGTTTTGCACTGTTATGGTCTCTGCACCGAATGTCACTACATGGAAATAACAAGGACAGGCAGGAGTATCGATTATGCTCAGTGTATCATCTTCTTTCCACAAAACATAAATGATAAGAACTTTAGTCTTATTTGTGGAATAGTTTTGCATTATTATGGTCTTGCACCCATTGTCACCACATGAAATTAACAAGGACAGGCAGGAGTATCAATTGTGCTCTATCATCTTCTTTTCACAAAACAGAAATGATAAGAACTTTGGTCTTATTTGTGGAATAGTTTTGCATTATTTGGGAAGGTGGGGCATTAGGCTTGTGGAAACACTTTGCTTCAACCAATACCATGGCTTGCAAAATCCAAATTCTTTTCTCAAAGCTTTAATCCAATATGTCTTTCGTACTCCCATGCTTTTCTTTGGCACCACCACTATTTATTGTTCAACCAAGTGCTGAAGCCCTCCTCTGCAGCCATTGACTTGACCAAGAACTTTGTGAAGATATTTTATGAACTCAATGAATAGGTAAATAAGTCAATGATTCTAGGTGAGCCCAGAACTTTCCTCGCATTTCACTCCAAGTTTCAACATCTAAGGAAAATCTGTATCTCTTCTTGGCTCCAAGTAATAACAAACGAGAAGAGTTCACATAACTGAAATGCCAAAGAAAATACCTGCAAACGAATTATTCAACTTTCAAGTCCTTCTTTCTTATCTCTCTCTTTCGGTATAAGACAACCCATATGACTACTATCTGTGTGCAATTTGAAAAGAAAACTCAAAAAAAATTACCTATTCTTAACTATTGAAAAGACTATATATATTCTCTGGGACACTAGCGAAGACATGGCTAGGTACTACCATACTTTTCTTTGTTTTGTTTATTTATTTATTTATTTTCCTCTTAGTGAAGTAGCACCATTTCTCTTTCAAATTACACACAGCTTTCCATCTATTTCATCATATGCTAAGGCCATGGCCCATGGGTGACAGAGAGGAGCAAAATGGCTCTAATCAAATCCTTACGTTTCACAAATAATATTTATTACTGTAAATAATTTTTATTAAAACTATCATGTCATAGTTGCTTTCTTAGTAATTATGGCATCCATACAATAAAGTTGATGAAGTTGAAAATTTAGCATTTAAAATATAGAAACTGTTTGAAAGAGAAGTGAGAAAATGGACTCCGAGACTTGGACAAACACTAACAAGAAGAATCAAAGCCTTCTACGTTTTCTTCACCTAATGACACGGGTTGGAAATATCAAAACACTCACGTCCATATCAATTATGCAGAGAGTATCATTTTCTTTTGAGAAATTAGAAAACGACAAGAACTTTGGAGTTTGATCTACAACTTGTGGAATAATTTTATATTATTTCGGTTTTCTCACTGTTGATTTTCTGGCTTTCTTTCATACTCCAATCTTTTTCACTGGCACTGCACCCATGAATAGTGACGGAGCCTAAACTAAATTCTTGAAGGGGCTAAAGGATTATATTTAAAAATAAAATAAAATGGAAGGACCACATTAAATTTAAAAAAAAAAAAAAAATTGAGGGGGCCAAGTAATTTTTTAAAAATAAATTACATAAAAAAAATTTGGGTGGTCTATGAGCTCCTCCTACTATTTAGAAGCTCCATTCCTAGCCATAAACTTGATGAATAAGCTTAAGCTATATAAATTAAAATAACATGAAATGCAATATTTTTGGGCCACCCCAGAACTTACGTTTGTGCTTTCACTCCTAATTTTATGACGTAAGGCATATGTCAGTATTTTTCTATATATAACTTTTTATACATTACTTTTTCTATAAAAAAAAAATAATAATTATCTAGACATTTAGAGATTTTAATTAAAGACATGTAATTATATTTTACATTATTGATCACTACTATATGAAACTTTTACCATCATCATACCAAGTGCTATTTAATTTTTCTTTAAAAATCTGTTTCAACAATTTCCCACACACACACACACACACACACACACACACACACACACACACACACACACACACACACACACACACACACACACACACACACATATATATATATATAACAAAAGTGCTCTAGCCGATTTAAAAGTTATGGACAAATTATTCAGTGCATTTAACATACTATTTTTTCCAAACATTGAACGTACTTCGATCTATGAAGTGACTTTCAACACCTAGAGGTGGCTTCTATGAAGCTTCATAAAAGTTCTTCAGTTTGATATTCTGAATCAAAATACTTGAGGAAATGTGTACAGATAAGAGACATTACATTAGAAGACAAAGCTATAGCATTTCAACACTTGAAGACAAAACAAGGATCAAAGAATTACGGCTTCTGCACCCAATCACATGTCCATATCAATTATGTACAATGTATCGTTTTATGTACACAAAGTAGAAAATGACAAGCACTTTGGTCTTATTTACATTTTGTTGAATGATTTTGCATTGTTTGGCTTCAGACTGCATGTAGCTGCGTGTTAACTGATCAAGTTTCACTATCTATGGGATAATGGGGCAGCAGATATACCACTAATAGCATCCACCTCCATCCTAGTTGTTACAATTAGTTTAGGCATAATTAAAGAAGATGAAATTTACAGCAGATATACCACTAACTAAAATTCAAGTCTCCACAAGGATCTTCCTCGTCTATCTGTGCCTTGTTGATTACAATAGCATCTGGAGAGGATTGAATGTCACTGAATGAATTTTAAAATGCAAGGGTCCTTTAATGTTAGATTAACGAAATACTAATCAATCTACTTTCCCTAGACCAAGCCATCAAAGATTGGGTAGTTCTGCCAGATTCCCTGGAATTTGACCCAGAGATAATCGTAATATTTCTAGTTTTACATCATATGATCTAATACCATCCACGGATTAGAATTCAATTCCCCTACTAAAGCTAAGGAATCTCACATTCAAAGTGAGAAACAGGGATTCAAATTGCCTTTGCAGGATGTTGCGGTTGCATGTTGGAATTGCAGGAAAATTCTCTAATAGCGATTGCCTTTCTTTTGTAAGTGTAACAGTTAACAAAATTTGAAATTAAAAGAAAATAATTTCAGTGAAACCGGATAAACTAAAAATCAGTAAACTGCGCAGTTTGTATGCAATTGTGTAAAGGTTCAAAAAATAGAGTATCAAATATATGGCTATAAAGCATATATATACACACATATAATATATGTATACATATGTATATATATACACACACACCTCCATGATTGCTATGTTTGGTTAATGTATTACTTCCGTTCCTTCAAAATTTGTCTTAAACGTAGGCACTTTATATTTTTGATTAAGATAAACACATCTGTCAATTCTTAGGTGCTGTTACATTGAAAAATTTTACTTGAATAGATATTTGAGTTTTGCTTGCTAATTTTTTTTTTCTTGGTTTATTGTAAGAATTAAATAGCCACTTTTCGGAATAACACAAACACATTAAACAAATTGCAAAGGACTAAAATCTTCATCTTTATATAAATGCACAGTATACTTCATTACAACACAGGACATTTTAGTCTAACACTTGCAATCAGTATAGAAGAGTAGGATTACATGCTTAATGATGAGAAACTTATTAATTCCAAAGGAACACTGAACGAGGATTGTACAAGATTGCCACATGCATTGCACAATAAGATGTTATGCACCATTTCAAGTTGCTGTTCTGCAAATCAAAACTAAGTTATGTTAGCCCCATTGAGACTTTTATCATAATGCGGGAAAGAGTCAAATTAACTTTTCCACATAGAAAACTAAGTTGCTTGCTCAGTTCAAACTTTGCAGTATTCAAGACTATTTAATGACTTCCTTAATTCCTATGCATTTACTTTAAACGACAGATAAAAAGAACTAGAGGGAATAATTTTAAGAATAAAAACGTGATTCTGGTGTTAAAATTTCACTTCTACGTTCTTAAATGATAATATGCATGTTACAATTTTTCCCATTAATTTTAAGACTCAAAATATGAAATTATTTATGCATGACCTAGATACAGAACTAGTTTGAAAAAGCACTCTTAACTTGGCAGCAACATCAAAACAAAATAATTAAACTCACCTGTAGAACCGTGGTCTTTCTCCATGATTATTGCTGCTAAGAAACACCCTTTTGACCTTATGAAGTTGCTGGGTGACATTCTCCATATTTATTCTTTGATCAGGAGACTCCTCAGAGCAGGCAAGCCCAATCTCTAAGACTGAAAGAAGTGCCTGATTGTTAGCACTAGCTTGGGTCTGGTTGCTTCTTTGCTCTCCATTTTGTGCCTCTGCTTCTTCTTGGAGAAGGATAGGGTCCACAACTTTCATAAGATTACCAGCTAATGCTACTTTCACATAATTGTGAAGATTGTAATCATCTACAAATAACTCGTCAGTGGGCCTCCTTCCTGTGATCAACTCTAACACAAGGATTCCAAAGCTGTATATATCACCCTCCTTTGAAGCTTCACCTCCAATTCCATACTCTACATTTTGATCCATTAATTAAATTACTACATTAACTTTCTCATTGGACATGTGGTATGGACATTATTAGAAGCACCAGAATCATATATACTTTATGTTCTGGATCAACAAATAAAGTCATGATAGATATATGTCAAGTCAGAAAATTTCAGACAATTAAAGAACTTAAATATAACAAGGTTAGAAAGAAGTACAGAAATTATTTTACAGGATTTACAGCATTTATGGTAAATTTCAATCTTTCATAATTTAAAACCTATGCCAGCTACTTGTTTGGATCTAAGAGGAGAAGGCTGATAGAGAACTAATCGTGCAATAGATAGAATGAGATGCTGATTTACAGGATTTAAAGGTCAAGTAAAATCAAGTAATTACCTGGAGCAGCATAACCCACAGAGCCTTTTAATCCAATTGTGCTGGATTTATTTTGAGAAACTTGACTCGTGGCAGAGAGAAGTCTTGCTAAACCAAAATCACTTACGTGAGCAACCATATCAGAATCAAAAAGAACATTGCTAGGCTTTAAATCACAGTGAAGGATTGGTTGTTCACATTCATGGTGAAGGTAATGTAAAGCAGAAGCCACATCAATTGCAACATTTAGTCTCTGAAGAAAGTTTAGTGATTTATTTTCACTTCCCTCAGGATGTAGCCATTTCTCCAAGCTTCCATTTGTCATAAATTCAAAAACTAGAGCTTTGAAATCATTGCCACTGAAATCAGTGCTAGAGCAGCATGTCAAGATCTTGAGAAGGTTCCGATGCCTGATTCTTTTTAAGGCATTGCATTCAGTCAAGAAGGTCTTTGAAGCTCCTTTCTTCTGTAGGTTGAGGACCTTGACAGCTACTACTCTTTCCTCTGCGTCAAGAATCGCTTTATACACTGAAGCAAAACTACCCAATCCTATCAAGTTATTGGGTGAAAAACCACCAGTTGCTTGTTGGAGTCTTCTATAAGAAACCTTGGGAAGTTCCTCAATTGTAGAGCACGTAGATGTCTTTCCTTTACATTTTCTTACCCAACAAATAGCAAATAAAGTGACCGATAGGAAGAAGAAAAGAACCACACAAATAAGTATGATTACTAACTTAAGAATGTGATGCTTTTCCCGTTTTAGAACACTGGTGGGGCATAATGGCAGCTGCAATTGTGGGACACCGCCACAAAGTAATCTATTTCCAGTCAGTGATATGGCACTTGCATTTTTGAAAATCCCACCTATTGGAACTTCTCCTTGAAGATTGTTGAATGAAATATTCAAATATGAGGAGTAAGAAAGATTTTGAAGATTATTGGGTATTTTTCCTGACAAGTTATTTTGGGAAAGATCTAAAACCCGAAGACCTTTCAAGGCTGCCAAAGATGCAGGCAGAGAACCTTGAAAGGAATTTCCCTGCAGGTAAAGGTATTCTAGGCTCAAGCAATCTCCCATCTCTAGAGGGATTTCACCAGACAACATATTTTCAGAGAAGTCCAGTGAATTGGTACTTTTCAAATTTCCAACTTCTCGAGGTAAACTACCACTTAATGAGTTGTGTGACAAATTGAGCATGTCTGATAACAAAAAATGACTAAAAAGCTGCTGAGGAATAGCTCCTGTCAAGTTATTTTCTGAAATGTCTAAGCTTTGCAAACGTTGGAAATTCCCAATACCTGCTGGAATGCTACCTTCAAACATATTATTGTTTAAGTAAAGTTCAAGGAGTGCAGAGAGATTACCTAGGGAGGATGGAATATTCCCGGACAACTTGTTTTGTTGCAGATGCAGCGCTTGTATCTTTTTGAGCTTCCCAAAAGAAGTAGGAATCATCCCTGTGAGAAAGTTATCCCACAAGGTTAATATGTTTAAATTTGTGAGAGATGTTATTTCTTCTGGAATGTAACCATATATCTTATTGGAATAAAAATAGACTTCTTCGAGTTGGTTTGAAAGATTCCCAATAGCTTTGGGTAGAGTGCCTCCAACATTGTTCCCACCAAGATCAAGATATTTCAGTTTGCTGCAATTTATCAGAGAATTCATGAAATCCCAATCTTTCCTTGTGTTATGTCCCAAATTATTTTCACCGAAACCGAGCCAATACAGTTCGTGTAGATTTCCCAAATCGGTTGGAACTGACCCCACAAGATTATTACCAACCAAGTCAATGACTTGAAGCCCAGAAATGTTGGATAGTGATACTGGAATTGACCCAGATATTTGATTAAGGCCAAGTTCAAGTAATTGAAGATTTGACATCGTGGTGCCTATGTAATCTGGAAGATTGCCATTTAGTTTGTTTTCTGCAGCCGAAATCATGCTGATAGATGATATATTGTAAAGAGAAGAAGGGATTGTACCAGAGAGTTTATTACTTACAATTGCAAATATGGTTAACTTTTTCAAATGACCAATTTCGTGTGGAATAACTCCATCCAGATTGTTGCGTGCTGCAGAAAAATTTCTAAGTGATGAAATATTCCCTAAAGAGGGCGGCAGACCTCCTGTCAGATTATTTACTCCAAGGTAGAGTAATTCAAGCTTACTTAAAGAGCCAAACTCCATAGGTATAGTCCCTATCAATTGATTTGTTGTCATGTGAAGGATTCTGAGTTCAGAACAGTTGGCCAAGCTAGTTGGAAGTTCTCCAGTAATTGTGTTATTCTGAAGCTGGATTTCTTCTAGGTCAAGCAAATGACCAACTTCGCTTGGAATTTGGCCAAACAAGCGGTTGTTGCTGAGTATGATAGATCTAACAGAAGAGAGGTTGCCAATATAAGGCGATATAAATCCACTTAACTCATAGCCCTCTAGTTCCAAGGCTATAACTCTCTGGTGCTTCCAGCGGCATGTTACTCCAACCCAGTTGCAGAAGTGAATTGAGTCATTCCAGAAATCAAGTACCCCATGTGGATCCTTAATTATTGATTCTTTAAATTTGAGCAAGGCCAGTCTATCAGTCTCATTTGTTAGTGCTCCTGCAGCATGGATCAGCATTGGCAGCAGCAATATCAAGTTCATAGTGAACCAAAGTAAGAACTGAAGGTAAATAGAATAGTAAGCGTTATGCTTGGGAAGCTTCATTATGTAGAGAATCTGGAAGGTAATCAAATACTTTGGTTTGGTGAGTGAGAAAGTAATATGAAGTGAAGCGCCTCTGCGAAATATTAAAATGCTTTTATATTGTGTTTGAACTTTAAAAGGACAGGTGATGAAGTTTGAATCACAGTACATCTTACTTGACTTTCAACACTCAGAAGTAAATTCCATGAAGTTTTGTTGTGAAAATTCCAACGCAAGTGTACGTTGTCGTTTGCAAGTAATAAAATGAGATCAATTTATCGTTCCCACGAGGACTAATGTACCAACTACCGAAATAGGGTTAACCTTAACTTTATCTAATCAATCGATAAGAAGATATTTCAATGAAACAACTAAAAATAGAATGAAAACAATGTAAACCAGAAAAATAGCAAATTAAACCAGAAAAATGATAGATTCAGCAAGAGAGAAACACCTAGGGTTCCGACTTCACCATAATTACTCCCAGCTTTCATTCCATATTCCATTAACTCCAATTTATCTTCCTATTTGCTAATCAAGATTCCCTAATTTATTCACTAGCCTCTCCCAAGGTCTAGTGTAAATATCCCTTAACTACTAACCCTGTATATCCCTATACGAGTTACAATAATTATGAATTCATTTAGTTTTGTGGATCTTTTTAACTGATTACATGAGCCATAGAGGTATATTCCTATCCTCCATGTAACTCATGGCATTTACCCCAAGGAACTTGACACACAACTCTCCTTCCGGTCTCATTGTGATTAACAATTCATCTAATTATTGGCCAGACAATCAGAAGCATTAAGAGAAGAGATAAACGCTCAAATTTAAGAGATAAATAATGGAATTAACTTCATAAGAAACTACAGCTGGTCCTAATTAGGCTACATCGTACCCTAGATAAGAGAATTAGTTCATACTAGATGAAGAGAACAAGAAAGAATAAAATTGAGACATGATTCAAAGGTAAAAGAGGAAAAACTCTGGTTTGAAGGTCAAATCAGCCTTGCATCTCCTCCCTTCAATCCTTGCTTTGCCTCCTTTGTGCCTCCAAAAGTGTCTAAGAACGAACCCCTTTCTAATTCCCTAGCTTTCCTATTTATACCCCTCACTCTAAAGCCCTAAAACCCATGAGAAAATAAGCCGCGTCTGCAGAATTAAATTCGGGCGCCGCACCTCTGAAGTTTGGGCGCCGCACCTCTGACTCGCTGGAAGAACTTTGCTTCTTTTCACTTTCGGGCGCCGCACCTCTGTATTTTGAGGGGTGCGGCGCTACTGTTCAAGGGGTGCGGCGCTGAGCTGCTGTCCCAACATGTGTATTTTTTCGCATACGGGGGGTGCGGCGCTACTGTTCAAGGGGTGCGGCGCTACTGTTCAAAGGTGCACCCCTGAGCTGCTGTCCTGGTTTTAAGTTTCATGCTCCAGGGGCCGCGACTCTAGGTTTTGAGCGCCGCAACTCTTGAATTCTGTCCCAAAAACTTCTCAATTCTTCAATTCTTCATTCTAACCTATGAAACCTACAATTTAACACAGAAGATCACATTATATGATGATTAATCTCAATAAACAATCAAATACTTAAGTAAAGGATATCTAAAAAGTGGATATAAAAGCCACTCAACAAGTTTCATTAAATTTCTTCTCAATTTGTTTGGCCTGATCTATTGAATCAAGTTTTTTGTTGCTTTCTTAGTTATCTCATAGTTGCTTTCTTCTTAATCATATGTTTTATAAGAAGTTGTTCCCTTTACGGAACGGAACCCCTAACACAATGTTGGTGACCTTGAAATTTTAGCATTCGAATTAGAAACTGGTTGAAAAACAAGTGGGAATTGGACTAAAATACTTAGACAAAGTCTAACAATAAAAAAAAAAAAAAAAAAAAAAAAAAAAAAAAAAAAAAAAAAAAATCGAAGCCTTGGAAAATTGTGATCATTTTCTTTGTAGAAATTAGAAAATGACAAGAACTTTGGTATATACCATGTGGGATAATTATACTTCATTTGGAAAGTCAGTAAAGTAAAGAGAACTTTTGAATTCTCTGTAATTCACACTCCCATTCTTTTCATTCACACTGCAATTATTTCTTGTTCAACTAACCCCTTAATCACTCATATTTGCAGCCATTAACATGATGAATAAGATTATGGAGCTGTTGTATGAACTCAATTACTAGGTAAGCCAATGATCTTGGGTGACATGACATCAGAATTTGCCTTGAAGGTTTGGTTATAAACTATTCAAGACTTGAACACTAAGAAGAAGAATCAAACAATTATGGTTTCTGCACCAAATTACACGGCTTAGAAATAACCAACAATCCCATCCATATCAATCATACAGTGTGTCAATTAGTCTTGGTTTGGAATATTGTTGCATTATTGTAGAAGTCATCAGTAAAGGTAGATGGGATAAGGCTGGTGGAAACACTTCTCTGTAACCAATAGAATGGCTTGGAAAACCCAAAGACTTTCTTAAAACTCTAGTCTAACTTGTCTTTCACATTCCCATACTTTGCACTGTCACCAAAAATTAGTTCATGTTCAAGCAACCCCTTAAGCACTCCTTTGTTGCCCCTGATCACATGGCCAAAAACTTTGTCAAGCTATTGTGTGAACTCAATACATAAGTAAGTCAAAACGCTCATTAGTCATCCCACTAATTTTTTCTTTAATAACATTGTCAAATTTATCATTCTGTGACATCAATGTGTCAAATTTAAGGTTAAGGTTGCAAGATCTTTTCCATATCCCTAGTTAAAAAATTTAGCATGACAAAAAATCCTTTAAATTTGTGTTTGAAAGCATAGATGTTGAAAGTTCAGTCATAGTACTGTTTACTTGACTCAACTTAATTTACTCGACTTTCAACACCTAGAGGTGCTTCAATTAAGCATCATAAAATTAGACTTTATCATACACTAATAAGAAGACTAAAATACTTAGACAAAGTCTAACAATAAAAAAAATCAAAGCCTTGGAAAGTCAATCGTGATAATTTTCTTTGTAGAAATTAGAAAATGACAAGAACTTTGGTCTATACCCTTAATCACCCATACGATGAATAAGATTATCGAGCTGTTGTATGAACTCAATTACTAGGTAAGCCAATGTTTGGGTGACATGACATCAGAACTTGCCTTGAAGTTTTGGTTATAATTAAACTATTCAAGACTTGAACACTAAGAGGAAGAATCAAAGAATTATGGTTTCTGCACCAAATTACACGGCTTAGAAATAACCAACAGTCCCATCCATATCAATCATACAGTGTGTCAATTAGTCTTGGTTTGGAATATTGTTGCATTATTGTAGAAGTCATCAGTAAAGGTAAATGGGGATAAGGCTTGTGGAAACACTTTTCTGTAACCAATAGAATGGCTTGGAAAACCCAAGGACTTTCTTAAAACTCTAATCTAACTTGTCTTTCACATTCCCATCCTTTGCACTGTCACCAAAATTAGCTGATGTTCAAGCAACCCCTTAAGCACTCCTTTGTTGCCACTGATCACATGGCCAAAATCTTTGTCAAGCTATTGTGTGAACTCAGTTCATAAGTAAGTTGAAACGCTCATTAGTCATGCCACTCATTTTTTTCTTCAATTACATTGTCAAATTTATCATTTTGTGACATCAATGTGTCAAATTTAAGGTTAAGGTTGCAAGATCTTTCTCATATCCGTATTTAAAAAATTTAACATGATAAAAATGCTTTAATTTTGTGTTTGAAAGCACAGATGATATATGAAACTTTAGTCATAATGCAGTTCACTTGACTCAACTTAATTTACTTGACTTTCAACACCTAGAAGTGGCTTCCATTAAGAGTCATAAAATTAGACTACATTAAATTTGAATTTTGAAGAACGTGTATATATATATTTCAACAACATATATATATATATATATATTTCAACAACATACTCTAATTTCTATTTAATTGGATAATCTTGAAGTTTTAATTTTATCTTAATATCTCTTATATGCACATCTTGATACATTGAGTTAATATAGTTAGCCAAGGTTTGAATTTGGAGCCAGTCAGAGGGAGTCAATGAAACTCCGTACATGAAAATGAACCGAGGGTTACCTTGACCATTAAACGAAAAAAAAAAAAAAAAAAATNAAAAAAAAAAAAAAAAAAAAATCAACACTTGAAAGATTGGCAATTTATTAACACAATGTACTCTAAATTGAACCTTATATAAGAAATTATGATGTTTGTTAGCTCACAATTTTGAAATTAATGTAGGATATCCAATCAAGTACCAAGGAAATGGGTAGGTAGTTGAAACAGAATAAGTTCTATTTCAAACTATACTCAGAAGAAGAACAAAATTAGAGATAAACGGTGAGATTCAGGAAAGGGAAGACTCACATCTGTGACCAGTGCCACCTCTGTAAGAGAAGCAACGCACTGTGAATGTTAGAACCCGTTTAGTGTGATTGACTGCAGAATCAGTTTACTGTAAATGACCGAATATACAAAATAAAGACTAGGTTATAAGATTTATTTTTCCCTAGACTAACCCATCAAAGATTAAATAGTTTTCCCAGATTCCCTGGAATTTGACACAAAAATTTGTTAGAATTTACAAACATTAATATCGAATAATGAAAGGTGGATATTGTCCCAGAGAATTGACTGATAACAATACCAATCTTTTGGAGAGTGGGCAGTGTGGGGCTAAGGTTAGCTGAAAGAGTTCCATGAAGTTGCTTATCTGAAATTGAGATAATGGTGAAAGATGAAGTGTAATGGAAGAAGTCCTTACTTATAATGTTGTGTGTTTTCTGCATTGCAATTCTTATTAAAAAAATCTTTGTAAAGTTTCACCGAAGAAATTACAAAATTTCTTAGGTTGATGAACTTATGAAATGTCAGGAGTGCACAACTTAATAAACTTAAAGGTTCAGATAGTGACTCTCGGGAAGTTGTTTTTCATAATCAATTTTGTTCTTCTCCCTCCCTTGCATCTACTTCTTCAGTTTTGCTAAAATAATTAACCTTCACAGGACTTAGAAGGCAAACAAAGAGGTTAAGGATTTCAAGCTTTCGCAATGTCCATAGCGCCTTCCTTGAGGAATCTATGACCCTAATAGTTAAGAGCAATTGAATTCCTCTTTCCAACATCTTTTAGTAAGGCAGAGATACTACAACGTCTTTTTCGTCAAACTCCTATTATGGACTCATTTGAAGTCCCTGGTTTTTGGGTTTTCTAATTGTCAATTCAACTTCCTTTTCATTGGCTCTGAAGCCACTAACTTGATGAATTATTAAGCTCAAGCCGTCTGGCAGGTAAGTCAATGGTTTTGGATGGGCTTACTCCTAAGGTTCGTTTGGTAGTATAGGTAACGAGAGTAAATTTTGTCGGGATAAACTTTTATGCATAAAAAATAAGTCATTTGACATAAAAGAATCTCTAAGATCAATTTGAGGTATCTTTAGGCTTTTTAAGGTTCTTGTAAGTTGATCCTAAAGATCTTTTTTTATGTCAAATGACTTTTTATTTTTTGTATGTGTGAAAATTTACCCGGATAAAATTTACTCTTATTATCTTCCGATAAGTCAATTTTATACCGTTTATCTTTTGTTAATTTAGCTTGATCTTTGATTGTTCTAGGGTATTTTAGGTTTGATCATGATGAACTAATGTTTCTTTTATAGGTTTTAACTCTAGAAGTCTTTAGAAGTCACATTAGTGTTTTTCAGTGTCAAAAAAAGAAGATTTCTAGAATAATTAAGTAGATGTAGCAGCTTGAGCACCGCAGCCCCCACCCCCAGCGTTGTGACGCTGCATTTGCACAAGAAATGAGAAAATTACAGAAGCTTAGGTGCTGCAGCGCCCTTCTTCAATACAAGGCCAATTTCAAGTAGAATCTCGGAGGCTACAGCACCCAATCTGGTGGCCACAGCGCCCAACGGTCAACTTGGGATTTTGACTTCAAAACTTCCTATTTTCATTAGGATCCCTATTTTATTTTAATTCCTTTTTCTTTTAAACTTCCTAGTACTTATAAATAGGACTTTTAGAGACTAATTAGGGTTCCACACGTTTTTACATAAGAGACAAGAAGAGAAGGGAAATTAAGCTTGAAGATTGGGAATTCATCATTGATTTTCAGAGTCTAGGAGTTTCTTTCACCTTTTTCTCTTGTACTTATATCTAATTTCTATGTAATCATGCTTTCTTTCATAATTATGAACTAAATTCCCTTCTAGCGCTATAATGTAGCCTAGTTAGAAAGATTTATGATTTCTTACTAATTTAATTCAAGAACTTAAGTGTTAATTATCATCTTCATCTCAATAGTTTATGCCTCTAATTGACTGGCAATTAATTAGTTGATTTGATAATTGCAATAAAACTGAAAGGTAATTTGTAATTCATGACCATAGAGATTAAGATCATAGATTTCATAAGGGATAGGGATATATCCATGTGGTTTATGTAGCTATTCAAGAGAATCATAGAACTTAATGAATTTTTAGGTATTTTAATTTACATAAGAAGATAGTGAATTGATACTTAGAAATATTTTCGTTTGACCTTGAGAAAAGCTAATGGATAATTTAGGATTGTTGACTAGTAATCAAGTAGATAGTTCTTGGTTAATGAAGTATGAATAAAAAATTGGATAGCTATGGTGAAATCAAAAGCCTTAGATATTTCTCATCTATCTTTCTACTAGTTTTTGATTTATTATTTTTTCCTTTAAATTATTACTTATATTCACTCATTGATTTGGTACTTATTAGCTACAATTTCTGTGGGACGATACTCTATACTCATTTTATTACTTGAATTGCATTAAAGTTTTACACAACACCCTCTACCAAATACACCCTAGCTAGTTTTATCTTTCGAGGCATATACATGTATTCTTGTAGAACTTAATGATATACTTTACTCTCCTTTTTGAAAAAAAAAAAAAAAAAGAATCTCTACAATTGATAAACGTCTAGAACCTTTAATTAAAGATGTATAACTTAATTTACATTATTCAATCATTGCATCAATAGCTTGTAGGTCTAGTGGTACCTCCTTTGATTATGGTTAATGTCAAAGATTTTATTCTCGCCCTATACATACTCCCCTCCTATTTTCTTTGCACGTTGCGCTCTATTGTAACCATAAAAAATTATTGAATCACTGCTAGTTGAAAAAAATGAAGCATCATCACTATCATCTACCAATGCTATTGAACTTTCCCTTAAAAAATCTGTTTTAATATTTTCTGCTCTAAAACTTGTATAGAAAAATATTTGCACTGTGAAAGATTATGTAAGAAGTCCTTGATTGTTCCCCTGTTTTAATTGAAATTAATTAAATCTTTACAGAATTTGCGAAGCTAACAGAAAGGTTAACAACATTTTGCAGAAACCTCTGACCCTAACTTCAAAGCAATTGGACAAGGACCTGTAATTTCTTCTTACAGCATGTCAATAGTAAGGTTTAGAAACTGTAAGTAGCACAGAATACCAAATTTTTGTGGAATTTCACCATATAAACTGTGGCATGGGTCACCGGAGGCTGATGAACAAAAAGAGATAATGATTTGTTCATCTAAAAATAAATGAAAATTTGATTTACCTCATTTTATAATTGCTTTAAGTTTTGTTGTCTTTATTTATTGTGTCAACTTAAGAGCCACTTTCAACATACAACACTCAGGAGAAATGCAATTCCATCTGCTCTGGAATAACATAAAACCACTATAAACATGTGGAGTGGCTAGGACTAATTGTCATCACATTTATGTAAATCCACAACATAATATATTAATATATTATTACACAGCATATTTTAGTCTAATGCTTGCAACCATCATTAAGCAGTAGGATTAAATGCTCGATGAAGAAAGGAAATTATTGGAATTGGAAGAGTGAAATAGCTTTGTGCATGATTGCCACATCCCTTGCACAAGAAGATGTTACACACCATTTCAAGTTACTGTTCTACAAATCAAAAGAAAGTTTTGTTAGTCGCACTGAGGATCCTATCATAATTCAGGAAAAATGCAAACTTTTTACATAGAGATCCCATTGAAAAATTGAGATAGTGAAATTTATCAAATGATAAAGATTTAACTTCAATTATATCTAAGTCTTGAAAGTGGTTACCATGGCTCAAAATAGTAAAATTAAATGAAGGAAAGTTCACAATTTCGCTATACTTTGTGCTTGATCTCAAATCTACCAAACAAAGCTAAGTAGGAGATGAAATTTTTTTCTCATTATAGGATTATTTGAAAATTTAAATCCAGACCTATGAAAGGCATTAGAATTTGAGACTTCTCTTCTATGTTATAAGCTTAAAAACTTGACATCAATTTATCTATACCACTAAAGAAAGAAAATCCAATCTTTGTTGATGTCTACTTTTGCATTCCAATAAACTCAACTCCATTTATTGGATATGAAGGATAAATTTGTGAATATGATATTCAACACTCATTTTTACATTCCCAAATTATAAAATGGATGTTACAATCTTCAAATTTATTTTGAAATTCGTATGATGAAATTAGCTCTACATGGCAAAGATACAACACTAAACTTGACAGGGAAAAAACAAAAAAAGAAATTGATACCTGTGAGATGATTCTACTGTATCTGTGCCCTTTCTAGACCAGTAGTTCCACCTAGAAAGGCCCTCTTGATCATTTGCAATTGCCGGGTGGCATCCCCAATATTCATTCTTTCCTCTGGAGACTCCTTAGAGCAAGTAAGTCCGACCTCTAAGACTAAAAGAATGCACTTTTGAATGTTAATACACATCTGGGTCTGATAATTACTGATCTCTCCATTTTTCTCTTCTGTTATTTCTTGGGCAAGAATGGGGTCTACAACCTGCAGAAGGCTTTCAGGTAATGCAACTTTCACATAAGTGTGAAGATTAAAGTCATCCATGAACATCTCCTCAATGGGTCTCCTTCCCGTGAACATCTCTAACAGAAGGATCCCGAAGCTGTAGATGTCACCCTCCTTTGAAGCTTCTCCTCCAATTCCATACTCTGCATTTTAATCCATTATTCCATGACGTTAACTTTCACAGCAAATGAAGTCTTGTTATGAAGTCAGGAAATTTGACAAAACAGAATTTAGAGATAAAATAGTTAAAAAGAAGTAGAACAAGTCTATTTATTTGGATATAAAACAGAACTTAGCATTTAAAGTTCAAGTAACATCAAATACCTGGAGCTGCATACCCCACAGATCCCTTCAACCTAATTGTGCTAGATTTAGCTTCAGAAACTTGATTCGTGGCATAGAGAAGTCTCGCTAAACCAAAATCACTCACATGAGCCACAAGATCAGAATCAAGGAGAACATTGCTAGGCTTTAAATCACAGTGAACAATTGGTTGTTCACATTCATGGTGAAGATAGTGCAAAGCAGAAGCCACATCTATTGAAACATTTAGTCTCTGAAGAAAGTCTAATGATTGATTTTCACCTCGCTCCGGATGTATCCATTTTTCCAAGCTTCCATTTGTCATAAATTCGGACACTAGAGCTTTGAAATCGTTGCCATTGTAATCAACGCTAGAGCAGCAAGTCAAAATCTTGACAAGGTTTCGATGCCTGATTCTTTTCAAGGCATTGCATTCAGCCAAGAAACTCTTGGTAGCTCCTTTCTTCTGTAGGTTGAGGACCTTCACAGCTACTACTCTTTCCTCTGAGTCAAAAACGCCTTTATATACAAAACCAAAACTACCCAATCCTATCAAGTTATTGGGTGAAAAACCACCTGTTGCTTCTTGGATCCTTTTGTAAGAAACCTTGGGAAGTTCCTCAATTGTTGAGAAGGTAGATGTTTTTCTTTTACTTTTTCTTATCCAAAAAATAGCAAATGAAGCAGCCAATAGGAAGAAGAAAAGAACCAAGCAAATGACTACAATTATTAACTTAAGAACACGCCTCTTCACCTGTTTTGAACCACTAACATAGCATAATGGCAGCTGCAACTCTGGGACACCCCCACAAAGGAAACCATTTCCAATCAATGATATGGCACTAGCATTTTTGAAAACTCCTCCTGTTGGTACCTCTCCTTGAAGATTGTTGAATGAAATGTTTAAAATAAGTAGAGTCTAAAAGAGTCTGAAGGTCTTTTGGAATTTCCCCTGACAAGTTATTTCGTAAGAGATCTAGGGCTCGAAGGCCTCTCAAAGATGCCAAAGATACAGGTAGACAACCTTGAAAGAAATTTTCCTGAAGGTAAAGGTATTCTAGGCTTAAGCAATCTCCAATAACGACAGGAATTTCACCAAACAAAACATTTTCAGATAGGTCCAATGAGTTGATATTTTTCAAATTGCCTAGTTCCTGAGGTAAAATGTCAGTTAACGAGTTGTGTGACAAATTGAGCGTTACTGTTAACAAAGAAAGACTAAAAATCTGCTGAGGAATAACTCCAATTAAGTTATTATCTGAAATTGACAACTGTTGTAAATTTTGGCAATTCCCAATAACTACTGGTATGCTCCCTTCTAATCTATTCCCGTTTAAGTAAAGTTCATTAAGCCCAGTAAGATTACCTATGGAGGATGGAATATGCCCAGATAACTTGTTTTCTTGTAGATACAGGCCTTGTATCTTTAGGAACTTCCCAAAACAAGCAGGAATGATCCCTGTGAATAAGTTATAGTCCAAGAACAATCGGGATAAATTTCTTAGAGTTGTGATTTCAGCTGGAATGGAACCATATATAATATTTATACTAAAATCGAGAATGCTAAGTTGGTTTGAGAGATTTCCAATAGCTCTGGGTAGAATGCGTCCAAGATTGTTCACACGGACAAGAAGGATTTCCAGTTTGCTGCAGTTTATTAAAGAATTCAAGAAATCCAAATCTTTCCATGAGTAATTCCCCAAAAAATTGTCCCCTAAATGTAGAAGTGAAAGCTCTTGAAGGTTTCCCAAATTGGTTGGAACTGATCCCACAAAATTATTTTCACCCAAGTCAATTGTATGAAGACCAGAAATATTGGATAGTGATACTGGAACTGACCCAGACAATTGATTTGAACCGAATTCAAGAAGCTGGAGATTCCACAATGTGGTGCCTATGTTGTCCGGTAGATTGCCATCCAGTTGGTTTTGTGTAACTGAGAATATGGTCATAGAGGATATATTATAGAGAAAAAAAGGAATTGTACCTGACAGATTATTAACGGAAATTCCAAACTCGGATAACTTTTTCAAATGCCCAATTTCATGTTGAATAACTCCCTCCAAAGTGTTACCCTCTGCAAAAAATATTTCAAGTGATGAAATATTCCCTAAAGTGGGTGTGAGGCCACCTGTGAGAATATTTTTACCCAGGTAAAGCTCTTCAAGCTTCATTAAAGAGCCAAACTCCATAGGTATAGACCCTATCAACTTATTCTTGCCAAGTCAATGATTCTGAGTTCAGAGCAGTTAGCCAAGCTAATTGGAATTGCTCCATTAATTGTGTTAGTCGAAAGCAAGAATTGTTGTAGACGAAACAAACGACCAACTTCTGATGGAATGTAGCCAAACAAACTGTTGTTGCGGAGGATGATGAATCTAAGAAAAGAGAGGTTGCCAATATAAGGTGATATAAATCCACTTAACTTATGGCCCTCTAGTTCCAACGATGTAACTCTCTTGTGCTTCCGGCCGCATGTTACTCCAACCCAATTGCAGAAGTGAGTTGAATCATTCCACGAGTCTAGTATTCCATGTGGGTCTTTGGTTATTGATTCTTTAAATTTGAGCAAAGCATCTCTGTCGGTCTCATTTGTTAAAGCTAGCACTGCAGGGATTAACAGCAGCAATATCAAATTCATAGGCAACAAAAGTACGAAATGATGGTAAACATGACAGGTTGTGTGAGAGGTAGGCTTGAGAGGCTTCATAATTTTTGGAGGGTAGAAGATAATGAAGTATTTTAGCTATACACTGAAGCAGTAACTCTTTTAGATTTGGATACCATGCACTGAAGGAGCAACTCTTTGGATAAAACACTTAAAGGAAGAAACAAAGAGTTGTAGTTTCTGCACCAATAGCTTGGCTTGGAAATTAATATTAAGCAGAGTATCATTTTCTTTATTGAAATTAGGAAACGACAATAAATTTGGTCTTATTTTCAAAGTCATCGGACAATAAACACTTGGCTCTGCATACTCAAAACCTCTGTTTCAAACTCCTCTCCCTCTCTGTCTAAACTCCATTTAAGGCTTGTGAAAATACTTTTCTGCAAGCACTAGTATATGGCTGGGAAATCCAATTTGTATTTCACACTCCCATCTAATCCTTTTCTTTGGCGCCACAATGAATTGGTTATTGTTCAACCAACCCTTGAACATTAAATGGAGTCTTTAAAGTCCCTGGTTTTTAGTTTTCTAAATTCATGAATGGTCGAGCTGTACTTGTCAAGCTAGCTGTATGTATTAACTCAATGAAAATGAAAGTCAATGTTCTGGGGTCACCCTAGAACTTGCCTAGCACTTCACTCCTATCCTAGTTTATAGTACAAGGGATACCTGTACTGGTTGAGTCAGAATGTGTATCAATATACAACTCTAACAATGTGTGGTGTAGAACGGGCATTTTTGTAGAACTAAATGATATACATTACTTTTAAAAAAAAAAATCCTCATGAAAGAATTGATACTTTTACTACAATGTTCTGTGTACCCAGAATCCTGTCAAATACTGAGATTTACGACCAACTTCATTAGAAATCTCTCCATCTTGTGGAAGAAGAAAAAGGAAATTTTGGATTTATTTCTAAGGATACATGTGTTGAAGTCAAGTACTGACAGTGAGGTTAGGTACGGGCCGAGGTTGGGCAGCGAGCACAACGTCAAGTAATGGAAGTGAGGTTGAGTAGCTAATCAAGAATCTGATCTACACGAGTACACATGAGCTAAGAGTCAGGTTGGTAATACTAAGACTCCGAATGTCAAGTTAGATCAAGACTGAACTAAAGAGAAGTAAGTAGATGATGGATGGAAAGAGAGTGAGTGAATACCAGGTGGGGAGTTGTATTTATAGAGGTGTAAGAGGTTACTTTGGTAATTTTCTATGGTTGGGCCTAAATGGGCTGTGATTGTTTGGACCTTGGGTGAAGACAATTTCAATTTTCAAATTCACTTTTTAATCTCTCTCTCTCACCCCACCACACCACAACACATTTTCTCTCTCTCTTGTTCACCATCCTGGCACTCCTCCACCCATTGTCGTCGCCAACACTGTCGTTGACCACCAACACCACCACCGATGCAAATAACTCTTCCTTCTTATTCCTCATTTCACCAAACATACACAAAAATGGTCAAGCTTCCAACTCATTCTAATTAAAAATGGAATGAAACTTTTGTCAACTACCAACAATTCAAGAAACAAATAAAACAAATCAAGCAAGCAAGAGTTCCCAAACAAGATGAAGAAGCTTGTTCCATATTTTAACAAGACAATGAGTTGACTCAGTGAGTTTACAACAAGTTAACTCACTGAGTTTGTTAATATTAAATTTGAGTGTGAGTTGACCCAGTAAATTTGTGGAGAGTGACTCAATATAATTTTTTGTTTGGGCTAAATTCCTCTTTTATAATAAAGGCTTATTACCAGTTTTGGTCCTTCTATTTTACCGATTCCTATGAATCAGTCTCCCATTTTTAAAAGTGAATGAATTAGTCCATATGTTTTATTGGGTTTAGCAGTTTTAGTCCTTCTATTAGTCAACTAAACGGCATACTGATGTGGCACAGAGAAATTAATTTTTTATTATGATCATGTTGATGTGGCACAGAGAAATTAAATTTTTTTAGTTAAATAATTAAGTTATAATTAACATTAATAGAAAAAAAAATAAGTTTTTTTATAGTTAAATAACCATTTTAGATTTATTTTCACAAAATTCAAGCAAATAAAAAAATTATTTTTTTTACATTAATTATATACAAGATTCTACCAAAATTTTAGATTTTTTCTTAAAGTTCAGAGTCAAAAAAATTTCAAATTAGATAATCTTATTTAAAATTTCTGGTAGAATCTCTTATGGACTTAATCTGAAAAAGTATGAAATTTTTTTTACATGCCTTACTTGATTTGAAATTTTTTTTTATCTGCTTGAATTTTATGAAAAAAAATCTAAAATGATTATTTGACAATAAAAAACTAATTTTTTTAATTATGATTTAATTATGCTTAAATGGTTATTTAATATTTAAAAATTACTTTCCCTGTGCCACGTCAGCATGATAACAAAAAAAAAAACTAATTTCTCTATGCCATGTCAGCATGCCATTAGATTGACCATTTGGTTGACTAACGGAATGACTAAAACTACTAAACTCAATAAAACATGGAGAATAAATTGTTCACTTTTAAAAATTGTCGACTAACTCGTAGGAATCGATAAAATAGAAGAACCACAACTACTAAAAAGCCAGATAAAAAAAAAAAAAAAAAAAAAAAAAAAAAANAAAAAAAAAAAAAACTACTAATAAGCCTATAATAAAATGTATGCAAACAAAGTATTTTATAAATTCAAGTATTTGAAATGCTTTCAATTATATGTATTTTAAATTCTTATAAATTTTAAATTCCTATATAAAACTCTGATAAAATCTGTCAAAAAAAAATTAATAAGATCTATTAGTTCTGTCCTGATCTAAAGCATGTACATGCCAAGTGTTAAGTGCTTTTGAAATATTATTTTGACTCATTGGAGGCTAAACAATAACAAAATAGTCCAATTCTAGTGGACTAGCCTATCCCAACCCTCTCCTCTAATCTCTATCCCTTCTCTCCCTTACTTTTGTTTCAGATGAATTTCTACCCTTATTTGCTCAAAGTATTTTTGTGTGACAGATCTGAAGCATAAAGTGAAGAGAAAGATCAAAACATCACCTGCATCTAAACGGTCATGAAGTGCCATGAACTTCACAGGTTTTTCTTTTAATGGTCAATATTAAACATGTATATAATTTAATTTCAAAGCACATTGTAATTGTAAGTCCAAGCCAAAACACAAACAACTAGCACAAATATGGGGATTTAAGTCCAATCCAAATCAGCTAATGAATGACCTTTGTAAATCCATAATGTAGATCAAGAAATCCATGAAATAGAATTACTTTGATATTTAAAAATAGAATTTGGACGGGAATTTACAATAAATAATTGTGTTTGAACACAGTTAAAAAATGTCACATTTTTTCTTTTTCTTTTAATTAGTTACTAAAAAATAGTGTGGGGCATCCCTAGTAAATATGGTGCATGCTAACAAAGTCTCGTGAAAAGGACTCTCTTAGCTCTCAACTATAAGAGTCAACGTCACTTTTTGTTGTCTTTATATATTGTGTGAACATAAAAGCCACTTTCAACATACAACACTTGGGAGAAATACAATTCCATCTGCTCTGGAATAACATAAAACCATTATAAACAAGTGGAGTGGCTAGGACTAATTGTCATCACATTTATGTAAATCCACAACATAATATATTAATGAATTATTACACAGCATATTTTAGTCTAATGCTTGCAACCATCATTAAACAATAGGATTAAATGCTCGATGAAGAAAGGAAATTATTGGAATTGGAAGAGTGAAATAGCATTGTGCATGATTGCCACATCCCTTGCACAAGAAGATGTTACACACCATTTCAAGTTACTGTTCTACAAATCAAAAGAAAGTTTTGTTAGTCGCACTGAGGATCCTATCATAATTCAGGAAAAATGCAAACTTTTGACATAGAGATCCCATTTAAAAATTGAGATAGTGAAATTTATCAAATGATAAAGATTTAACTTCATTTATATCAATACTTGAAAGTGGTTACCATGGCTCAAAATAGTAAAATTAAATGAAGGAAAGTTCACAATTTCGCTATACTTTGTGCTTGATCTCAAATCTACCAAACAAAGCTAAGTAGGAGATGAAATTTTTTTTATCATCATAGGATTATTTGAACTATATATTTGAAAATTTAAATCCAGACCTATGAAAGGCATTAGAATTTGAGACTTCTCTTCTATGTTATAAGCTTAAAAACTTGACATCAATGTATCTATACCACAAAAGAAAGAAAATTCAATCTTTGTTGATGTCTACTTTTGCATTAATTCCAATAAACTCAACTCCATATATATGTTAACGTTTATTGGATATGAAGGATAAATTTGTGAATATGATATCCAACACTCATTTTTACATTCCTAAATTATAAAAAGGATATTACAATCTTCAAATTTATTTTGAAATTCGTATGATGAAATTAGCTCTACA
>QAOA01005024.1:310394-476125 GCA_003255065.1 Cercis canadensis
AAAAAAAAAAAATTAATAAGATCTATTAGTTCTGTCCTGATCTAAAGCATGTACATACCAAGTGTTAAGTGCTTTTGAAATATTATTTTGACTCATTGGAGGCTAAACAATAACAAAATAGTGCAATTCTAGTGAACCAGCCTATCCCAACCCTCTCCTCTAATCTCTATCCCTTCTCTCTCTTACTTTTGTTTCAGATGGATTTCTGCCCTTATTTGCTCAAAGTATTTTTGTGTGACAGATCTGAAGCATAAAGTGAAGAGAAAGATCAAAAAATCACCTGATCTAAACGGTCATGAAGTGCCATGAATTTCCAAGGTTTTTTTTTTGGTAACGTCACAGGTTTTTTAATAGAAATTTTTTTATAAAAATATTTCAATTTTTTTTATTATTTTCACTAGAAATAGTTTTTTTTTTTGTTTTGATGGAAAAAAAATTTACATTGGTTCTCAATAAAAAAAAAAAGTTTTCTTCTATTTTTAGATAATATAGTGTAAAATTTGAAAGTGATAGAAAATAATTTTCTATCAACTTTTCTTTTCCAATAAAACAAAAAAAAAAAAGGAAATTTTGTTATGATAGAAATTTTTTCTAAAAACAAAAATTTTAGTAAAACAAACAGACACTAATGAAATAGCTTGGCCCGCATTGGCCCCAGCCCTTATGAGGATGACTGCATGATCCCATTTCCACTAAATAATCACAACGTTTTATATTGTTTGGTCTACCTCAAGCCCAATCTCAGCCAGCTCAATCATTTAAAAAACCGACAAAACAAAAAACAAAAAATGTAAACAAGAAAACTTATAAAGCAGAAAAAGTTTAAATGAGATTTGACAAGTCATTAAATATGACTTACTGGTAAAGATAATTTTATTAACTTTTTATAATGTAATAATCAGACTTTTTTTAAAAAAATTAAATAATTTATAGTTAAGTGATATTAAAATTATTTTAAAGTTTATAAATTTTGTATTTAAATTAAAACTCATAGTCAATAATATTAAAAAAAAAAATTTGTTTAATATCATTAAGTATTTTATATCAAATTTTAATATCCATAATAATAAACTTTAAGTTCATTTATTATGAATTCATGAGAATCAATTCTTTAAAAATATATTCCAAAAAAAAAAAAATGACATAAGAACTATAGAAATAGAAAATTCTGATTCTCCTTCTAAATTAGTGCTTGCTCAGTGCTCTCTCGTTCTTTTTCTCAAACGTTCATATGAAACAATAGAAATTCGTGGAAGTGACAGCGAACTTGATTCCGCGCACATTGATTGCTAAAAGACACTAGCAGCACCTGTTATGTTAGGGCCACCACAAAAGTGACCGTTAGAAACTTGAACGTTAAAACTTAAAAGCCCATCTTAACGAGGAAAAAAAAAAAGTTAAAAGAAAACAAGTTTATAAAATCACATCACTTCTAGACAGAATCTGAAACCTCCAGATCAGACTAGTCCTAGAGTTGCCCTCCATATATACCCTCTTCGCTTTCTTCTTCTCTGCAAATACCTCTCCATCACTCTCTCTCTCTCTCTGAAGCAGAAAACACAAGAACGAGAGTAATAAAGCTAAGGTAAAAATGGGTTTGGTGGTGGTGATCTCTCTGCCTCTGATTCTATTCTGCTTACTTCTTGGTTTTGGATGCTACTTCTTTGGAAAATCAAGAGGAAGGCAAGAAGTGCGTACCAATCCCCAAGTTTATGGGGTGCCTACTCCACCACCAGGTGCTGCTAATTCTTATCCTTCACCTCCTCCACCACATTTCAAGCCAGACAATGCCGCCAATCTTTGAACTTTCAACACATCATTCATAGAATCATAGTATATATATCAAGTTCTTTCATTTTGCGGCAGAGATTTGTGTGTGTGTGTGTTTGTTTGTGTTCCCTTTGTTGTAAGATAGCTATTGAGGTTAAAAAAATGCCCAATTTGGGCATTATGGGTTGGCGTAATTGGATTGTAATTGTAATTGGAAGCAATAAGATTCAATTTATTCATTTCTATATGTTTGTTGGTTGAAAACAATAAGATAGCTATTGAGGTTGAAAAGTGCCCAATTGGGAATTATGGGTTGGTGTAAATTTTTCATGTAATTGAAAGCAGCAAGAATCAATTTTGTTCATTTATATATGTTTCTTGGTTACTGCAATTTGTTTGAGCTTAAAAGTTATCAATGCACTTTGGTTTCCATCCACTTAATGACATAACAAAATATGGTGCAGAACCCAATGGAGATATAACCCAGGTGAGAACGGTAATCAAACAACAATTCCTTCTAAATCTTATTTCTCTTTTTATAATTTTATGTTTAGTTTGTTCTCAAGGCCTTGACAAATGGTTGAAAAGGAGCATGTGCATCAACTTCTTCAAGTTAAAACAAGTGGAATTTAAATCTCCTTGCAAAGACTCCTATTGAGGTTCAAGTTGATGGCACAATACAAGTCCCAAAAAGACCTTGCTTGCGCAGATTAATGTACTAGATTGTCACAAGGCTCTCTTCGAATTATATTTTCCTATTTGTTTTCTTAATTCTCTACGGAGTACATGAGTCATCTCCCTACATTTCTAGAGGATATGATGCATTCTTAGTTCACTATGAATGGGGAGATCATGGGAAGCACCATGTTGAGCCATGAGGTCACCACATTGATTTGCCTTGCCATTGCTACTGATTTAGTGTTTTAGTTAGAGTAGGAAATAAAAGGAATGGAGGGAGGGAAGAGATTAAAAACTTCAAGTAATTATAACCCAGGTACTTAGGCAAGGAATGGGTGAAAATGTTATGCTTTATCCTTCACAACTTTAATTTAGTGTTTGTTTGGATGGATAGGATGGAGGGGGAAGAGAGGGGAAAGAGTCACTTAAAACCTTATTTGAAAGTGATTTTATAAGAAGGGAGGGGATGTGAGGAGACCCAAATTGCTCCTTCTCCCTCTATCCCTAAAATTTTTTACCCTTCTAATTGAGGGTGTAAGCAATAGAATGATATTAATTTTTTATTAAAGATTTGTTTGGGGGTTAAAATTGAGGAAAAAAAAAAGAAAAGAATTGAATAAATGTATTCATCCCCTAGTCAGGGAGTTCAAGATTAAAAAAAAAAAAGAATGAAACTAAGAGATAACTTCAAATTCTCACATTTTTTTTATTTCATTTTTGTATTCTCCCAATTTGAGGAGTTCGAAAAAAAAAAATAGGAGTAGTTTATTATTATATATTTATTTATTTATTTAAATTCTTTTTCAAACACTATTTATATAATATTATTAAATTTTATATTAAATATATTTACTTTATAAATAAAAGATAATTTTATAAAATTATAAATTTTTATTTTTTTCGTTTCCTTTCCTCTCATTTTGACTATTTTAATCACCTCAACCAAATAAGAGGGGGAAAATTCCTCTCATTCTCTTCTTTTCATTTCTCTCTCTTTCCTTTTGTATCTTTCCCTTTCTTTTTCCCTTCAACTCCTAAACAAACCCTAAAAAATTGTAGTATGTTTTCATTTCTCGTTATTTTTACTTTAATTTTCAAACAATGGAAATTTCCTTTGCTTTCTTTGTCAAACATCCAAACCAAAAAAACAAACTTCCCCTCCTTCTTGTTCCTTTCCCTTATGAATATCTACTTTTCCTCTCCTCAAAAACTCCCAAACGTAGAAGAAGGATGAAATTAGACTCATACAATTTGTTTAGAGTGCTCAAATAAAGAATAGAGCCATCAAAACTAACAAAAATAACATAAACAAGTAATGGAAATTGCAAGTAAACTGTTGGTGTGTCCCAATTATGAATTTGATGCTAATGTGGGTCACATCCTCAAGCTATTAATAATACAAGTATAAAGTCAAAGAAAATTATTAATATTTTAATATATATTATTTTGCACATATCTTATATTGCTGTGTTTATACAATTTACAAAGAACGAATAGTTCTCACACATAATGAATGACTTAATTTTTTAAAATATTCGTAGTAATATCATTTTGGCATGAACTCCTAATGAAAATGCTTTTACCCTTCCCAACCTAGCATTTGGCTAAATGATTACAATAATCAAGTTTCAACCTAGTAATATCGATGTTGTGAAATATTATTGAAATATTGACGTTTTCAATTGTTTAATATAAACCAAAAATTAATGTGATGCACTTGCTTTTTTTTACTATAAAGTCACACTATTACAAATGGTGTGACCTAAGATGCATTATTACATATGACATAAAATGTTGAGTCATGCTATGCGTAATGGTGTGACTCAACTAATTTGAGCATTTCTTTTTTAAAGTTATGTCAATCAATAATGGCTTGATGCAACATGTCATGTTGTTATTTTCTTGTGTCGTGTCAATCGATAATAGTTTGACTTGACATTATGTCAAACTTTATATAAAAATAAATAAAAATATCAATATTCAAATAATAAATTTCAAACATCAGTATTAAATATTATATTATCTAAACTCCAAACTTCAGATCAAGTACCTCAATAATGCAATTTTAGATCTTATTTACACAAATGTACTAATTTTGAAACTATTTATTTGGTTACGTCAGTTTTTATTTTTTTATCTTTTTTTTTAACAACGATGAGAGAGAACATTGTTAAATGTCGCAATTGGAGAGGTTGTTGTACCCTAATAATGTCACAATGTAGTATATTGTAACTATCAGTGTGCCATACACTCCTAATTGCGACACTTAACACAATCAATCAAATTCAAGTTGTGGCGCTTGACACCCAATCAAGTTCAAATTGTGACACTCAATAAAATGTGAAATTGCGAGACCAAAGGTTGAAATTGCGGCACTAAAGGCCAAATTACAAAAACTTCAAAGTAGCCGATGGCGGAACTCAATAGGCAAAATTGCAACATTGTTGAGTGGCACAAATTCTCCATTTGTAACACTGAACAATAACACAATTTGATAATTGCAACACTCAATAATGCCATCACATATTACTCTTTTTTTTCCTAGAGATTCTTCTGCATGATTCTATTTTCTTCAAGCCCAGTGTCACAATTTGGGTAACAGTTTTACAATTAAAATTGCGTAACGACATTTCTCATTACAATTTGCAAAACTCCCTTATGTGTCAAAAGTTGGCTGGCTATGTGGAACTGGATTTATGTCACAATTTTGCCTATAATGAAGTGCCACATTTTTGTCATTTAGTTGACTGTTGAGTGCCACAACGTGGATGGTTGAGTGCTACAATTTCATGTTTCTCAATGAGTGTCGCAAATTGAGAGCTTGCGGCATATTGTCATACTCAACAATGTTCTCTTTTATTGTTGTTTAGAAAAAGAAATAATAAAAAAAAATTAAAATTACCGTAATGAAAGAAATAATTTCAAATTTATTATATTTGTGTAAATAAGATCCAAAATTACATTATTAAAGTACTTGATCCCTAAACTTCATCATTCTAGAGCATCCCTTTTGAATTATATAGACGAATAAGAAAGCGGAATAAATTTGCAGACAGAACCTCATCTCAGGTGATTGCCACTCTCGTTAAGCTAAACCCTCCGGTGTCGTTGCCCGTGCTTAGCTGGAAATAGTAAGAAACAGTGTAAGCCGTTCAAACCGCGGCCCCCACGTTTTTTCATTGGCAACTTTGGCCAACGCCTGGCCCACCCGCTCTCCCTCTCTCTTCTCTCCTTTGGTGTGCAATCCCTTCAACCTCTTCCTCATTGGGAAGGAGAAAGAATCTTCAACAGGTAAAAGGCAGAGGAAGAAGCGACACCACCTTCTGCTTAAAATCTCAGGCGCAGCCATGGCGGTACACAACCGTCTCTCTCTCTTTCTTTCTATCTCTCTTCAATTCGATTCTGGTTCTGTGAATTTGTAGATATATGCATGTTTGTGGATGAGAATTTGTGCATGATTTGGTACTGAAACAATGAGATTTACTCATTTTTCTGAGCTTTTCTAGCTTCTTGTTATTTCGATGATCAATGAAAGTTTCATTTCTGGGACATCTCAATGTTTTGTTGAAATGACAATATTGTCCCTGGCATCCGTTTCTTATTCCATAGCTGGTGAACAATCAAGGGACTCGCTTTGTTCTTCTATGGTTTTGGGTTTCTCATTATTCATTCACCTTTTTTAGAGTTTGTCCCCAATGTTCACATTTCATGGAATGTTGGCGTTGATTACAGTTTTAATGGGTGGAGCAATGGTTTTGTTCATAAACTTCTGTATTTGGTGCATGGTTTTGTGAAGTTAACTGTTGAGAAGTAGAGTTCTTCATGGATTTTATGGTTATGTAATAACAATAATGGTAATGATTTTGTTCCTCAAAACTTTTTCTTTTTGGGTATTTTCTTTTACCTTTGTCTTGGGATGGATGGTTTGGTTGCCTGATTGAATAAGTCAATATATGATGCCCATATTGTATGAAGACAGCCTACTTGATACGTCTTTTTATAGCCTCGCTGATAAGTAATGACAATTATGGTAATTAGAAGAAATAATTAAAAGCACAAGCGACATGCAGAGTTCGAACGATGATTTGATTATATGAAGTTAAGAGTTTTTTGGAGTTCAAACCCAAACTAAATTGGGTCCTGGAGTTGTGAACTAGGTTGACGGCCTCTCATAATGTTTCCATTCTTTTCTGGTACCTTTCTTTGTATGCACCAGTTATAGTTATTAGCAATATGCAAACAGATAATTTGCTCCTTTGGAGAAGTTAATTAAAGGGTGCTATAAGCATGTTTTGTAATTTTCTAAACCTCAACTCTGAACTGGGTTGCTGAATTGGTTTATCTCTTTGACCATTTAGTCAACCAGATAGAAGATGGTAAGAGGATAGAACAGTCATATGATTAGACTGTTTTGAACACTATAATAATCCTCTTATATTACGGACATGCCTAGGCTTGGATATGTGCTAAAGCATTTAATTTTTCAAAAAATTATATAGACACAACAGGAATGTGTCTTCAATAACAGAAGAAAGAGAAGCATAAGGAAGTGAGCTAGAAGGGGATAAATCAAACTATTAAAAGGTGGTGGATAAGGACTTAATTCACTTTCTCTGCGTTTGTGTGTATGTGAAGTATTTTCTTATCACTTTCTCCTTGCTATGGTAGCAAATCTTGGTTTTTTTTTTAAGCAAACAACCACATTCGTAGATACGTGATATGTGAAACAACATTAAATGGATGTGGAGTCATAGAAATGAACTAAAATTTATGGCATGATACATTGGGAACCTAAATAATTATTGTTTTAGTTGAAGTAGGTTTCTACGATTCTAGATGTTTTGATCCTTTACAGAATCCTTTAATTTCCATAAATCAAAAGGCACCTACATCTTGAAAACAAAACTTATGTCATGAATTCTACATGATTCTTTCACTCTGTTTAGGCTATGATTAATGTACTGTATGTCATGCTATTTGTGCAAACATTCTCAGATGGATATGGTAGTCAGTCCTAAGATTGGTAGAAAATATTATGAATAGCTTGATCTTCTATTTCACTGCATATAAACACCCAACCGAGGGCAATGCATTTCTCACTTCTTATTGTTGATGAGATATTATTTATCATTGTTTTGGTACTCAATACCATAATGATTACAATCATGTTTTACCATGTAAAAGTAATCATTTGAATGTCTTTATGCATCTCCTTATCCTTCAGAAATCTGACGAAGGCAAACTTTATAATTCACAGGATAAGGGTAGACCATTACCAAAGTTTGGTGAATGGGATGTCAACGACCCAGCATCAGCTGAGGGATTCACAGTAATTTTCAACAAGGCCAGGAATGAGAAAAAGACTGGTGGTAAGGCTGAGTCACCACCAAAGGATAATTCCTCAAACAAGCATAAAGTGGTTCTTGGAAAGCCCCAATCTGTATGTTTCAATCTTACCATTCCTTTAATTATTCTTGCCACTGTATTTTACTTGATAACTTCGCCAACATTACTTTGAACCTTTTCAGTTCCCAGAACTTGCTTTCATCCTCTGAGTAAGTGTTTGACAAGAAAAAAGAAAAAGAAAGAAAGAAAAAAAGAATATTTGAATAATGGACAAAGAAAACATTCAATTAACTTATAATGTTTAGGTAAATACAGTATTCATCAATTACAATTGATTACTGAGGAGTCAAGTTTTGCAGATTGGATGCTAAATTCGGTTATTAGATGAATGATTCAAGTTATATTCAACCTTTAGTTTCTATCTTGAACCATCATTACTTTAACCTCTTAGTCATGTTAGTTATAATTAATCTATATTTACTATCTTATGAGTTTAAATTATCCTTTGTTGATGACCTTTAGCAAACATTTCCTGCAATTTTAATTGGCTGTTGGGGACCATAATGTATTTTAAAACCATTTGTTGATACAGCTAAACAGCAGTTAGATGACTTGTTTTACTTATTTAAACTTTATCCGTTGCAATCATCAGTGAATGATGGCCTTTCCTCATTTTCCTAGCACCCATCGCACATTCTGTATCTTCTACTTATTCGTCCTGTTTGAGCTTTGGTTGGTTGAAGTGAAAATGGGAGAAGGCGAGCCTCTATTATATAATCATGGGAAACCTTCTATTCTTATTTCATCTCTCCTACTATCATTCTTCTACCAAGCATGATATGAAAAGTATTGACTCTGATAGAGCTGCAGTCACTTAGGTTGCATTGGTAAACAATGTTATAAATTGCTGCCACTTTCCTCTACCCTGGTGGAACCTCTCATTTAAGACAAAACTCTGTCTTCCTTTGCAGACTTTCATATAGCATCAAGGTGGATGTCTGTCTCTTTTAATAATGTGACTTTCTTATGTTTGTTTATCCTGCTTGATAGGGTAACACTGTTCATTTAACTAAGCACCTGTTTCAAACCCAAATAATAAAATAAATGAAATGACTGAATAAAAAGTTACATTTTTGAAATCTCAAGGTACTAGTTATTGTGTATAAAAGCATATTTATCAGAAGTTACCTGGTTCTTTTGGCTGGTAGAATACGTGCTTAGAAATATTTAAAAGGATAAGCTATGTTGATAATATGGCAATCATGTACAGGTAGCTAGTTCCTACAACTAGCTACTATTGAATCCTTGATTTCAACTGGCAAGCATTAATAAATACAAGTAGTTTTTTAAATTTCTTTGCCATGAATAAATGCAGATAGTTGAGATATGAATGAGAACAAAAGATCAGGACATCCCAAGTTGCTTGAGTAGAGACAAGTGTAAACTGCTAAAGTATAGGCAAGTGTAGGGTATATGGGCCAGGTCTATCCATAACCCAATGGCTTAAGCTTCTGGGTAGACATAATATTTAGCAAGCATGCTTAGTTCCATTGTGGAGGACTTGATATGGGATATGCCAAAAGGGGCCTACATATGCATGTTTTTAGGTACCACCTTCATCTAAATGCTTAAGCCCATGTTATGGAAAACTTCTTGCAGATGTATCCAACACCCATTCCTTAATTATCTAATCTTATGCTTACCCATTTTAATATTTATTATATTGGATAAAATGGACTAACTAGTTACAGAAGAAGATCAGCTTGCTAGGAATGTTTGGAAAGTAACCCTGCAAAATGAAACTAAATAGCAAGTCAACTTACACCTCCACCTCCACCTCTAGCATATTACTTTCCATCTCTAGCATTCTGAGTTATTTCTAATTGTCCACGTCTGTGTCACTTTATCAGTATTATGCCTAGTTGCTTTTCTGTGTCCATAATCCAATGACTTCAAAGGTGTTTTCCTGAACATGGTATCTAACATGAATATATCCATCTTTTGGAAGAACTAAGGAGACAATAGTGACTTTATGTCCCTTCGAATAAATAAATAAACTAGCAGCATTTTGTCCATGTACTTTATATCTGTTACCAGTTAACGAGTTTGCCTTGATTGATTTGTTTTTCTGTAATCCTTCATAGCTTTGTGTTTTTAATCATTAATTTATGTCATGGGATTTGGCCTGCATTTCTTTGCATTACCTTTTACGCCATTACTTTTTGTCATTCTAAAGATGGAAAGACATAAGTACTTGGTTGGATATGAAGTTTCTATTTTCTCCTTTGGTCCCGTACAGTGGTTTGATTTTAAGATATATGCAGACAATGATAGCCGTAAGGTGATGGAAACTCACTGTCTATCTTTCCAGGATACATTGCTAATATTTAAAGTAAACTGTGAATTTTACATTGACAACTGGTAGCTTTGTGCTTGTTGTTCCTTGGATTGACTTTCTTTACATAAAGCATGCATGTGTTATCCATGAAATGCTGTGAGAACTTTATAATTGGATTGCCTTGTTGCCTTTTCGTAATAAATTTAGGGAAAAATGCTATTAATACCCCTCAACTTTTGGGCTTCTGGCAAATAAACCCCTCAACTTTTAATTTCAGAAATTAACCCCTGTTCAAACTTCGAAAAACAAAACATTAGCCACTTCCATCCATTTTCTATTAGTCGATTCCTCTTTGTTATCACCCCCACCCTTGAATTGTCCCACCTCTAGTCCAACTTATTGACGGCTGATGTTTTTTTTTGCTTAGAAATCAGAATCTCCAAAGTTAGCCACTCTCCATGAATAGAACATAACTATTAAAGCAATTTTCAAAGTTGAAGCAGTTAATCATCGAAATTAAAAGTTGAGCACTCCATTTGCCAAATCACCAAAATTGATGGGGTTATATACATTTTTCCCTGAATCTATGATTCCATGGTTATGCTGATTTCTCAGTCATGATTATTCATTAATACCGTTTTGTTTTGTGCAGAAAAAATGGTTTTGCTGTATAAATGGTTCTGCTGGATCATGAGGAAGCTCTTCAACTCATGGTAGATCTGAACTATAGCACAATTTATCCATACCTGGCCCTAGCATAATTCCAGAAGTCTGGAGTTGCATTCAAAAGCTATGATGGGTCCTGCTGGAATCTTTTGTCATAAACTTGGTGTACTTTGAGCTTGGGGAGAAAAATTATTTAAAAACAATATTGCATGATTTATTATTATTACTGGTGGGTGGTTACTAGGGTTTTTCCTTGTTCAATACTTGTTGGATTCGCACTTCATTTTCTCAATACTTCTCTGTATTGTTTTTTGATGAAGTTTGATTTTCTTGTGTGTAATTATACTGTTATCAAGTGAAGCTTAATATGATAAGCTGTTTGTAATGGAGTTTTCCAGTTTATTACTAGCATGATTTGACAATTTTGTTATATTAAAATTCCAAATACTGAATCCAAGTTACATTACCTTACTAGATTGGTTACAATGCCACTAACAGAAGTAAGACCATCGCAAGAGTTTTTTCCTTAGTGTGCATTAAGGACTTTGTCACACTTGCATGCCATGAAGTGGATTAACCATACCATTCTCTTAAATGTACTCTTGGTTGTTTCTACCTTCGTGGATAAAGTTCGCAACATTATGAAACCAAAGAGATTATTGCATATTACCATCTGTATCATGTAATTAGGAATGTCATGGCTACGTAGCATGTGGAATGTTAGTTTATGATGTTGATGCTAGTATAATTGGTTTCTCTCCCTTCGTGCTTGAGTTGAAAGTACAGTTCATAGCTTGTCCTTGTGGGAACACAAAAATTTTACCCAACGGCCCGTGGTACTGACATTGATGCTTCATGGAAATGAAAAATCTGAAATATTCTGGTCTGACAATGTTCACTTGGGGTTAAATTTCTAGTTGATGATAGCAAAAATGGTTTTTGATTTAACTGGCATATTACTTCCATCTAATAATCCTCATTGCCAATGTAACAAACCACTCATCAAATCTCAACTTGTCTGCCTTGGCCTATATGCTAACCTGCAATAGATACTAATTTTTTGGTACATAGCAGCAGGCAGTTCTATCTCGGTATATGATGGAGCCCAAACCTAGTTGCTTAACTACCATAAATACAATACTGCTCATGCATAATTTTTTTGTTATATGATAGCAAAGAAGTTGAAATCCCTAACCTTCAAAAAAATGTCCAAACTTCTCATCACTAGATCATATCAATAGCTTGCTTATATAATATTGTGACTTCACTAATAAAATATTTGAAAATGTTTAATTAGTGGAAAAGGTGTTAAAGAGGCTTTAATTCTATTGATAAAAAGAATGATTAGAAGGCAGGGTAACTAAACGGATTGACTTGTGCTTTGGTCACTTTCTTTGTTTTACTTCACTATTAATTAGCAAAACAAAAATGTTACTTGATTATTAAGGTTTTTTTTTTGTTTTCTTTTTTTCTATTAGAAAAAAAGGGCCTCGTCGTTGGCTTCATCAGCCCCACCCACTTAAACCCAATCATCATGGCGTGAGATACCTTTGATAGTAGTCGGGTTTAGGGTTTAGAGTTTAGGGCATACCAACACTATGTTGTGAACTCTACAACGAAACTCCACACACCATGCCCTAATCTCACATAAATGCTAGGACCCTCGAGAAAGTGCATTTGATAGAGCATGAACACGAAGAACTCGCAGTAGACAAACATGCTTAGTTTCTCAATTGCTTATGAGCTTTCGGCTCAATTGGCATTTGGATGCTCTGATGAGCCAAGACAGGAGCAAATTGCCATTAGCCCCTTCCTCCCTCTTGAATTTATAATGCACCGAAAAAAGAATCACTTAACCCTTAACAGAATAAGAAGATAGCGTTCTACCTGAGTCGTTTCCAGCAAGTTTCAGAAGCACTTATAGCAAGCATTGGAATTCCGATTAATTAAAATTACATTGATTTTGGGTACTTTTTCAAGGTGAATATCATTTACGTTCCTCCATGAATTTGAGCTTTTGATACATGCTGTGGTATGATTATTACATAATACTATATAGGGGCGGATTTATGCTTATGAGTGACCAAAAAAATTTCTAATCAAAGTATTAGAAAATTACTCCTTGTCCCCATAAAAAAAATAAAAAAAAAATTAACTGCCCCCGTAATTGTCATTAATGACTTGCAAAAAATAAAAAGGCAATCTATTATCTTTTCAATTTAATTATGAAAATACTAAAAATACACATGAATAACCCTAATACTTTTTTTTTTTCAAAAGATACAATCACAATAATTTTAAATGTGACAATGATTAATAAATATCTCAAAGTAAAATTATCATAGAAATATTTTTTCTTAAAACATTGAATAAATGTGAAAATACATAATTGAATTCATAGTAAAATATCATATATATATATATATATATATATATATTGCCCCACTGACAAAAATTTCTGCATCCAATACTAGACTTACAAAACGTTTTGAAACTTTAATCAAAAAATTGAAAATCATCTGTGACTGTAATTAACAATAACATGTTTATGAGTAGGACAACTCAACTAGTAAAATAAATCAAGCTAACAACAAAGTGATAAAGAGATATTAAAATAAGATTTTTATTGTTAAATATTACAGAGTCTCAAAATGCTGAATAGCTTTAAACTCTAGACATCCCAAGTTTCCTATCAAACAAGCGTTGCAAAAGGTAGACTTGGAGTGCGCTAGCTCCAATTAGTGCTACCGATTCTAAGATTGCCTTGTGTACTGCTCTTCGGCTCATTGCATCATTCACTGCATTCAAGTAATAAGAGAACATAATATTGCACTTGCACCAAAAACGAGTTAAATAGATAGAGAAGACAATATTGTGGTTATTTGCAACTACTATCATTCAACTAGGTCGATATCGCTTTGCAAGGAGTTAAATCAAAATCAATGAGGTGCCACTCACTGAATTTTGCCAATTGTTAGCTGCAACTCTAAGTTCGAACATGTAACCTGCAAATCCTAAGGATGACCTTAGTATCACTCAGCCACAAGCCACCATTGACTTGACCTTGGTAGGCATTATGGCAATGCACTAACATATTTGCTTGTACCATCATATTTGCTTGTACCATATGTTTAATAGCATGTTTGGTTCTGTGATGAGATGCCCCAGAATCACTTTTGACTCTCAAAATCAAGAGTTACACACATATCGCTTCATCTTTTTTTGTTTTTGTTTTTTAAGTGACTCTAAGGGCTTCCCACTGCAACCAAACATGCTATAAATACGTGTGCATTTAACTATGATATCAGTAGCACTAAAGTAACTTTCAAACTTCAATAAGTCAGAATTAGCTCAACTTGGCCTGGAAAGAAAGCCAGAGAAAACCCTCCGAGAGAGGCAATGCCATTATTCTTAACAGAACAGTCTTTTGACGTTGTACTTGAATATGATTAGGGTGATCACAAATTGAGAGAGGAGGTTTTGCAAAGTGGTATCAAGAACAGATAATCTAGGTGTAATTTATGTCCTTGAAGTGAGTAAATCCAATTGATATGATATGAGAGCGCAGTTTTCACAACGAGAAGCATCCACCAAAGCAACTGCTTACCTACTATTTTTTATGTAGAGAATATTTTAAAATTTTAAAAAATTATAATAAAACAGAAAATGTGATACCTATTGCTTGACGGTCGGTCTGAGCCTCTAACCAATGCTGCTCAAACTGAATGTTGTAAAGAGCTTCCTCCAACTTTGCTATCTGCTCCAGCAAAGGGGTGAAATGCTCTGCAGAAATTCAGAAAACACTGAATGATAATTCTATCACCTTTCAGGCTTCTAATAACATGAAGAGATGAGTTTTATACTCAAAAAGCAAAGACTAGAAGGATTAATAGAAAAAGACTCTAACCATCTTTTGCATGTTGATCGAAGTATGACATGTGACCAACATGCACATCAAAATCAACGGTTTCATGATATGGAGACTTGTTGATGAAGCAGAATTTATGGATTCCTGACTTGGGAGCCACAAACTCAAACTTTTCACTCGTCTTGTCACGGAAATCTTGAATTTGTTCGCCACCAGGTCCCTTAATCTGAAATTCGTACATAGTGGGACAATAAGATTCCAATGGCAAGGCAGAATATAGAAGAGAAGAGAGGGAAAAGATAAATTCACAGCAAGGATGTCCATATATTCCAAATGTAGTCTAGATATCTGAGATATAAATGCCAAAAAAAGAAAAAGAAAATAGACAATATGCACATAAACACCAACATAGATATAGAAATACCTGCATAAGGATCAGTTATATTTAGGGTATCTTTGGCAGGGCAGTAAAGGGGTAAACATTTAGGGAGTATCATTTACTCTTTTTTCAAGTAGTAACAATGCGTGTAAACATTACTCTTTAATTATGTTTGGTATGCTTCGTAATTTGAGCAGATGAAGAGAGGAAGAATTGAGGAGAGTTTGAGGAGATGGGTAATTGGTAAACATTACTCTCCTAAATAGTTTCCCTCAATTTATTTTTACAACCAAACATATTTAAAACAAAGTAAATTTTAATCTTTTTACTCCCCCTACAAAACATACCCTTAATTGTAAAGGTAATTTAATATATAATTTTCTAGACATAATTGCATAACTTCACTATAAGTCTACACTATTGTCTAAATAAAAGAAATTTAATAATTCTAAACCTCTAGAAGATTGTCCAACAAGTCAAATGGATACAACTGCTGTCTCCTTAGGTGTTTGAATGGCAAGCGTTTCCACTTCAATGTTCTCTAAATAGCAGAACAATTCTACATGGTAAATAACTTAAATCTCCAACACAAGACTTTAGTTTCACAAAAACTCTTAAAATATACAAAGAACATAGTCATCGACACTTCTCTTACACTTTTTCCCCCCTTAGGTATTATAGCTTCAGGAATTAAAACCCTTAACATAGAGATAAACATTAGAGAAGAATTTTCCTCAGTTTCAATATTTGTAATACGCAGTTACATCAAATAGCCCACTTTATTCCTCTTTCTATGGCTCTCAAAATAGGTTTCTTATAAGGGTTTTGACAAACACCAAATATCATAAATAACCTCCCCATTTATATAAGCACAAAAGGAAATTTGATCACTAACCATTCCCTCTTCTGAGCCATGAAACTCATATGCAAGTTAAATGAGCATATGAACTTTAAAAGATTAACACTCTACAATCTCCTCAGCATTACAATTTACCAACTATTACATGCTCTTCTTTCCTTCCTTTATTTTGGGCCATAACATTAAAAGACTCTTCAAGCTGCACGCATCTAATATTATCATAAAAAATGGCTAGTTATTCACTACCACCGGTGGTACCAAAACCACAAGCATAACTACTACTGAGATTATCTACACCATGTATTTTATTGGGCGGACATATGTGTTAATGAAAATAAATGGCACAGATCATTTTAGTTATCAATTTTACTTATGGTATGGATACCACAATAACTAGCCATCAAAAAATCATCCTTTTTTCACCAACTTAGTCTCTTCAGCCCCTATTTGCACTATCCTTGCTTGCACAAGTTTACAAAACCTCTATTATATGCTATATATCTCACAACATCAAGAACAAAGCACATACATTTTCCTACAATTACATTTATCTCTATTTTTTTCCTTTTGTTTTTCTACTTTCGCATAAAACCACCCTTAATTTTCCAATATCATTCTATTCACTGATTAAAAACTTCAAACAACTAAGAAAATATCCACATAAAAGTCAACAGATTAAGAAAGAAGTTAAAAAAACAAAATAGAAGAACAACACCCAAAAAGAGAGCAAAAATCCACATAAATCAACAATAAACCATAACCCGTAACCCATTGAACCATTTAACACAAGTAACAGGCAACAATTAAAGTTATATCAAAATAAATTGCAGAGAATTAACATACCACGAGATCGACACCTTCGCTGCCGTAATGCCAAGGCGAATCAGCCTTAATAACAACGAAAGAAACATGAACAGTGTCACCCTCGTATTTAACATCATGGGACAAACATTCTTCTTTGTCAATCACAAATCGAATCGCTTCTGATCCTTTGAAGTTCCAAAATATCCCAATTAGCACAAAGACCAAAACATGTCTCAAGGGACCCCGCCACCACGAACCCATCTGCTAAAATCAAACAAAACCACAAAAGAAAAGAAAAGGTTTAATTTTTAGCCGTGAATCAGAGGCGAACACAGATCCAGAAACAGAATCATAGAAGATACCTTTCTGGGTTTTAGGGAAAACAGAGGAAGAAAGATGAAAGAGCTTATTAGAGAATGAATAAGAAAACGAAGCTGTGGGCTTTTGTGTTTGAGTTTTGAGTTTTGCGTTCCTCCGGAAGACACAAACGTTGAAAGGTTCGAAGTGGTTGTGATTTTTGAGTTTAACCAGGAGACGGAGTTCAACGTTGATGGAGGTAGTGCCGTGGTGGACTACAAAGGACAACCGATGTCGTAATTCTCAACATCTTGCTTGTCAGTATGTGATTCGCTGATGCACCTCATCAGACCAATAACGAGATCACACGTGGGATTATCATTTATTAACTTTTTTAGGCTGATCGAGCTTTAAAAAAACAAAACAAAGAAAAAAAAAAAAAAACTTGCTTAGATAGTTAGATGGCTAATAGAGAAGAGTAAATGTGTAACCAATGAATTTATTGATGGGCTCGTGAACAAGTTCAATTTAGAGTAGTTTATTAGAAGTATGTGGGATGACAAAAAAAATAATAATAATTTGGTGAGAGCTAAGCAATTACTCTCTTATGTTACACTTTCTTTCAATTGGGTGGGACTCAATAAGATTTACATTGTGATTTTAGTGTTATTGCAAATTTTTAAAATAATTGAGTTACCCAATATATGTCAAAACACATAGTTTCTTATAAAATATAAGAATGTCATGATATAAAAAAACATGCCAAAAAATAAAACTTGAAAAAATTTCCTAGCACACTTTCTTATATTATGTCGTTTTTGCATTTTATAAGAAACTATATGTCCTAACACATATTGGGTGACTCAATTTTTTGAGATATTCACAACGACACCAAAAATTACATTGTAACTCTCATTGGGTCTCATGCATAAGTGGAGGGTATAGCATAAAGAAGTAGCATAAAGGGGTGATAAGATAGTGCTTATCTAATTTATATATATGAACAAACTTTAAATATAAATAATTTAGATTAATACGTTAACAAATAGAATAAATAATTGGTATAATCATGGTTTAGTCTAAGTTATATAAGAAAATAACTTCTTTTTTATTTATTTATTACAATTTAAATAATAAATTATTTTAATACTTCACCTATTTTATTCAATAATAATTTATGTATTAAATTTTTTAAATTAAATTATTTGTTAAAAAAAGAAATTAACGAATAAAATAAAATAAGTATGTTAATTATCATGCATTAACTATGTGACTGCTTTATCTGGCTAAAACTTCAATGTAATTAAGCTTCATAGCAAGCCAGATCAGAAACGAGTCGAGCCACTCTAGTAAGACAAAAAGTGGATCAAGATAAGGCTTTTAACATATTAAGCTTTGCTTTTGTTTTTCAATCAGCTATCACAGAACTGAGTAGATCTTCTTTAAAAATTCTTGAGACCTTTACTCTTCCTTCCAAAGGTACAAGGCAGAGAGAACATCTCTTATAAGAATGACAATTTGGCCCATACCCAATGAGGCTCTGTTATTTTTAATTGATTTGGTATGGGTATGGGGATAGGGATAGGGATGGGTAATTTGTATGGAGCCGGGGATGAGAAAGTCCCGCCCCGCCCGTACAAAAAAAAAAAAATTATATATATAAAATACATTACATAAATAGTATAATTCTATAGATGAGTACTTAGAAGTTCCCCATTTTTTTTTGCCTCTTGAGTTGTTCTGTTGTCAAGCTTGTATAAAACAATGATTATGAGGAAAAAGAGTAGATGATAGTGTTGGAATTCATCAGAAATTATGTAAGCAATTATTATTATTTTTGGTTCTAAAGGTTTATCAAGAGTTCTTTCTGAAATATATGTTTCATCCGTTGTTCTTATATTCCTCTCAATTGTATAAATTTGCCTTTTACTGACAAAGAAGTCCCTTTACCAAGCAGAAATAGCTTTCATGTTTCTCAAGCACACAATGTAATTGAGAATAGCCTTCCAGAATTCTCAGTACATGGTACAGCCTTCTAATTCTTGGATTACTACTTCGGTCACTTTATCCAAGAATTAGAAGCAAACAGATTTGTACACCTAGTTAATTATAAATATGAAAGATCATGCCAAAGCCTCAGGAAGGCTTCTTGGACATGTAAGCTCTCACTTCAGTTTTTGCTCTACCTGTGGAACTGAATGAGGGTTAAAACTAAAGATTATAATCTTCGATTGATACTGAAGAAGACATCTAAACAATGCAAAAGATAAAATAAGATGTCCTACTTATTCTAAAAAATAATCTTTCTCTTTTTCCCAAACAAATATGGATATAAATAGAGATTGTGCTCATGGGACCAACACATACCATAGGAAAATAAATGCAACCTAATCATAGAACTAGTTTTCTCCATGGGACCCCCAATGCTAAACTATTAGATATAAATTACAGCCAAAAAAAGAGAGCATAAGTCTGTTGAATGTTGGTCACTTCAATAATTTCTAATCTTTTGATCAATTTCATTGGATATAACAAACTCTTTGCTTTCATTGAGATCTATAGATTTATACTATATTCGTTATATTAAATTCTGATGTAGTATATGAGTCTTTCCACTTATAAGACAGATATACGAGTTTCTTAAGCTATCATGAAAATCTACTATTTGGAGGTTATGTAAACATAAGATTAGCAACATGTGCTGCAAAGGCTTCTCATTGTTATGTTATTCATTTTATTTTGATCTTAATCAAATTTTGTGTTTATTCTGATTTCTTAGAGTCTTTTATAATTGTTTAAAAACAATTTTTATAATTTTATTTTAATATTATTTATCTTATTATTATTGCTTGAAGATATCTGGAATTCTTGATGATGTTATTTGAAAATTATTTATATTATCTTGTTCGATTAAACTTGAATTTCAATTAGAAATTGTGATTAATAGATTAAACTTGTAAATTGTGTATATTTAGAAAAACATGGATGTATGGGTAAATGGGATGGGACATGGGACAGATGGACATTCAATGGGACAGGGATGAAGATGTTGAAAAATCCCCGCCGGGGATGGGGCATGGGGATGTCCTTCGGGGATGGGGATGGGGAATGCCTGACCTGCCCCATCCCCGCCCCATTGCCATCCCTAATCTCTCATTTCATCACTGAAGTAAACTAAAATAGTTCTTGAAAACCTACAAGAGCTGGTAAATTGGCCAATGAATTACATACCAAAAAGACATGCACTGAGCCATATTTACAAAATGATATTTACAGTCTGCACAATCAGGCATAAATCAAGAGGAAAGTTAACAACGCCAAAGAATCAAATTCTCCTCCAAAGCTAGCCTCCCATGCAGCCGCACTTGGTGATCAGAAAATGCCACAAACAATTTCCTAAGACGACTAGCCATCTCAAAATCTTTTGTTCCAGAATAAACAAGCTTCAAATGGTTGCTCTTTCCACTGCTTTCTTTCTGGTATACATTCTGCAAAAGTGCAAAAAGAAGTTCTTAGTCAGCAAAGGACAAGATATTACTTAAAGAACATGTAACGGGTTCATCAACCTCTGGCATGCAACATTAAACTGTGCCATCCTCCCCTCTTCTGCTGTGTAAAATGAAGAGCAATGCTATTTGCACACCCATTCACACCTGCTTTACACCTAACTTACATATCTGATATCTCTCGTGTTTTATATCAAATCAATGGGTGCAAGAAGTGTAAAAAATGGCAAAAATAAAGAATGTGCAAATAAAATTTTTCTGAAGTTAAATTGGCAGGAAAATTATCTGAGGCTATATAGACAACAAGGTATTGCTCCTAGAAAGATCCATTGTATGCGTTTTATCGATAAATCTAATGTTTTTTCCTGGTGCCTCAATATGAACATGCACCTATTCTATAGTCTGAATCTTAATCATGCTCCACTACCAAGCCTTGAAATTATTCTCTTCGTTGGCAACAGGAGGAACAGAAGTCCTGGTTTTCGTTTGCTCATCAAAAAGAATTCATTTAACTTGCCTTAGATAGAGGCATCAATGTCCCAATTGCTGCTTTGGTGCCTTCAAACCCCACTACTACCTCTTTAATTATAACCCATGGCCTGGAAAAAGAGAAGGACAAGGTGAATTCTAACAGGCAGATGAAAACAATTCTACAGCATAAATAAACAAAACGCCAAATATAAGGTATTATGGGTTAAACTATTAACACTCTAGTAGTTACAAAAGCATTTGGGTGGGAATCAATTTTTACTCAAGTTGATTTAACATAAGCACTTCTTTTGGAGTAGGTTTTCATAATAGAACAGTGAATAGCCATTATCCAAGTAGTTCCAGCAAAAACAATAGGAAAGCAGGCTTTTTCAGTAAAATTCACTGTTTCACAAACTGGGTTCAATTTTATAATGATCAGTTCAAAACAGGAAAGAGTCATAAATACAGACCCAAAAAAACTAAAGATATTAAGCATAGCAAATATTTTTTAAATACATTGCACAGCCATCAAAATTTATGAACAACGTATACTACATACCTCCCTGTTGAAGACATTATGATGCAGTTAGGATCACGAAGAAAGCCACGAAGCTTTTCAAAATTCTTTTTGGAATCCAACACTATGGCTGCCGTTGTATATATTTCCCACGGTAAATTTGGGTAAATATACACTCTAGGTAATACAGAAGTTTGTCCATGTAAAAATTCTGCAATTGCTGGTGGAGATAGCTCGTTATCAAGATTCCCAAGCAATATCATATATGGGTTTTCTTTTGCACCAAGATCCCTATCCTCCAATCTTCTGCGACAACTGATAATCCTCTCTAACTCTGTAAAAGGGGCCAAAATTTAAGAATTACATCATAAAATATCATTGTATCTAAGGAACCACTGGTGTGAAGAAAGGGAAAAGGTCATGATTATGATATAAGGGTGGACAATTGTCTTCTTGTTCTGATCTGGTCCAAGTAATGCATGCATACCAAGAAGCTCGCAATCTGGTTCAGACTCTTTTAGAGTTATCAAGAACATGGTTCAGGATAAAGGAAAAGAGATCAAGGCCCTAAAAGAGTCATATGGCCGATTATAAGGACATTGCAGAAAAGATGAAAAGCACATGACTTTTCAAGCAAACCCAATGAGTCAAAAATTTGGATGTCCTGGATTAATCAGTTACTGGATAAAAACAAACCTTCAGATGGACATATTTTCGTATCAGACCGCTTGGCACATTGTGTTTCCTACAGAGACGAAGATATAAAGTCAAACACTAAAACGATCATACAGAAACAGAACATGTAGTGTGATTCTAATTTTCGCAGCATGCAAGCTAATGGAAAATGCCTTCTGCTTACAAAGAGATGCTTATGACTTGCCTTGCGTAGGCGCTCAAGAAAGCCTAGCCTATGACGAGTATTTGAGCTTTCATCAGAGTATGGCACCACTCCCCATTCTGTAACTCTCTTGGAAATCAAATGAGAATCAGAAGAAGTAACTTCAATTCTCTTCCTTGCCATCTTTAGAAATGAGGCCACAGCAGGATCCAACTCCATAGCATGCCGAACTTTGCATATGTTATCAACTCTTGTCGTTGTTATGTTTCCAGCATTTGGTCCATGTAACCAGAGAAGTATAAAGGTACACGAGCACACTTCCTCTCCTCTTTCCAAAGTATGTTCTTGATGTTCCACCTTCCAAAACAAGCACATATAGACAAGCACGTTAGGAGGAAGCATTTATTCAACAATGTACCAAAGACTGTAAAAAAATTCCCCCACACCAAATTAAAAGTCATCAGCTTTATCTTGTATGGAGTTTGGTCTCTAGTAGGACCATTGTAGTTTCCATTTATCAGAACAAAGAAGTTAAGAGTAGAATTGTATCATTACCAGCTCCAGAAAGCTGAAAGCTGGAGAAGAAAAATATTCAACTATTCAACAAAATAGCAATCAGATTTAGGCACTAACATTATGTGGGCTAATTTTCCCAAGTCCAAAAGCAAGAGTAGAAAAACAAAAGATATATAGGGATGGACCAACTCAGAGCTATATTAGAATTCATGAACATTTTGAAAAGGTGATTATACACTAATAGATCCTAGCAACTCAGAGTACTGTTTTAAACAAAAGATCAGCCCCACCCTGTATTCCACTAAAAAGAAAGAAAACAATATCATTTAAGTCAAATGTGCGTGCCTTAGGCCTTCCAAAGCACAATAAGAAGCCTTTTTATTTATTATTTGGAATGTGCATATAGTGGATGATAATGTCCATGTAGCATACAAGTAATTTTCCTAATTCACTACCAATGTTTTTATTTCATATATATCTATTGACTAATTCTATTTTCTGCTTACTTGCAGAAGGGACACCTTTGTTAAATGTTATAGCAATTTCATTCAGCCAATTAATGGCCATAAGCTTTGGCCAAGAGTTGACAAGGAACCCATTGCTCCTCCTCTTCTGAGAAGAGCTCCTGGAAGGCCAAAGCTGAATAGATGAGCCTATAAATCCTAACAAACTTGGAAGGCAATGGCGCATTGTCAAATGTAGGAAATATGGCAATTTAGGCCACAATGCTAGAAGTTGTAAGGGCAAGACAAGAGCTGATAGAGAGATTCCTAAAAGAGGGAACGAGGTATATTTTCTCAGCACATCTAAAATTTGGTCTTTAACATTATTTGATTGACTTCAACAATAATTTTTCCTTTACTTTGTGTCATAGAAATTCAAGAAGAAGCAACCTGTTGGGAAGGGGATAAACTTTGAGGACCCCAATTGGGAAATAAATGGGGAAAAAACTATTATTCCCCCTACCAAACAAAGACCAGCAAAGATGCAGCCTAAAAAACCTAGCTGCTCACAGCCCCTACCATCACATGGACATAAGAATTCAACAGAACAGAGACCTGGAAGTGCATCACAACCAAACTCCATGAAACTCAGTGGAAAAAGGAAATTTGACCCCGTAGAAGGAAGTTCACAGAGGAGTGGGATGATTGGGAAGAGAAAGAAAGACATCTAACTGGTACTTCAGGTTTGCTACACTTTTTTGTTTTGGAACCAGAATTATTATTTTGGATTTATTGGATTGGTACCTTATTATTTTGGAATAGGGTTGTTGTTTTGGTACAGTATTCTGGTCCAAAATTGTTGCATTTTGGAGTTGTAATCATCATTGAAATTGTCAATAGAGTATTTGGCAAAGAATTTGAAGTTTGACATTTTATTCATTTTCTTTGTTGGTTTACTTCGGAAGTTGAAGTTTGGCAAAGAATTGCAGTTTTAAACCTAAAATTGTTGATTTGCCTTTGAAATTAAGGTTCCCTTTCATCCCCTTTGTGATTTAGAGTTCTGAATGGGGAAAATGACCAAGCATTCTTTTTTTTGTTTCTAAGGTTAGTTTTGGTAATTTAAAAGCCATGTACATGTCACATGACTTAAATTGGCTGATTCAAATGAAAATAATAATTTTTTAATGCCAGGTCAGCAATTATGTCTAATTTTAAATGGCTAAAAAACGGAGGGACTAAAAGTGCAACGTTTATCAAAATAGAAGGGTGAAATGGTTCATTTTTAAAGAAGGGGGACCAAATTGTTCACTTCATTAAAATAGGGGGACTAAAATTGCAATTAAGCCTTTTTATTTATTATTTGGAAAGGTGCTATAGCCTGCTTCCAATACAAAACATAAGAAGTTCATATGACTAACAATTAATTAACTGATATTTGCATGCATATACTACTAACAATTATATACCATCTAGAGCATTCTTTCAAAACAAAGTATGATGTAAGGATTCCATGCACATATAAGTTGTGGACAGAAGAAAAATAACAGATTTAATATACCAAAAATTTTCAATATTACCAGTTCAATCAGTGGATAAAAGTATAAATAAATAAAGATCAAATGTTTAAATCTACTCTGTGTCACAGGACAACCATGTCCGCAGTTAGACAAGCATGAAGCACTGACATTTGTCATGCCCATTATGTGACACATACAAGTGTTTGACATCAATATTCGTTATACTATCCACATTTCTAGAGAAGAACAAATTCAGACACATTGATATTGTGATCAAAGGTTCAGTGTGATCAATTTGCAGCTCTTGAGAAATTATTTAACCTTTACATGAATTAGAAAAACAAAAAAAAATCTTATATTACGATTTGACTATGCTTCTCTATCTAAATTAGCTTTCCTACTGGATGTAAATATGGAAAACCATACATACACCATGTGAGAAAATTTCCATCTGCTCCTTCATACTTTGTCTTAAGAAGGGAACATGTAGAATGTCTGTATGGAGTTTCTACTAGTAATTTAGTAAACATGTGGCAACAATTCAATTCCAGATCATAGAGTTTATACTGGTCTTCAACAGCCACGACAAGATAACTGCTACTACAGGCATGAATAACTCTGAAGGGTCAGTGTTCTAGAAACCCAAACCAATGAGTAACTTCTCGTTTTTCCACAAGTTTACTCATAAGCCCTATACTTATACATTTTCCACAGCCAACATGCAAAAAGGTATTAGATGTTACACTGCAAAAGTAGTGAGTCATAAAATGTCCATTAAATGGTTATGATCCTGGAAGGATGGACACAGTCTCGACCTTCTAATCTCAACTATATGCTTCCATTTGACTTACACAAAATGGCAACAACAGGATACGGCTGCAATAAAGAATCAAATCAACTACCTCACCAGCAATAACTAAACTACAGGTGCAGATGTTACCCTTGTTGTCAGCTATTACAAATCTGGAAAGATAGCATGGACCGGCAAAGCAAATCTTAAATAAATAGAAATTTTAGGGCAAATCTCAAGCAAACTTTTTAATTTAGAAAGAAGACAGAAAAAAGAAAAAGGAAAAAAGAAAAACCATAACTACTAACTGCTAACAAACCTTAACCTAACAGCTAGTCTGTTCAACTTTCACTGGTGCAATTCAATGCATCATTTGATTTGGTAATGAATATCAATAAACCTTATACACAGTAGAGAAAAAGAAACTAAACATCCCAACACGAATGTTAACAGAGCATTTCTGGTTGTCTGATGCCGCCACTTGACAAAACTTATTGATTCTTATGAATAAACAAAATATTTGTAACTAATTTAACAGTCCATTGAAATTAGTCTAGAAACCAAGTGCATTCAGTATCAAAGCTTTGGTACCACCACTAGATGCTACTAAATTACGAACTCTGTTTCAACTTTCTTGTCTTAAATGCTCTGCCATCTTGTGGAACTACTTCACAAAGTTCAATTCGTATAATCCATGTGAAGAGAAAAGCTTACAGAAAATGAAGCATCATATACTAATAATTCACTGTAATAGCCACTAGGTGTGTTCTGATATATTGAATCAATAAAATCCTGACAGTGGATGATGTATATTATTATTTTAATGCTATTAGCATATTAGAAGACAATTAAGAGCCCAAATAATCTGCTAAAGACATATTCAGAGAATAATAATAAAACACTCAAAACACGAAATAAATAATGAGCTTCCATCCGGAACAGAATCAAAAATTTACTTCCGCTCCCCTCCCAATCCAAATAAAGCAGCAATTAATTATAAGCAAACATCATTCCATAACACTAAACGTCACCATCACCAGTAGCAGAAAATAGAAACAAAACCAGAAAAAAGTAATTAATCACAAGCAATCCCAACTCAGAGATTCAATTTTTTTTTTTTCCATAAAAATATAGTATTTTGTACCCATTGTCACAATAAACGCTCGTTTCCCCATTATCACAAAACTTCATTATAAAAAATAGAAAAAGAAATGGTGGGAGCCACTGACCCCATCAACGTTAGCATCATAGAATCGAACATCATTGTCGTCGAACGAAAACGATGCACAGACCGTCATGCCTTCAACGATGGTCTCGCATTCGTTGTCTTGGAGCTGATCGGAAAGGAGTCGGAACCTCCCCTGGAACTCCAACAACTGCTCCAAGCTTTTGAACCCTTTGACGTCGAATTCGTTGTCGTGGTCGTCGGAGAAGCCGTGGTATTTGATTTTCAACAATTGTCCCTCCAAAACGACTCGAACCGAGTACCACGCGTCATCGTTGTAGGATCTGAACTCCGCGTTGTACTCCACCGCCGATGGGTCACCGGCGAAGTTGCTCGGCGACGACATTGGGGGCAATGACGACGGTTTCGTCTGACAGGTTTTGGGTTTTGCTGGTTCTGCAAAGAGAGTGGCAGTATCGTGGTTGACAGTGGATTGGTTTGTTGGGCGTGAAGGGGCAGAGGCGACGTGGCTTGGTGCGTGACGGGGTACGGTTTGTCAGTTTCTGCCACGTCATCATCTCGGTATTTTGCTTTTTTTGGCTAAAGTGGAACCCGTTTACTGATTCGAGTAGTTTAAGGTCAGCCCGAGGCCCAATTTGGGCATTTTCCTTTTCTGCGTAAGCAATTAGAGAAATAATAATTCAGTGAAAAAAAAAAAGAATATTTCACATTAAAATGTAAGTTGTTTGCTAATTATTTGTTGATTTAATTTCACTTTATCTAGTTATAATAATCAACTTTTGCCAATAAAAAAAAAATTATATGAATTGCTCTTATGTAAATTATTAATCACTGACAATCTATAAGTATTATTATAAATCATTGTTAAGGCTTGTGAGATATACTAACTTTAGAATATGGTAGTTTTCTCTTGCGTTTAAAATTTTACTCACAAAAAAATAATAATTACTTAATCAGTCACCATTATACCCACGTAATAGCTTAAAAATTAAAGTATTTGATGTTAAAGTTAAAATTTTGAAGTGTCACTCTTTTCCTATTGCATTTTGTTTTTGTATAACCCAAAAAAAAAATGTAAGCTGTTTGATGATGATTTCTTTTTGTAGGATTTTTTGTAATTTCAGTACGTCTAATCAATTTCTTTTAAAATATTACAAAATGTGAAATGTGAAACAATATAAAATATAATAATGAAAAAATAAAAAGACTAATGAAACAAAAAATACTTCAACTAATATCATTCAGAAAAAGAAAAGGATTATGGCAAGTTGGCAACCCTCAGAAAAGCAAATAAATAAATAAAAATGGTCAGGGGCGATGATATTTCTATGTGGTTCTTTCGAACTCCAACTTATATTTACCTAACCTATATTTTAAAAGCTTTACATTTATCTCTCTTGAATTTAAAAAACACGTAACACATAAATCTAATCCAATCCATGATATTACCACTAACTGAGGCATTAATCAATGTTTAATGGGAAAAATAAACATTGAAAGCCTCAAATTTTCAATCCTCACCATCACACACATGCAACGCCAGCTTTCTTTATCTTACTGTCATCTCCTTTCTTTCTCTTTCTCATTTTCACAAAAAAAAAAAAAAAAATCATTAACATACTTTTCCATTTTCATGGAGCAGAAGTTGGATAAATGACAGAAATAATGCAAAAAAAAAAAAAAATACATAAAGGGGATACTATTAAAACTATTTACCAAAATGAGTCACTTTAGATACGCTGAAATGATTCAAACATGTCATATAAAGACATACTGAAATCATTTTAGCGTGTTTTTATGAGACACACTAGAATCATTTCTTAATAGCTTATTTAAGATATGCTCAAATAATTTCAGCGTGTCCTATAAGAACACATTGAAATGATTTCAACGTGTTCTTATTCAATATGTTCTTATGGAACACATTGAAATCATTTTAGCATATCTAAAGTGACTCATTCTCGTAAATAGTTTTAACAATAACTCATTTACGTATTTATTTTTTTGCATTATTTTAATAAATTAACCGCAGAAGTTTGTGATAAGTCCCCATGCTAGTTTTTCGAGTGGAGACCATGGTTTCATTTTGATTAGTATTCTTTCAAAATTTTATCTTTCAGTATCTGCTATATATAATTTACTGGTTACAGGGTATCATTCCAATTTTTTTTGTTTTGTTTTGGGTGATCAATATTCTTTCATGTTGGGCTGTCTCCTACTTTATTGCTTCTTTTATAACCTAGATTTTTTTCATGTATTATTGTAGGAGAGATTACTGGATCATTGCTAATCAACATGATGGAGATCACTTGAAAAAATAATATTAGATAAGGTCATTTTTTTTACTTGAATGGAAATTCTGTTATAGGAAAACATACTTTACATGAAATACATAATATTTAATTCTTGGTTATGATTCAAGGAAATATTACTGTCATTTGAAATTAAGATAAAGTTTAACGTGAATACTAATCATAAAATTTTGAAATTGGAAAAACCCTAAGGTGAGAATATCATCAAATGTTTTTCTAGTATAAAATTACATTACAAATGTTTTTTCTGGCTTAATAGAACTAGCTCTCAGTCATAAAACTGATATCTTTACTCCCTTCTTCTGGTTTGAATATTTTTGATTATAAATGCAGTCATTATTTACCTCAAATGGTTATTACTTTGAACCTTAAAACAATTCTAAGATATGTTGCCTAAGAAATATAAATTGAAACCATTTAATGGATCTTTCTCCTAATAATATAAGTATTTAATGTGAGTCCTATTTTCCTAACATAGAGTTCAGGGAGCTGTATATGCAAAAGTTTTTTCCATTTTTACCCCACCCATATGGATGAGGTAGGGTAACAAACTCTTATATTGAAATGTGTACAAATATATTACATACATTAGATTCCCTCCCATATGCATATGCAAAATTTGGTGAAGTTAGTTCACTTTCTGGAGGTAGGAAGGAATTATTTTACTGTAATATTTGTTTATTTTGTTGCTCAGTTAATTTATTTACTCTTCGTTCGTGTACTATGGCAACCTTTGCAGTGTTGATCATGAATTCCCAACCTTCACGTTCCAATTTATGTATATACTAAAGTAATTAAGTGGAAAGCAATAGTTTTGAGTGACATGTTTGGAATCGATATGCTTATCGAAAAGTAGAGGCTTTTACTTTTTTCGTTTTAAAAATAAAGTTACTATATTACAAAATTGTAATTAGAGTCATTTTATTAAATATAAAGGAAACCATACGAACAGCTTTTAAATTTTTTGCTTCATGTATAACTTTTTCGGAGAAAAAACCCCTAATCAATGGGAGTCTAAGTCTTTACTGAGCTTACAAGAAATTATTCATTAGTATTGCTTAATTAATTGTATGCTACGTACAATATTAGTTTAAGATTCTTAATTTGTTCCACTTTCTACAATTTACAAATATATGATATAGAATATTTATCTAATTATCGACTGATTTCAAATGTGTTTCACAATCTATTTTTCCAAAATTGATATTTTTTAATTTTTTGATGCCGTTTCTTGTTTTTTATGTAATTTTTTTGAAGAAGAGCTCTAACTCAATGAAACTTATTTTTAGTTCCAATCACAAGACTGGTCTCTTCACTCTTGTTCCCTTATTAAAATCGATTTACTTGTAAATGTAATCACTATTTACTTATTGACAAAAAAAAAATTGATATTATTTTTTTGAGTGATATTCTTCAGTTTCTTGATATTATTTTGTCCATGGTTTATCCACTGGGTGGTAAATGCTGCATCGCTTTGGACACTTGGGACAGCTACCCTAATATTATAGGAGGTATGATATAGGCATAAGTCAATTCTACAATGCATACACTCTCCAAAAAAATATAAATTTGTGTAATATCATTTGGTTGTCTCGTATAGTAATTTCGTATGACGACTGACAATAAGCCAAATGGAAGAGGAAGGTAAAGCTCATCAAAATGTTGAAACATCATTGTTACAAAAATATTTTATTGTAAGGAGGTTTTAGGTTAAAGTATCTATCTCGTCATCACCAATATATATATATATATTCTCTACTTCAATCAATTCTAACCTTAGCCTTATATGAAACAAATTAAGCATGGAACTAATATTTTATGCTGGACTTTACTGTCAATTTATCGATCAAATCTACTAACCTTTGAATTTCTCCTCATTGCATATATATGTTTCTTATTGTCTGTGACATTGAAAAGCAGACAATTTGATGGACTAATGAGTACAATTGTTAGTATCTCAATAGATGTATTTTCTGACCAATTACTGTGGTCAATGGATTACTATACTTGATCAAGAATGGATTAATATAAATGGATTATATATCTCTATATGGGTAATTGACGAAGATCTGAGGTATATTCTATAAATTCGTTTGTATTATTTTTTGAATGTGACAGAGTATCACCTTATTTGTATGTTGTTATGATTTACTTTCAAGCTCTTCTAACATCAAAGTGAAGGATGAAAAAGCTGGATTTGTAAACTTAGATGGAGAACATAATATTTTATAAGCTTTCAATATGTAAATTCAAGAAATCATAGCATTCCTTTGTAACTCCTTTTATCTATGTGAAACGTTTTATTTTTCGGAATACTGCTACAATAGGAAGAATCATCACATGTACTGATTGAATTCTATGATGTAGAATTTTCAAATGTTTGGCAATTTCCCAATTCCTTGGAAATGGGATTTTACCACTCATTTAAATTTTTAATGCAGGTAAGGCATTAGATCCGCTCATAAACAACAAATTTAAGAAAGGAACAATAGACAATCAATCTCTTCAATGAAGGTGATATTTTGGTGCGATGAGAGTATGGTACGGTGGGTCTAAGGTAGGATTCTTAGTTCTTATATCCTTGCCAAAACCTATCAGACAATGTCACTCTCACAAAAGTAACAATTGGATTTCCTTTTTCCCGGTGATTGATGGAAATACTCAACCTACAGATCACCACCTTGCAAATTGCGATTTACATTTCTATAATACATGCATCCCAAGTGATTGTAACCTGTAAAGACTAAAAGCAACAAATAATTTGATACATGCACATTGAAATGAAATAATGCAATACTTATCCTAACCTTTTTATTTTTTAGAAAATACAAGTTTATAGTAAGGGTAGGCTATCGAACTACTCTATTTCAAAGTTTGGGCCTGCCATAAGTTTTATTGACGACTTATAGTAGTATTTACATATTGTTTACCAAAAAATAACTACTAGTAGTGGGATTCAAATCAAGAACAAGCAAAATATTTTTATCCTTGAACTAACCTCTGTTGTCACTACCCACCCTAACTTGGTTTCTCACTTTTTGTTTCACTGCCAAATCTCTCCTCTCTCAATCACCATTAATATAATCATGAATGATGCACCACCTTTCCATGATATAATGAAAGGTAAGGATAATCATTCTTGGAACTAATTAAGCTTTCATTTCTAACTAAACCTTGTACCTACCTGGCCACCTATCATTCGCTCCTACCCTCAATAAAAGGCAACCCTTTCTCCCTTTCTCCCTCACAGCCAAACACAGAAAGAGCAAGCAGCCTCAAGTGTTCAACACTAGCACTTACTTAGCTTTCTATTTCCCAAATCCTTCTTCAAAGTTGTAACCCTAAAAATGAAGATGCAACAATCATTGTTCCTAGTGCTATTTACCTTGCTCCACACCACTTCAGCCCAGCTATCACCCATTCAGCCACCAAAAACATCACCCCCAGCCCCAACATTACCCCAATCACCGGCTGCTTCCCCGCCTGCATTCGGGGTTACGCCGACTACGCCAACCGCCGTGGCACCCTCACCGGGAATGAGCACCGTTCCCCTGGTACCCGTCACACCCAATGCAGCCCCTACACCCGCCGTCCACAGAGTTCCCACCACTGACATAGTGGCAATCCTCACAAAGGCAAAAAGATTCTCAGTTCTGGTGAGGCTACTCAAGTCCACCCAATTGATCAACCAGCTTAACTCACAACTCTCCACCGCAAACTCTGGAGGATTAACCCTTTTCGCCCCAGACGACGGCGCTTTCGCCAAACTAAAAGCAGGTTTTCTTAACTCTCTCAATGATAGGCAAAAGGTGGAGCTTTTACAGTTCCACTCTATTAATACCTTCATTGCTATCTCCAACTTCGATACTCTCACAAACCCAGTTCAGACCCAGGCCGGTGACGACGCCAAGAGGCTGCAACTTAACGTCACCTCTTACGGCGGCAGCCAAGTCAGCATGACCACCGGTGCGGTTAACGCCTCCGTTACTGGAACCGTTTATACGGACAACAAGCTTGCCATATATCAGGTGGACAAGGTGCTTCTTCCACTTGACCTTGTGCTTCCTCATAAAGCAACAGCACCAGCACCTGCTCTCGCCGCCGCAAAAGGAGATTTACCTAAAACTGACGATGATAAAAGCAAGCCATCTGCAGCAGATCAAAGTGGTAGCGCTGATGGTAAAGGTAAAAGTGATGATGGTGAAGCTAGTGCCGTTACGGTGGATGCTTCTGGTTCCATGAGATTGAGTTTGAGCAAAGGAGTGGCTCTTGTTCTTGGAGTGGCTTTTGTGGCTGGACAAGCCATGATCTGAAATGAAAGGGAAGATGGATGATGATAGGATCTAAGGATGCAAATTCAATATATATATTTATTTTTTTGTGTTGTTTGGCTTGTGCTGAGTTGGATTCAACGGTCACGATCAACTTTTATCTGAGTGCTTGTGAATAATCGTCATAGGAGGCGGGAGCGTGAGGTTGCAGGAGAAGGTTCCTTTTTTTTTTTTTTTTTTTTTTTTTTTTTTTTTTTTTTTTTTTTTTTTTTTTTTTTTTTTTTTTTCTCATTTTGTTTTTGTTATTAATTTTTTGTCTTGTTGGCTGGCACTTAGGAGGTTAACGTGCCATCTCATCACTTTTGTTAATAGTAAATGGATTTTGGTAACACAGTGAATCATTTTGTTAAAAAATTTGAAGGACTATTTTGTGATAAATGTTCTTTTAAGAATTAATTTATTAAAATCTATATCTTTTAAGGATATAAATGATAGTTTACTTTAAAATAATTTGTACCCATCACAAAACTAAGGTTACCAAGCCCCCTATTGTATCGTACACACTCCATCATACGCTTAAGACCAATTACACACTCCATGGTTTGGAATATCAATCTAAACATTCAACTTGTTTTATAAAACAGAAATACCCATTGAGCGGTAGCCCAACATATGAGATTCAAACGTTTCCCCAGTTGGGGTTTATTCAATTTCAAAATTCTTTGAAAATGACTATCATACTTTTTTTTTTCTAAGAAAAAATTTAGAAATTGGTTAGGTTACGCTAAAATCACATACCGAGTTCACGTGAAATATTTTACCAACAGATTTTTCCGACCTCAAATTTAAGTCATTGAACAAGAAGTTTAAGTTTCTCATTGTTGAATCAAGCACCCATTGACAAACAACTTTCATGTTAAAAAGATAACTATGATCATTGACAAAGACGTGAACTTATGATCAAGTCCAATAAGATACTAGGAGCCATAGGCAAGGATAATTGTCATGATCACACAAGTGTGTCAAGTGTATAATACACATCATACCATGTTAAATTAATGGCCAATTTTGTATAGAGATTTAAATTTTTCAAAATCTCCATAGATCAAGATACACATTGTTATTTCTTTTTATAGTTTATAGGGGCAATCAATTCGAACCAATGATTAGGATGGTTCTCTCATATTTCCCGTAAAGAAAAAGGAAATTTTCAGGTTCTATGAATATGAAGTTATACTATACTCCATCACATAAAAATAAAGTAGATAATGATAAGTCCAATCATTTAGAATTAATTAGTTTTGAAGGATTAGTTCTTGATAAATTGGAAAATCATTTGAAATATAATTACTTCGGAATTTTTTTTTGTCTTATTATTTTATTCCCTTTTTATGTGAAATTGAAGTATGTGTAATTTATGAAAAGTCTAATAATATTCCTTGAAGGAAATGTTTTCTCATGCTCAGCTTCTCTTTGTCATAAACTGCCTCTAATTTAGCGATTGACTGCTTATGAAAAAGTTATTTGACTTCTGAGAAGAACATTTTCATTTTTTTTATTTTTGTTATGAACAACTAAACCGGGAAAAAAAGAAGAAAAAGCAATGTCATTTATTTATAGAAAAATGGCAATCCTAGTATTTCATAATGGGAGATTAATTACCAAGAAAGAAAGGTAAGACAAATTTCTTTTTAAAATAGAAACAAACAATATGGTGACCAATGATCATTAAGTAATTTTAAATTTTCATTATCTATTTTTTTTAAAAAAATCTCTTAACTTTCTTTTTTAATAATTCTCCCTGAGATAATACCAAGTCAGTGTACCAAGGCCACCAAAGTGGGTCAAGTGTCCAAACCCTCCAAAGCTTTTTCCTTTTTTTGGTTTTCCCTTTCACAAATTTGAGGGTAAATTACCATTATTCCCTGAAGTTTGTGTAAATATCAATAACTTCCCCTCCTCTATTGAAATTTATTTATCCCCTAGGCAGAGACAAATCACAAACGGAATTGGAAGAAAATTTAATTTTTCTTATTTATCCTTACATTATGCACACATGGCACTGATGGCAGAAAACTATTTATTCTCGAATTCTTTATACATGCATTATCTAAATTTAATTAAATCTCCCTAATTCTAATATATGTTGCACCTAAACGGCAATTTCCTTGTTGTACCTGTATCTGGTGCGTTTTCGAAATGTGATATGGCAACCAGTGCCAGAAATCCATCTCCAGCCTTTTTTTTTTTTTTTCAATTTGGATACCAGCTAGATCGCCATGGAGAGTGCTGAACCAAGCTTAGAGCGGCTGTTTTAGTGCAGATCCGCCATCCATGAGAGAGATGCGAAAGAAGAAGAAATTGAAGAAGAAAATTCCAAGAGAGAGAGTGAGAGAGATGCATAAGAGGAAGAAGAAGAAACTGAAGAAAGAGAGAGACAAAGGATTACCCACACACAATCTAAATGGATATGCTCCCTTTCTCCCTGCTTAGCTCTCTATTTCTATCTCCCTTGGTTCTTTCTCTGTATCATTTCTTCCTCTACTTAGGCTCTTTGTTTCTTTCTCCCTTGGTTCTTTCTTTGTATCGTAGAGCTATCAAACGAGCTGGCTTGACCTGTTTTCGCCCTAACCAATTGGGTCGCGAGCCAAAACAGGCTGGGCCAATCTGGCCCATTTCCATTTAGGCCAGCATAATGCTAACCTGGCTCGGCCCTCCTCAAGCTACAAGCTAAAATGAGCTAGTCCACTTTATTTTTTAAAATATTTTTATTTGTAATAATATTAAAAATTAACAAGGGTTTTAGCTTTTTTCTTTAGTTATTTGGGCTATTTTAAGCTAACTTGTTACCAAACCTAATTGAACAAAACAAAACATGCATAAAGTAATAAATAAAATTAAAATAAAGAATCAAAGATATATAAAAAAAAAATGTATCTAAGTGTAAATTTAAAATAAAGACGCATAAGTAATTAAATAAATTTTAGTAGTGTATACTTCTAAATAACACTTACTAATATGATTTAGTGGTGTAGTGTAAAAAAAAAAAAAAAACACGGCTGGGCCAAGCCACTTTGACATGTTGGGTAACAAAGGGACATGCCAAATGGAGAATAAGAAGCAAGTAAGTAAACAAGGTCAAACTTTGTTTACTAGTTTTCGCAATGTAATTTACTATTTATGGACCACGTTTTGCTTTAATAATTTTTGAGAGTCCTCCACTTTTATAGTTTACCCTCTCCATTGAGTTATTTATGGATTTGTACTAACATGAATACCTAAATTTGGTTGTATTGGTTTCCATACCATGCTCAAAATTTGTCTTTCTTCAGGTAATGGGAATAAACGAGGTCAACGAGCAAACTATTGTTATTATTGTTTCAAAGGACTTCTTAATTTGTTTGAGATTAGTTGGATTGAAGAAGTGAAAATTAGAAACTATCTGTCTACAGAAGGAAAAAAAGCAAGAAAATCTGTAAATACGGGGAATAAAGACCAAAAATAGAAGAAGGGAGACAAATTAAAGTCATAAATCCATGTTGTTTTATTCCCTCATGCTTTTACACTATTTAAGAACTTCAACCAATTTGAAATTCAATGTACTCAAAGATCATTAAAATGGATTTCAAAGGGTTATTGATCTTGGGTACATTGGTTTCACAACTTACTTGGCTTTCATATGGAAGATTGGTGTTTGAGGTGCATCATAAATACCACGGTAATAAGTTGATGCCCTTGAGTGCCCAGAAAGCTCATGATGCAGCGCGTCATGGTAGAAGTCTCTCTGATGTTGATCTTGGCGTGGGTGGTCATGTTTATAAACATGGGTTAGTATGCTTCTATAATTCCTCACACTTAGAATTAGGAATAGAAATCTCTCACTTTCTATTTGGAAAAGAAATATGTTTCACCTTGAATGTTTTTTGTTTTCCTCCAATACGTTCTTGATTGACTTGAATCACAGTTTGGACCCATAAGATTCATTCGTATAATAGATTTCTTCAGTAACTAGAATTTTAGCGAAATAATTATAGAAACAAAATAAACTTGTTTTACTTAACAGCGGACTAAGATCCCTGGATTGAAATCCATGTCCATCAAATACAGTATCTAAAAGACAACGATTAAATTGATCTTGTCCATAATGTCGTGAATGAAGAATTACTTTTGATCTGCAAAATTAATTCATAGCCAAATGCAAGCTTGTTTGATTCTTTTGTTTCCTTAATATATCATGTTATATTTGGTAAACTAGACAACTTTCTTTTCTAGTATTGTTTACTATAAATATTCATTCTTTTATAACTATGGCTGCATTCAAAAAAAAAATTAAATAATTATGACTTGACTTTGGTAATAAAGTTATGAGGGATGAGCAATTTGGTCAAGCCCTTATTCATATTAGTGGTTGAGTAGTGAATATGTTAACCTAAAAGCTTCAAGTGAAAATTTTGTATTTAATTGATTGGATGTAAGAATTTTTTGGTTAATACCACAAGTATCCTCACTTTACTTAATTGGATATGAGACTAATCTCGTTCAAGGGTTAGAACAATTACGGTTTCTCTTCTCTTAATAATATTCTTACTAGACCTCGAACCCTTAACTACAACCAAGAGCGTATGCTCAGGGTTCAACTAGCTAACAATTGAGCCAAGTATTTGCTGTTATTGGATGTGAAATTTATGTTCTCCTATTATAATGACAAAAAAAGAAAAGTTATAAAATATCAAAGATGAGTTTCTCTCCCTCTCTCTCCTCCCTGTAGCTCATTTGATAGCTCATTCTTTGATAGTAAAAATTCATCATATTTTATGGACGATTATGCTTATATTTTTATATATTGGTTCAGGCTTTACTGGACAAAACTTACAATTGGGACTCCCCCAATGGAATATTATCTTCATGTTGATACGGGAAGTTACAATATATGGTTAAATTGCATTAACTGCAATAGCTGCCCCAAGGAAGCCTATGGTTTTGTACGTATCCCTATCTTTTCTTTAGTAAACTATTACTTGATTCTTTATTTCCTTTCTTTCATAATCTCAAAGGAAAATGTTTGGAAGCTAGAATGATGTGAAATTACAATTAGTCTTGGATAAATATGTCCTCTCTACATTTTGTTTCATCAAACAAAAAATGGCAAAATACTATAAAAAAATTTCGGACTAAAAAGTCATTTATAAGTTTAATTTCTTAAGGTGAGACAATTTTTGAATTAATTATTTGATTTATGTTAATTATATTTCTTACCGAATTTTCAGAAAAATGTACTATACAATCCAAAGGCATCAACCACTTCAAAATTGCTTGTTTGCGGTAAAGGCCCTTGCGTTGTTGAGAACAAATATGCAGATGGAAGCACAATGTCTGGTTACTTCTTAAGCGACGTTCTCAGATTTGAAGAAGTTATTGCAAACTTTCGCACGGCACCAAGCAACGCCTCAGTAGAACTTGGGTGAGTTTATTTACACTATTACTCGATATTGATTAAACTTAGGAGGCATTGATTTAACACACAACACATTTATACTTAGATTTTTGAGGTATCCTTGTATTACATACCTTGTATAAATTACCAGAAATTTAGGGTTTTTATATAAGCACCATTGTTAGTAGCGACGGATTTATGGGGTCAGGGAGACACAGGCCTCCCATGTTTTAAATTCTTTTTTCTTTTTTTTTTATCAAATTGCTTTGGTAATTTTTGAGAGCCTCCACTTTTATAGTTTGGCTCCTCCATTGAGTTATTTATGGATTTATCACTGGTTGAATGTGTAACTGGTAGAGACCATTTAGCTATTATTACATAGACAAAATTTTCAATGGATAAAAAGACTCAAAACTAGACAAGAATTACCTATTATTATGTTTTTATTTCTCATTTTCTTAAAGGTTTTTGTATTAATTTTGTTTTTATTTCGCTTCTGAATTTGTAGATGTGCACGTCAAGAGGTTCCGCAAGGAATGAATGCATCAATTGGACTTCTGGGTTTGTCCCAGCAACCACATTCCCTTATTTCTCAGCTAGGTCAACTAGGAAAGACGAAAAGGGTATTTTCACACTGTTTGGATAGTGAGAAAGGAGGTGGAATCTTTACCATTGGAGAATTGGTAGAGCCAAAAGTGAATACAACTCCATTGGTGCCAACTGATAAGTATGTGGAACTCTTATATATCCTTTATTTTTTTTAAAAATTTTCTGGTTGAATTATTCTTCATTTCTTTTTTGTATGGTTTGTCATATATCTATAGATGCTATTATTAATTTTTGACGTTAGGGTTTTGTTTTTAATTTATTGTTTCTGCTGAAAGGACAAATATAACTTTTTTTTTCATTTTTTGGTGTTTAGCATAGAACAATAGGTAATATATATCTCAAAAGAAAATTAATACACAAAATATAGATATGGAAATAACGGTAATATTTTTTTCTTTTTTCTTTTATTAAATAGATACACAAAAACACTTATGGGAGATTACATGAACTGATTGTGTTGTTTGTGTCATATTAGTATTAAGTGTAATATAATTATCTAATATATTTTGCAGAAACAATAACAATTATACCACTATAAAAGGAATGTTTCTTCTATTGGTGCCATTTTCTAGTTATTTTCCAAGAAGTCAAGCATTCTATGTTTACATTCATAATTTGTGTATAGATGTACAAGTGACTTTGTTTTTGAGCTCAACATGCAAAAATTTACGTTGGACCACTTGAACATAGATGAATCAATTCATGTAGCTAGTTGTAAAATTATTTATAGTTGTAGGTATAAAAATCATGTAAATATCAAAACCCTAATTTCATTCTATTACTTGCTGTAGGGACCATTACAAAGTTTACCTGAAGGCCATTGATGTGGATGGTGAGGCTCTTAACATTCACGCCCTTACATATGGAAAAGGTAGAGAAACATTAATAGACAGTGGTGCAACTAGGTCTTATTTTCCACCTGTAATTTATAGACGACTGATGGAGAAGGTAAGTAAACGAGTACATGATGCTTTCAACTTTAATTGAATAATTTTCTTGGTTTAATTTTTGTATTTTTCCTTTAATAGTCTTCAGTACTGATTATATTCTTTTCTTGTAAACTAGATCAGTGCTCGGCAGCCTGCATTGCAATTAGATCCAAATATTCAAGATCTTTGTATTCTCAAGACTCCTAAAAAGTAAAATATTGTCTCAATTATGTTTCTTTTTCTCTTTACATTTTCCACTGGTTTATTTTTTTGGTAGGAACTGTTTCCCCTGTTTTTAATCCATCAAAATTTGGGTTAATACACAATTTCGGATAACCTAGTTCTCCTTTATGAATATACTCAACTTACTTTAATGCGATAGGAAACCCTAAGGTTGGAATGCATTGAATTGTTTAGCTAATATAGAATTGTTAGATATGATATCATTATTGGGCATTTATCTAACAACTTAAGCTTTAGAGTTGAATCAATTTTTAACATAATATCAAAGCCTCTAAGGAGATTGAATCCTTCCGTTCTCACTTTCTCAATTAAATTGAAATTTCAATACAAGATATAAATATGTCTGTACTTTATTCACATTTTGAGCCCAAAGGGCTTTTGCATATGGGGGAATATTAGATATAATATTATTATTGGGTCTTCACTTAACAGTTTAAGCTTTTGGGTTCAATCGGTTCTTGACAAGAATTATATTAGAAAATCTTAGAAAGCTCTCCAACATTATAAGCAGGTAATATAACAATTTCTTACTAATAGTCATGATTGGACTCATGTTAGAGGTATAAATTAATTTCATTCAAAACCTAGTTTGAGCATTTTATATAGAATAAGAATTTCAAGTGTTTAAGATGACTACTTCCCTAACATAGAATGCCATTGAGTTGTATCTGCAATTTATATTCAAATGTGTACATCTATATATTATACATACAATGCACAATGCATTCCCTCCCATATGCTGTATATTTTGTTTATTTTGATTAGTGTCTTGGTATGATGCTTACAATTTATCTTTCGTTGATTATGGCAACCCTTGCAGTGTTGATGATGAATTCCCAACTTTCACTTTCCATTTTGAGAATTCTCTTCCTCTGACGGCTCGTCCTCATGATTATGTATATACTGGAGTAAGTAGAAAGCAATACTTTTGAGTCATATGTTTGGACTCAACATGCATGCTTATTGAATAGTAGAGCCTTTTATTTTTCTCATTTCAAAAATAAAATTACTACATTACACTATTATTATTAGAGTCATTTTATTAAACAATCATATTAGAGTAAAACCATAAAAATATTCTTGACTTTTTTGTGTCATTTATTAGTTTTTTTTTTTTTAAAAAAAAAATAAACTTTAATCAATGGGGTCTTAAAAGACTTTAAAAAACTCTTATCAATGGGAGTCTTAAGCCTTTAGTGTGCTTAGAAGTAGAACTAGTCATTAGTATTCCTTAATTAATTGTATGTTACCGACTATTACAAATTCATCTCAATATGGTTATTAATTAGTTTGTTCTTTATTTATTCTACTCTATACAATTTATAAATACAAGATATAGATCAGTACATATATATAATCATTGATTTATAAGAACACTTTCATAATCTATTCTTCTAAAATTAATATATATATATATTTTTAATTTCTTGATATCATCTCTTCTTTGCTATATAATTTTTTGATGTAATTCTTCTGAATGATATTGTTTAACTTCTTGATATTATTTTGTCCATGATTTATCCACAGGGAGATAAATGGTGCATTCTTTTGAACAGTATGGACATGGATGAGCCTATTATAGGAGGTATGATGTAGGCATAATTTAATTCGTAACGTATAAATTCTTCAAAAAAGATAAACTTAAGTAACTCAATTGGTCTAAGAATCTCACGAAAGGTCCCAATAAGTTTAAGTCTCTATCTTTCATATTCCCTACTAGAAATTTAATTCTAGCTTTTTAATTGAAAAGAAAAATAGGAAGGTAAAAATGATCAATATATTGAAACAATATTCTTATAAATAAGGCATGCAATTAATATTTTATGATGGATTTTATTGTCAATTAAATCCAACTAACCTTTGAATTTCTAATCATTGCAGATATATTGCTTTCAGATAAAGTTGTTGTATATGACCTTGAAAAGCAGACTATTGGATGGTCTAATAATGAGTATAACTGTAAGTATTTTCCTTTGGTTTTCTATGAGGTGGTCTTCGCATCGTGGTCTTTGCATCTTTAGTATGAGACTAATCTTTATTCGAATTTTGATATGCTTAGTTACTAGTGCTCTTAATAGATGCATATGTAGCCAATTGAAAACCTGTATCAAATTTATTGTAGGGATTTTTTGACCAATTAAATGGATAAGTATAAGTGAATTATATATGGTAATTTGGATCAAATAAATTCAGTATCAGGTTTTCTTGTTCATTTCTTTAGGAAATTAATAAAAGAATTAACATTAATGCTTTAAGTATTTCTTTAAATTTAATCATGCATCAACAATGCCAAGATATGAGTATATTCTCAATTTTTGGTACTATTTTTTAAAAAATATGTCAGAGTATCACATTATTTGTATGTTGTTATGATTTTCTTTCAGGCGCTTCCAATAACATCAAAGTGAAGGATGACAAAACTGGAGCCGTCTACTCAGTTGGAGCACATAATATTTTTTAAGCTTTCAATTTGTAAATTCAAGAAATAATACCATTCTTTTCTTTACCTTTTTTTTTTTCGGTACAAGTGGAGAACTAACGCTCTAGGAAAGGGGAACTGGGAAAGGGATCAGGGAGGGGATCCAACACCTTGCATCACATGAGGCGACCAGCCAATCACTCGAGCTAAGCCCCAACCTCTTTTTATCCATATGAAACATTTTTTTTAGAATATTGCTACAATTGGAAGAATCATGACATGTATTAATGTAATTCTATGTAGCATATTCTAAACTAGCCATCAAATTCTAAGGCTAGCATTTAGGAAAATTTTTCCTTGAATGTACCTGACTAATTTTGGAAGTGTGTCCTTAAAATTGTTAAAGGAGTAAAGAATTTAGTTTTGATATGCAAAAAAAACTTGTCCGAAAATACTTTGACGGTTGAAAAAGCATATATAGAGTTTTCACATATAAAACATTTTTGGTTGGAAGAAGCATTTTTTATCCATGTGAAAAATAATTGTTTCTTACAATATTGCTACAGTTGGAAGAAGCCTGTATTAATGTAATCATATCTAGTATATTTTAAATTAGCTAAGGATCAAATTCTCGAGCCAGTATCCAGGAGAATTTTTCCTTAAATGCACTAGGCTAATTTGAGTTATACACATGATACAGATCTAGAGGTATGAACATGATAATCTCAACAATATATTCTCATATAATTCTTCTAGATCTGTCTCAAACTAACAAAAGTACAACAACATATTGTCATACTCTTACGATCCTTGTAAATTTGTCTCATTTAGTCATACTATCATAATTGAGAGACACAATTTATAATATTAAACTTTCGTAAAAATTAATAAGAATATTTTTTATAAGACTAATTAATAAGAATAAATGGTTTACATTTGATGGTTGTAGAAATTCTCACAAGGGAGAAGGATAGAGACCAAAGTTGAATGCTCTTGTCTTTACGGCCTTACTTTTATTATTTCAACTTTCTATCCATACAAAGTGAAATTAAAAAATTTGATAAAAGGGCCTATTTATATGATAATTTCTGACTGAGGATAGAAATATGTAAATTTTTCAATGCACCAAAAAAACAAAAACACATACATTCGTTAAAGAATGGGGCAAGTTTAATTCTCTAAAGCGTGTTCACTGTCAACTTTTTTTTTACGTCTCTCTTAGACACACTTTTGACTTGAAATTCTCTAAAGTCAGTTCAGTTTATACACGCTTTACATACAAATAAAACATGTTCAACTCTGGTTGAAAAATTAATAAAATATTCAAAAAGATCTTTTTTAGATAAATAATTTGAAAACTGCCATGTGTAAATAGTTTGCCAAAGTATATTATTTGTGTAAATTTGCCATATTTAGGATCTGTTGATAGATGCATATGAGTTTGTGACTTTTTTTTTATGTCAAATTGTATAAAAAAAAAATAATCTCATTAATAAACAATCAAATAGACTAATAATTGGGCTAAAATATGAAATAAATAAAGGATGTGATCATAATGCTGATGAAAAAGTATTTAGTTCAAATACTATTGGTGATCATCTGGTAGACATTCACTAATTACAGTCTATTTTGACTTAGAGCTAGAGCAACTTATCTATAATGTAAATTTTTCAACGCACCAAAAAAAAAAAAACAAAAAACAAAAAACACATACATTAGTTAAAGAATGGGGCAAGTATAATTCTCAAAGCAATTTAATTGAGGAATGTTCTGTTTAGAACGAAAATTTTGATGATCAAGACTCAGCAGTTAATCATTGAAAAAACTATTTTGGTGGAAGTCATCCACTTAGCGAGCGCTGCTTCACATCAATATCAATATCTATATATTAGCAATTTTCATTTTGATGCAAAACTTATCCTTCTATGTCAAGGTTAAGACTTTCATACCAATGCCATATATGTACCAAATAGTGTGTGGCCGAGTAGTATTAGGATTATTCTCAAAAATTGTGAATTTCATGTTCGTATCTAGCTAAAATCATAACTAAAATACCAAAAAGATGATGCCATATGTGTTAGTGACATGTGGTACATGCGCTGCATCTAGAGAGAGTGAGGAGGGTGCATTCTATTTGTTTGTCATTTTGGCATAATTTTCTGCTCTACTTTCCGAGTTCGATGTATTGTTGTATTTATTTTAATTTATCATGTTATAATTGTTTTATGAAATTTTAAAAACTCTGAGTAGGAACTATTTTATAGCTTTGTTGTTATTTAATATAATTTTTTTCATCGAACAGGAATTCACCCAAAATAGAGGATGTTTCTTTGTTATTTTACTTCAATATTTGTTGATAATGCCTTAGAAAGTTCCTTCTTTGTTTTTTTTTTTTTTTTTTTTAAAGATAAAAGTATTTTCAAGTCAATTGAGACTAAGTTATTCTTGAGTTAGATTAAAGCTGCACACTAGATTGACCTAATGCATTTAAAAAAAAAAAATCTTCTTAGAGCTAACCCTAAAATTCAAATCTTAACCAATTTAAATAAACCTATTTTATTTTTATTACACTAGGTGAATTAGCATTTGACAAATAGGTAGAGGTAGTTCTTCATTAGTACATAGAGCAAACAATAGTACTTTTTATACAAGATTAATTTGACAGCATCAACATTGATCGACATTGTTTTACAGAGAAAGGAGGCTATAGCAATCACACATAGTAATAGTGGCTAGGGTGCAGTTAGACTTTTTTTTTTTTTAAACAATTTTCACACTTGCATTTATAAAGGATATGCTGATGAGTTACACTACACAGTGTTTTTTTTTTTTTTCAACTTTTCTTCCTAATTTCTTTTTGGAGGAAAATTGTTTTAAGAAGGTGTTGTTTGACAAATTATTTATCAAAATGAAGTATTGTGCAAACTTATTATACAAATGTGATATTTTTTATTATTTTATTCATGAATATGTTGATGAAGTTGTACATGCTATATTGAAAAGTAGCATGACACCTATTTGTATAATAAGTTTACACCATATTCCATTTTAATATATAGGTTATCACCAATAAAATATTAGTTCAGTGAAAATAGACTGAGTTTCAAGGCGTTTTAGGCTAAAGGCTTTGAGTTCAAACTTTAAAATCACCCTTATTAGGAGGGATCATAATTTAATGGAAAAAGTCCTAAAAATCCCTTAAACTATGTTCTTATTGCACTTTACCTCCATGCTTCAAAAACGTAGGAAAGACCTCCTTGAACTTTCAAAATGTGTACTTTACCCCCACGACCCTAATGTCCGTCCATTAATGGACAAAAGAAGGAATTTTAAAATTATAATTTGACCCCAAAACTCTTTGAATATTACTTTTTGACCCATTTTTTGTAAATTTATTTTCATTTATACTCCTATAAAATTACACTATGGCTCAGATTAATTACATTATGTGCATATTAATGGACAGATGTCAGGGTCGGGGGGTAAAGTGCACATTTTGAAAGTTCAAGGAGGTCTTTTCTACGTTTTTAAAACATAAAAAGTAAAATGCAATAAGAGTATAGTTGAAGGGGGTTTTTAAGACTTTTCCAAACTTAATCCCACACCAAAAAGTATGGAAATACACTCGGTATAAACCAAAAAAAAAAAAAAAGTTACCAAACAGCGGTTAATTTGCCCTTTTTGGCTGGTCTTTCTAATTCCCAATTTCCCAATTTCTAAATCCCTAACCATAACCTCACTCTTTCTCCCCATCGTCCCCCGTTCATGTTGTTCCAGTTCCGGCAGCAACCGCTGACGCCGCCGCCGAAGCCATCTACTCCACCGTCGAAGCCCCACTGAAAGCCACCGATGCTCAACCTCTGCAGGCAAGCAACTAATATCGTCGATTTTCTGGTGATGGTGACCTTAAACTTTCTCATGCACCTTGCTTAGAGTTAGAGGATCGTGAGCTTTATTCCAATGTGAGAAGCGGAAACTAGAAGCAGCAAGGGTGATTATTCTTTAAGGTAAGAGCAAACTGATAAAATACCCAGCTTCTTGAATTGACCATGGATTCTTTTCAGTGTTTTGGAACGCAGAATTTTTAGAGCTAGATTTTTTATTTCTTTCATGTTTGTTGCATTAATTCAGAGCAAGGGTGATTCAAGCTTTAAGGGAAGATTTTATCAGAGTCTGTTACTGTTAGATAATATATGGATATGGATTGGAGAGAATCTCTTGACAATTGGTGGTTGCAATTTCTCTTTGAATATGGTTACCCAGCCGTGGATACTACTTTGCATATTTGACTTATGCATTTGGTTTGAGAATTTAAGTATTTACTTCAACTTGGATATTTTTATGAATTAAGCAGATTTCTAGTTTTTTTTTTATACATTTATTTCATGATTTGTTACTTTATAATGTTTATTGGTATAGTAGAATAGGTTGATTTGATATTACTATATATGAAAATTATAGTTATGACTTCATTTGGTCTGACCGTCACTCTTTACTGGCCAATTTGGTTTTTAAAACATTGGTTTAAACTCAGTTATTGGCAGTGTTGGTGATTACCAGAGATAGAAATGGCGGCAGAATTGTCGGAGGGAGAAGAAGAAGCGAAGCTTACTGGAGGGAATCAGCTGCTGAGTGTAGATGATGACCTCAGAGAGATGGGAAAGAAGGCTGCTTGGAGTGTCAGCTCCTGCAAGCCTGGCAGTGGCGTTTCTTCTCTTCGTGATGACAATCTTGAAACCTATTGGCAGTAAGTCCACACTTTCTCTCCTCTCTTTCCACTGCAATTGTTAGAGAGAGAGAAGACCTAATAATGCTCTGCTTGATAATTTTCAGATCTGATGGAGCACAGCCTCATCTTGTAAATATTCAATTCCAAAAGAAAGTGAAGCTACAAGTATGTTTGTGCACATTTCCATTCAACTTTTTATTTTTGGTTCCTGTGGTTTCTCGTTGATTGTTGAATTTATTTTTGCTTGATACAGTTAGTTGCTATTTATGTGGATTTCAAGCTGGATGAGAGTTATACGCCAAGCAAAATTTCCATCAGAGCTGGTGATAATTTCCACAACTTGAAGGTACTTTCTCTAATTCAGGTTATGCGCTGAATGGAATCAACAATCAGCATTGTTTTTACTGTTTTTTTTCGCCCCTGTACTGAAAAATATCAAATCAAAACAATTGTAGGAGATAAAAACTGTGGAGCTTCTCAAACCAACTGGATGGGTTTATCTGTCATTTTCTGGAACTGATCCTCGGTAAGTAGTGAAACCATGTACTCTATGTACTATTCCACTTTGTTTTTTCAATTCTAGCTGGAAATAGATGTGTGCTTGTTTGACCAAGTTCTCTAGGATTTCTGAGTGATCTTTGCATAAAAATGGCTCTCTGTAGCTCAAGATAGAACAGTTCTTATGGATACACCACCATAGTAGAATGTAGAACAGATTCAAAGGAGCCTCCTGAATGTTGAACATTATTTCTGGTATCTTATAAGTTCCTATTTCATATGTTGCCATAAGATCAATGATTGAAGATGTTTGGGGTGATGAAATTCGCATAGGCAATTTTTAAATGTAATCTATTGTGCTTGATTTTTATAACTCTTAGATAATAAACTAATAATCACATAATCATGTTTGGAACAATCTATTGCTACTAGTAATCAATTAAAGCATTAACTGAATTCGTGGTCTGTGTTGTAATCACTAATTCATTTGTTCGTCAAGCCTTTAGTCCTGGATTAGTTCCAGGCTTGGAGGTCCTAAGATTAAATTTCCCTGGATAAGATATGCAAAATTCCTATGTAATATGACTGGAAGGCTCATTATTTTGCGGTTTGTTCATATCAGAAAAGGAAATTTTAACTGTCATTCACCAATTTCAGGGAAACTTTTGTCAACGCTTTTATGTTGCAAATTTGCGTGGTGTCAAACCATCTCAATGGAAGGGATACTCATGTTCGCCAGATCAAAGTTTATGGGCCTCGACCGTGAGTCTCCTTGTACTTTTAAACTAATTTTATTGGTAATTTACATATTTTAATTAATATTTCTATGTGAACTCCCATTGCAGGAATCCTATTCCGCATCAACCATTTCAATTTACTTCAAGAGAATTCATCACATACTCTTCTATTAGATGAGAAATCCAAGTTCACCATTGAAGAAAAGAAAACAGCCAACCTTGTGTGAAGCTATGGTAAATTGAAGCATGCCACGCTAGTGATTATATAATCTGCAACCACAACAATGGTTATCAGTGTCAAAAACGCATTTCCTTGCTACACTGGTTACTTCTTGGAAGTGTGGAGTGTCTATATATAGTTTGTTCAGTTTGGCAAGTGAAGTGCTTGAAAGAGCAGGAGATTTTTTTGGTATGAGGGAGAAGGTTTTTTTTTTTTAAATGTTTTATGGGGGGACATTCTCCTTTGTTAGATATTGCCTAAGATGAACACCCTAATCAGCATGTAATGTATAAGTTTCACTGATGAGGTAAACTATTCAAGATCACGGGTTTACTCTTTCTTTCCTTCTTTGGCCTATCAGAGCACAAATCAGCTAGCATCTCAATATCAGGCTTAAATTCTCAAGTATTTGCATGTTTCCTAATTGGTAGTGAAAATCTTTTCTATAGGGTAGCTTACTTCTCTGCCGCATGCAGGGGTGGCAAAACGGGTTGGCAGGTCGTGTTCAAGCTGGTGGGTCTAGTGGCATCGTTTCTAGTCGTAGGAACTAGAGTGTTTAATGTTATTAGTTTTATTTTTATTATATACTTTTTTTATTTTTTTTTAAGTATGTTGCGAGTAGTAATACTTGCATCTTCATGCATTTCCCACAGATAACATGCTCTTCGGGTGCCAGAATTCATAAAAAGGGTATCAACACCTGCACATTGAACAAAAGCAAAAATTACGAAGTGAAAGTATGAAATTAATCTGCTAGAACTGTCATGGCCAAATAAAAATAAAATCTGCTAGTATTTATGTGTGTGTTTGTAAGTTCAAAGATAATTATTAAAAAAATAAAAAAAATTTGCTTTGAAAATAATAATTAATAACACAATGTCTAATGAAATTTTTTATTTTTGAAAGAGATTTTTTTATGTGATTCTCCCAAAATTCGAATGCAAATGCCTATGAGATACTTAGATAAGTGGCTACTGGCTAGGATATAGAGTAAATGCAAAAGGACAAATTTGCAGAAAGAAGCAAGTCTCCTGTATCACTCTGCAACATCCACATGGAGTTGTCGACAAAGAAAAGATAGATAAGACATGGAAGGACACCAATAATAGAAAGGAAGAAGTCAAGGGCAAACAGTAAATGTTGCAGATAAAGCAAACCAATAATTCAAAAAGAAAATAATCATTCATCCATAGCCTGCAAATGAATTTAAATTTAGATTCCCACTGTCCAAGCACTTTGTTATCTTAAGTGCTAGTCTTTGCTTTGGTTACCGTTGAGTTCACTGAACTTGCTTCCTTTCTACCTCTGTTTCTCAGTTTTGGTTGTAGTATCCCCTTTGAGTTTTCTCATCATTGATCACCTTTAAACTGAAAACCAAAGGAAAAGAAAAAATTCTGTGATTGCTCTTGGAAATTGGAGAAGAGAGATCGCCATGGAAGATGGTGCCAAGCTGCATAGAACATCTTGAAAAAGAGGTAAAAGATATTGTCAAGAATTTGTATGAAAGAAAAGTATAAATTACCTTTTCTGTGCAGCGTATTAAGGAAACTGTTGCTTATTTTATTATTTATGTTATAGTTTTTGATAGAAAATAATCCATGAGTGAAGCAATTTTCAGTTTTGCTTGTAAAATATTATACTAAAAATTAACTTTTATTGAGCAACTTATTTATATCTTGTGGTTTTTTCTCAGAGCATTAAGAAATGAAGAGAGGAAATTGCTCAAAAGTGTCATGCATCAGAGAAACCAACGATTGCAACTGGATTACCAAGCCCTCTTTAACTGTTCCTCTGGAGAAGACAAGTATACATGTAAGCTTACTTAGCTCTTTTATATCTAGGAGAACTTGAAATGGCTTAGACTAAAGCCTTTGTGCTTATTCATTGCTTCATATAGGCACTTTGGAGAAGAAAATATTAGACTCTTTGGTTTTAATGAATAATTATTGTTTTGGTAGTAAATTATTGTTCGTACTTAAGCTGCAAATACCATAATGGAAGAGATGTTAAGGATTTTGTAAGTTAACTGAAATTCCACTAAATGTGTGTTTTACTACTATTTCTGATGATTATGATTTTCGCAGAAATTGCTATGTTATTTCAGATTTAGTTTTTTATTTTAATTTTGTTGTTCATGGGACTTCCCTTGATTCAATTTGGGGAAAAAGTTATAGGCAAGACTAGTTTATTATTATATGTTACGCTGTGAAGCATGCTCAAATATGATATGGAAAGCTAGTTCTCTTGCTTCGTACCTTAAATATGCTTCATATGTGTCTGTGTCTGATAATTAGATTAGTTCCATAAGTTCCCGAGTGAGGTCTACTCTCATTCTATCTGTTAGACAACACTTTTGTCTGTTTTCCAAGCTTGATTTACCTTATTTTAGACTGCCATATATGATAGACAGCTAACACAAACTTACATGCGCGACAATATTAGCTAAGTGAATTGAATGCTGATAACTAAAAATATGCATTGACTTATGTTATAGTTTTATTTAAGTCTATGTATTTATACTACTGAGTAAATGTAAGTTATGTATCTCATCATTAGATGAGTTTATGCAAAAAAATTTACATAATGGTGATCATGTATGAAGACACGATGCCTTTTGTAGCATGTATTTGTTTAGGTGATGTGGTGATAGGGTTGAGTTCTTGCAAATTGGATTGATACCCTCTTTAGGGGACATAAAAAATTGTAAATAATTGAAAAAGTACGTTACTTGAAGCTAGATTACTAAATGACTTGTTACAAGCTTAATCACCCTTCCATGCTTACTTGCATTTTACACTAATGATTACATTCAACTTGCAATATTTACAATGACATTAATACTATAAAATATATATCGTATCACCTCTTATATATTAACATATTATCACACGGAATGGAAGCTTGTTAACGAGCAGCGATAATCAGATAATTATTTCTATTTGTCATTTTTTTTTTTATTTAAAACAGTTTATTTTTATACTTATATTCTGTCAAGTAACAATGATTTTATCATCTAGAAGATCAAGAAACACATTAAACTTTTTATCAAAGAGTTTAATGTATTTATATTAGGTCCTAAAATTTAATGAAATCTCATTCGTAATAGAGTAATAAGTAAAATATCATTATTTAACTATATATTTTTTTAATTATCATATTTTTTTTAAAATCATATTTTTTTTTCATTAATCTATTCTAAGAATATTGGTCAATTTTTTTTTATAATAGTTATTTTAATAGTTTTTGATAAGATAAATTTATAAACTTAGTATGAATACTAAATTGATAGATCTTATAAGAATACAATAAATTGTGAAAGTGTTAAAAAATTTAGATAATCATATTTATTTAAATTGAGGGTAAGACAAGTTTAAGGGCACTTTCACCAAATTAATGTAATTTAGAAAGTTAATTTCTTAAATAATGTAGTCAGAAACAATATTACATAAATAATGTAGTGTAAAAAAAATTAAAAATTAAAAAAAAAAAACGTTGGCGTCAGAGGTGGGTCCCACAGACACGCCGTGGGCCCGCTGGCGCATTCTCAATGGACGCGCCGTGGGGCCCACGGCGCGTCCGGTCTTGTCGTCATCCCAACAACGCTCACTCCCGCCACTTCCTCGCTCTGTCTGTCATCTTCCTCCTTCCCCTCTCCTTCTCCCTCATCGTCTACCCCACCCTCCAAGAGCTCCTCAGCGATTCCTTCACAAACCCCACCTCCAAGATCCTCCTCCGTTTCAGTTTCCAAGACCAACCAATTACCAAAAATACCATTTTTTTCTCTCTTATATACTCCCTGTTCGTTCTCATTATCTCCCTCTGTGCCCTTGGCACCATCAGCTACAGCGTCTTTCACGGCTTCTATGGCCGACCCGTCAAGCTCATCTCCGCTATCAAATCCCTCTTCATCTCCTTCTTCCCCCTCCTGGTTACCGTCATCGTCTCTCAAATTATAGTCTCCCTCATCTCTCTCGTATTTGGGATTATTGTGTATTTGGTAATTCGTGGAATTGAGCTTCTGGGTTTTCGGTTCGAGTACTCTTCTCCTTACTTTCTTGGGTTCTGCACGGTTTTTGTGCTTGCTCTGTTGTTTGTGTTGGTGTATTTGCAAGTGAACTGGACCTTGGTTGCTGTGATTGTGGTGGTGGAATCGAGTTGGGGATTGGAGCCGCTGAGACGAAGTACGAGATTGATCAAGGGAATGAAAGGGGTGGCTTTGTCTTCGTTGCTGTTTTTTGGGTTTTTGGCGGTGGTTTTTGTGTGGAGCAGCTCGGTTTCGACGATGGCTAACGATGGCATCAATGACTGGTGGAAAAGTTGGGCTTTTGTTGTGCAAATAGTGATGACTTCCACGTTCCTACAAGCCATGCACTTATTGTTGGGATGACGACAAGACCGGACGCGCCGTGGGCCCCACGGCGCGTCCATTGAGAATGCGCCGGCGGGCCCACGGCGTGTCTGTGGGACCCGCCTCTGACGCCAACGTTTTTTTTTTTAATTTTTAATTTTTTTTACACTACATTATTTATGTAATATTGTTTCTGACTACATTATTTAGGAAATTAACTTTCTAAATTACATTAATTTGGTGAAAGTGCCAAGTTTAAGAGACAATAATATTTAGTATGGTGTATCGATAACATTTAAATATATACATAACTCAATTTTTATATTTAAATTTTTTTATTCTTTTGGTAATTTATTTAATTATAATGCACTCTAACGCAGAGATGATGAGTAAATGAGAACAAAAATTTAACATATAATTTTGATATAAATATAAAATAATTTAATAAAATTATAAAAAAAAATAAAGTTTAAATTAAATTTTTTTTATCATGTCTGAAAATTGAAATATTTATTTTTTTTAGGGTCATTGGTGTTTATCTATACAATAGAGATAAAAATTTTGTCGTACAGATAAATACCAATGACAAAAAAAAAATATTTTGATTTTTAGACATAATGAAAAAGATTTGATTTAAACTTTATTTTTTATTTTTTTAATAGTTTTATCAAATGCTGAGTTGTTTGTCATGTGCAATGATTCTAAAAAATTGTAAATTTTATATGATTACAAGTAACTCATCATCATAGTCAGTAATTCAAGTTTTGAAGATTTTCCTTTATGATAAAAGGTAAAATAAGTGTTAAAATTAGAAAATATAAAGACTATATCTCATGATAAATGACAACATTATAAGATTTCTTAAAAAGTTTTCTTACACCTCATTAACAAGATAAAAGATGAATTTCAAATACTTTGAAATCTATGGATTTTAACACTTCTCAAATCCTTCAAAGTGAAACTTTCTTCCTTTTAAGTTCTCTTTAGATTTAGACTTTCAAAATTTTAAAGCCTAAATTAAAAAATATTTCTTAATCCTTCAAAGTCTCTTATTTAATTATGTATTAAAATTTTATATGTATATAATTTCAAAGTTGTAAGTATTATTTTGCATTCATAATCATTTTTTCGTTTTTCTAGAGGATTACTGTCAGACTAGTCTTCTTTCATAAGTATTTATCATTATCTATCTTTTTAGTGCGAATTTTTGTCGGATTAGCCTCATTTTTATTTTTGAAATACTGTTTATTTTTAATTTATGATAAAATCAAAATAAAAAATTTTTTTTATTCTAAATTCTCAATAAATATTTATTTCTTTTTACCTTATTTATTTAGGTTAGATAAAATAACAAAGCCCTAAGATAAAACAGAAAAAGGACACCAATAATAGAAAGAAAAAACAATCAAGGGCAAACAGTAAAAGTTGCATAAAAAGCAAACCAAACCAAAGATTCAAAAGAACATCAATCATTCTAGTGCTAGTGTTTGCTTTGGTTACTGTTGAGTTCACTGAACTTGCCTTCTTTCTGCCTCTGTTTCTTAGTTTAGGTTGTAAGTGTATATCGCCTTTGAGTGTTCTGATCATTGATCACCTTTAATCTGAAAACCAAAAGAAAAGCAAAGATTCTGTGGTTGCTTTTGGAGATTGGAGAAGACAGATCGCTATGGAAGATGGTGCCAAGTTGCATGTTCATCTTGAGAAAAAGGTAAAAGAAATTGCCAAGAATTTTTATGGAAAAATTCAACTTACCTTTTCTGTGCAGCGTAGTAAAGGAGCTTTTGCTTTTTTACCAAAAAAAATAAAATGTTACTTATTCTATTATATTTGCTTTACTTGTTGGTCTTATTGATTGCACTTTGTAAACATATTTTTTTTAATGGAGGTTTTTTTATAAATATATCAAATAATTAAATCACACATAATACAATATAAAAAACATGCCAAACTCAATTTTTTGGTAAAAGTTACATTTTTTTATTTCACATATTTTCTTATATCTTATTATTCATGTACTTTATAACATATAGTTCTCTCATAAATTATATAACTTAATTTTTAAAATTTTTTGTAATAACATCAAATTTAACATTTAAATCCTATTAAAAATCCTCAATCAAAAGTGAGTAACACTTTAAAAGGATATAACTTAGCAAACACGTTCCCTCTTATATTCTTCTTACGCAAGACTGCAACGTAAAGCTATCTATATACATGTGAAAAAAAAAAAAAAAAAAATCCCATCATCAACAGTATTACTTGGAGTTACCAGCCCTATTTTTTTCAAGTCTTCCACAAGCACAAAATTTCATCACGATTTTCCCTCTAAATTCTGAGTCCTTTACTCAAGCACTAACTAGCACGCAAATTTCACACCTCACTCACTATTTCTCAACGAAAGTCTTTTCTTCATCATCTTCGCCTTCACACAGAGCTCTAATTTTTCCTCTGCACAAACTAAACAGAGCATATAGCAGCAAAATGAAACAAAGGTAAAACTCCTTTGGCTATTATTCTTTTATATCTGATTGTTGAACAATGGCTCTGATTCTGTGGATTTAACTGTGCTCCTTTGACCCTCTCTGATTGTTGAACAATGTCCACCTATATTTGATTGTTTGCAATCTCGACTTGCTTCAATGAGTGGACGATCTGGGAAATTAGGGATTTGGGGTTAGATTAGATGATGAAGATGGCTTCCAAGTGATGAAGGAGGATCCCTTTTTATTTTACAGATTTTGGTTTTTTTAAATTTTTTTTTTTAAATTTTTATGGACTTAAATTGGTAATTTGCCATTTGGCCATGTACGCAATTTTTATGGACCATTGTTTTTTTTTTGCTGGTAGTTATGATCGCCTGGGGTGATAACATGGTTTTGTTTTAGGCATATCACCTGTTGCAGCAGATTCACACCCCATAGTTTTTTCACGTGTTGTCATACATAGAAAGAGGAGGAGACACAATGAACTATAATCCAGTGAATTATAATCTGGCCTGCATCATGTTTTATCAAGCTTCTACTAATTTTACACTGATTCCTTCAGTAAACAATATGGTTTTTATGTTATAGGTATATGGCTGGTTCAATTCATGGTAGCTCTGCGATGGAAGATTCTAACCTTAGTATTATATACTAAAGACAAAGGCCAAAAGCTTTCAGAGTTTCAATGGCTGCTGGTGCTGGAGGACCATCTTCCTCAAATTCTTCTTTCAACTCAACACCAAAATGGAAATTTCACGTTTTCTTGAGTTTTAGGGGAGACACCCGCACAAATTTTACAGACTACCTATATGCTACTTTGCAAGCCAAGAGAATCATTACTTTTAGGGATGATGAACAACTTGAGAAAGGAGAAGTTATTTTTGAACAACTCCTTAAAGCCATTGAAGAATCTCTTTCTGCAATTGTTGTTCTCTCCCCACAATATGCTTCTTCCCGTTGGTGTTTGGATGAGCTCCATAAAATTCTCGAATCTAGAAAAGTGTTGGGCAGAGAAGTTTTCCCAGTCTTCTATGATGTTGATCCCTCTGATGTAATGTACCAAAAGGGAAGTTTTGGCGAAGCATTTAAGAAGCATGAACGAAGATATACAGAAGACAGGATTAAAAGATGGAGAGACGCCTTAAGAGAAGTTGCTGACTTACCTGGATGGAACTCCAAGGATAGGTAATTTTAACTTGTCATTATTTAAGTATAAAGTAGAATAGCAGCGTTACAAATGAAAACCCATAAAAGTTACAATTAACAATACTGAATATGTGGCCAAAACAGTAAATTTATGAGCATAGCAGTTGAGCTAGAAAAGTATTGAGCATATTTTCTGGATCTGTGTAGGAGGTGCTAAATATTTGACAACCTGTATTATCTCTTGCTTCCTATATTTAATTATAATTCATATTTAACTTTTTGCAATTGTCCTTTTCTGCCATGTAGGCACCACTCACAAGTCATAGAAGAAATTGTAGCTGAACTATGGAGAAAAGTGCAAGCTAAATTGCCATCATTTAATGATGGACTAGTTGGAATTGATTCAAGGATGGAAGACGTGTTTTCCCTTTTAGCCAGAGGATCAAAGGATGTTCGCTTCATAGGAATATGGGGCATGGGTGGTATAGGAAAGACAACTCTTGCTAGAGTTGTTTATGAGAGAATCCGCAATGAATTTGAAGTTAGTTGCTTTCTTTCAGATGTTAGAGAGATTTCTAGTAAAAGCAGTCATGGTCTGGTTCAGCTACAAAGAGTACTTCTTTCTCATCTGACAATAAGTGGCATGGAAATCAAAGATTCATATGAGGGCAAGAAAACAATTAGAAACCTTTTATGCCACAAAAAAGTTCTGCTTGTCCTTGATGATGTAAGTGCTAATAGCCAATTAGAGAATTTGGCTGGAAAGCAAGAATGGTTTGGTCGAGGGAGTAGAGTGATAATAACAACTAGAGATAGGCACCCTCTGACATCACATGGAGTATCTGAAATGTATGAGATTCAAATCTTAGATAGTTATGAATCCCTTCAACTCTTTTGTCAAAAAGCCTTTAAAGAAAAACCTGAACAATGTTATTTGGAGTTGACTAAAAATGTGGTTCAATATGCTGGAGGCCTCCCTTTGGCACTCAAAGTATTGGGTTGCTTTCTTTGTGGAAAAAGTGTACCTGAATGGGAAAATGCTCTGGACAAGATGAGAAAGGTTCAGCATAAAGATATTCTTAGTACACTTCAAATAAGCTATGAAGCATTAGATGATATCGAAAAGAATATATTTCTGAATATAGCTTGCTTCTTTAAAGGGATGGAGAAAGGTGAGGTGATACATATATTGGAAATATGCGACCTTTATCCAATTATTGGAATAAATGTTCTACTTGAGAAATGCTTGCTAACCGAATATGATGGGTATGGTGAATGGTGTTTGGGAATGCATGATATGCTTCAAGAAATGGGTAAGAATATTGTTATTCATGAATCAGTTAATGATGTGGGAAAACGTAATAGGTTGTGGTTGCAAGAGGATATTGATTATGTATTGACAAAAAATAAGGCAAGTACCTGCTTAATTTTGCAAGATTAATGTCGTTAAAAATTTTACTTGCGTGTCTTATGAATTTTAATTTAATTTATACCCTTATACCCTCCTTATCATTCCTTCTGTCATTCACACAATTTTGTATTACTCATAGGGATCCGAGTTTATTCAAGGCATAGTTCTAAAGTCTCGGTCATCTAAAGCACAATGGGACCCTAAAGCCTTCTCAAAGATGCCTAATCTTAAATTATTGATGTTAGAAAATGTGGATCTTCCACTTGGTCTCTATTGTCTTTCAGAAGGACTAAGATATCTTGAATGGAAAAATTTCCCCTTAGAAGACTTGCCGCTTGATGATCAACTCGACAATCTTGTTGAACTTAAAATGCTGCGTAGCAAAATTAAGCAACCTTGGCATGGAACAAGGGTAAGCGTTTTATACTTTCTCATGAGCTTTTACATAGCTTGATATATATCCCTTCGAAAGCTGACGGATTTTTTTCTTCATTTTTGTTTTGATTAGTTTTTCGGAAAGCTAAAGCACATTATTTTGGATCATTCTGAGGATCTAATTCGATTTCCTAGTGTTTTGGGGGTTCCATATCTTGAACAGTTGATTCTTGAAAGCTGCATAAATCTTGTAGAGGTTGACCAATCTGTTGGATGGCACAAGAAGCTTATGATACTCAACTTGAGAAATTGTGTAAATCTTAAAATCCTTCCGAGAAAACTGGAAATGGATTCTCTAAAGGAGCTTATTCTTTCAGGCTGTTCAAAAGTTAAAAAGCTTCCAGAGTTTGGGGACAATATGAAACTCTTATTAAATCTTGATTTACAGGATTGCAAAAGTCTTGTTTGCCTTCCAAAATCGATTCATAATGTGAAATATCTTAGAATTCTCAATATGATTGGTTGTTCTAAATTTTCTAGGCTGCCAGAGAATTTGGATGAAAATGAGGCTTTAGAGGAGCTTAATGTGAGGGGAACAGCCATTAAAGAAGTACCTCCCTCCATTGTTCATTTAAAAGATCTGAAAAAACTATCTTTAGGTGGACACAGAGAGACGGAATCCAACTCTTGGAGCCTATCTCTCCCCTTTCGATGGATGTTTTGGAGGTTTACTGTTTCCTCAGGCATAATTTTGCCTCCTATGTCACGCTTTTCATGTTTGGAGCAATTAGATTTAAGTTACTGTAATCTCAGGGATGAAATACTTCCTGTTGATCTGGGCTGCTTATCATCATTATGGAAGTTAGATCTAAGTGGGAATAATTTTATTAACCTGCCAGCTAGCTGCATTTCTAATCTTTCTAAGCTATATCATCTTGGCTTAGATTGCTGCCCAAGGCTTGAGTCGGTGCCTATGCTTCCTCCACATATAGGATCTTTATATGGAAGAAATTCTGGTTCATGGAAACCATTCTCTGATCCACAATACCTTTGTGATTTTTTCTCATCACACCAACAGGTACGTCCAGCTACATATACATCACTCCAAGAAGCATCATTTTTGTTTATTCCAGGGAGTCATATTCCACCATGGTTCAGCAATCAAAAGTACTTTCATGTGGATTTACCATTTCAATTTGATGTAATGGATAAATTCACTATTTACCATGCAACAGTGCTACCTGGTGATTGTGAGTCATTGATATCAATAATAGTGGACATCCCTCATTATTGTCTTTCAAGTGAATGGTGGGGAATTTCTGTATGCCTTGTGTTAGAAAATCTATTTCCTTCTACTCCATGGTCTGCAACTCCAGTAGTGTATTGGATTTGTAAATCTGCTGAAGCTGAATTGCCCAACCCCTCAGGTAGGACCTATCCTCGCGTGCTTGAAGAGTTTAGTGACCCTCACTTGTTTATTATATTGTTGAGAGGTAATGATAAAAATATTCAGCGACATCTAAGAGATGATCATAACAAGCTTCAGTTATTTTTTTATACTGACCGTATGCTGAAAATGAACGAGTGTGGATGCCGTGTGTTATGTAAGGAAGATTTGGAAGCATGGGGCAAAGCCAGGGATGAACGAAGACAAAATAATAACTTTGAGATCCCTTCCAGCAGTCTCGAGAGATCAAGAGTAAGAGAGATGTGGGATGACAATCAATGCTGTGATGGATTTGAGGGAGAATATGTAAATACATCAAATGCAGAAGCAAAACGAAGAAAACTTGGATAAAACATTCTCAGTAAGTTATCATCTACCATGCTTTTATGGCAATAGCTTATTTTTGGTGTCTTTGGTTTCTTTGTGGGACACTGCTATTTGTAATGAAATGAAATTTTTTAACAGAAATATCTTCCAAAATTTGCAATATCTGTTGGATGCTTCCTTATGTTTAGTATTTTCCATCTTTGTCTCTCCAGAAAGGTAATTTTGATAAAACACTTATATTATTTATGAATTCTATACTAGAAAAAAAAAAGAAAACAAAAAAGAAAATGAATATCATTTCAATTTGAAAGCATAGACCCACTTCTGACATTGCATCCTATTTTTAAGCATTTGTTTCCTTTAAAATATGAGAATAATGATAAGTTGCCATTATATATTTAAAGTTTATTTGTAAAATAAAAAAAAGAGAAGAAATGACATGCATGTATGTGGATATAATATTCTAGAAATATATGTATATAAAGTATGTAGACATTCAAACTTTTTCCATCGACTAGTTCATATTATGGCATTGAAACTACAAATTGTACTCTTCTTGTAGGCTTAAGAATATGGCTACTGTGCTTATATAATGTATCGGCTTGCACTGGGCTTTACTGCTATATGCATGTTCTGAACTCTGCTTCAAACTTTCTACTTTTTCTTCCATCAACATTCCAGGCCTAAACTATTTTACATATTTGGAAGGGTTGTGCAGAGGATTGTGAAGGGCTCTAATGGTAACTCCAAGGAATTTAGAAATCAAAGCATAATGAGGTTATCATGGCCACTCTGATCATTCAAGACAAGTTGAAGATGTGCAATGTGGGATAGCCGACTAATACTGTAAAAATAGAACCAAAAATTTAACTGAAATCAAGCAGTCAACTATATAAACTAAAAAACTGAGAAGACAGATTCAAAGAAGCCAAATCTACCTCACCACATACATGGACTATATTCTTCCTTATATTATGATTGTTTTTCATTTAATGGCATTATGAACTCACTGACTTAAAGAAAACTGCTCATGACCGAAACTTTATGCTTGTCGGCGACACACATGAAGTCTTGATTGTATAAACTTAGAAATCAGCCACTTAGTGTACCTAGCCTGCTGTGTAGACTTGGGAGAAAACCATAGAATCAATGGGAAGAAGCCGAAGTTAAATGAGATCTATCTGAATTCACACATTCATCAACCAAATCTAGACTACGTATATATTTTTTTAGAATCTGAAACATACCTATTAACATAGCATCAGCATGAAGAATTTATTGGACCAAAACCAAAAAGTATCAACATACTAAAAGTAACATATACTTGAAGCAGTTGCTGATTTATTTATAGATTTTAATAGCTATATGTTGATGGGAGAATATCCCCCAATGGCTAAGGAAAGAATCTGCTGCAATAGAGTTCTCGAATTCAAATTTTATCATGAACAAACGAGTGGAATATATACGAGAGAACATAAACTATATACCATTGAACGGAAGGTAAAAAAGTAAAGCTCCCTGACCTGTATATAAGCTGTAATATAAATGCTAAAAAAAATCTATCCAGTCATTGTATAAGGTATTGTATAAAAATTGATGCGTTAAAAAAAAAAAGTAAGTAGAATTTTTTTTTGCCAATAAGTAAATTCAATTAAATGTTAAATGCATGTAATTAAATTTAAATATTTATGTATGTGTTTGTAAGTTCAAAGATAATTATTAAAAAAAATAAGAAAATTTGTTTTAAAAATAATAATTAATAACACAATGTCCAATGAAATTTTTTATTTTTAAAAGAGATTTTTTTATGTGATTCTCCCAAAATTCGAATGCAAATGCCTATGAGATACTTAGATAAGTGGCTACTGGCTAGGATGTAGCAAGTTGAGTAAATACAAAAGGACAAATTTGCAGAAAGAAGCCAGTCGCCTTCTGTATCACTCTGCAACATCCACATGGAGTTGTCGACAAAGAAAAGATAGATAAGACATTTAAGGACACCAATAATAGAAAGGAAGAAGTCAAGGGCAAACAGTAAATGTTGCAGATAAAGCAAACCAATAATTCAAAAAGAAAATAATTATTCATCCATAGCCCGCAAATGAATTTAAATTTAGGTTCCCACTGTCCAAGCACTTTGTTGTCTTAAGTGCTAGTCTTTGCTTTGGTTACCGTTGAGTTCACTGAACTTGCTTCCTTTCTGCCTCTTGTTTCTCAGTTTTGGTTGTAGTATCCCCTTTGAGTTTTCTCATCATTGATCACCTTTAAACTGAAAACCAAAGGAAAAGAAAAAATTCTGTGATTGCTCTTGGAAATTGGAGAAGAGAGATCGCCATGGAAGATGGTGCCAAGCTGCATAGAACATCTTGAAAAAGAGGTAAAAGATATTGTCAAGAATTTGTATGAAAGAAAAGTATAAATTACCTTTTCTGTGCAGCGTATTAAGGAAACTGTTGCTTATTTTATTATTTATGTTATAGTTTTTGATAGAAAATAATCCATGAGTGAAGCAATTTTCAGTTTTGCTTGTAAAATATTATACTAAAAATTAACTTTTATTGAGCAACTTATTTATATCTTGTGGTTTTTTCTCAGAGCATTAAGAAATGAAGAGAGGAAATTGCTCAAAAGTGTCATGCATCAGAGAAACCAACGATTGCAACTGGATTACCAAGCCCTCTTTAACTGTTCCTCTGGAGAAGACAAGTATACATGTAAGCTTACTTAGCTCTTTTATATCTAGGAGAACTTGAAATGGCTTAGACTAAAGCCTTTGTGCTTATTCATTGCTTCATATAGGCACTTTGGAGAAGAAAATATTAGACTCTTTGGTTTTAATGAATAATTATTGTTTTGGTAGTAAATTATTGTTCGTACTTAAGCTGCAAATACCATAATGGAAGAGATGTTAAGGATTTTGTAAGTTAACTGAAATTCCACTAAATGTGTGTTTTAGTACTATTTCTGATGATTATGATTTTCGCAGAAATTGCTATGTTATTTCAGATTTAGTTTTTTATTTTAATTTTGTTGTTCATGGGACTTCCCTTGATTCAATTTGGGGAAAAAGTTATAGGCAAGACTAGTTTATTATTAGAGTAAAACCCCTTTTTGGTCCCTCGAGGACTAATTTGTCGTACGGAACCATAATTTGAGGACTAAATTGTCAGCGAATATAATTCGAGGACTAATTTGTCAGCGAAAACAATAATTCGAAGACTAATTTGTCACCGAACATTTTTGGGGGACTAATTTGTCAGTGGATGTATTTTTCAGGGACCAAAAAGGGGTTTTACTCTTATTATTATATGTTACGCTGTGAAGCATGCTCAAATATGATGTGGAAAGCTAGTTCTCTTGCTTCGTACCTTAAATATGCTTCATATGTGTCTTTGTCTGATAATTAGATTAGTTCCATAAGTTCCCCTGAGTGAGGTGTACTCTCATTCTATCTGTTAGACAACACTTTTGTCTGTTTTCCAAGCTTGATTTACCTTATTTTAGACTGCCATATATGATAGACAGCTAACACAAACTTACATGCGCGACAATATTAGCTAAGTGAATTGAATGCTGATAACTAAAAATATGCATTGACTTATGTTATAGTTTTATTTAAGTCTATGTATTTATACTACTGAGTAAATGTAAGTTATGTATCTCATCATTAGATGAGTTTATGCAAAAAAATTTACATAATGGTGATCATGTATGAAGACACGATGCCTTTTGTAGCATGTATTTGTTTAGGTGATGTGGTGATAGGGTTGAGTTCTTGCAAATTGGATTGATACCCTCTTTAGGGGACATAAAAAATTGTAAATAATTGAAAAAGTACGTTACTTGAAGCTAGATTACTAAATGACTTGTTACAAGCTTAATCACCCTTCCATGCTTACTTGCATTTTACACTAATGATTACATTCAACTTACAATATTTACAATGACATTAATACTATAAAATATATAGCATATTACTTCCTATATATTAACATATTATCACACGGAATAGAAGCTTGTTAATGAGCAGTGATAATCAGATAATTATCTCTATTTGTCATTTTTTTTTATTTAAAACAGTTTATTTTTATACTTATACTCTGTCAAGTAACAATGATTTTATCATCTAGAAGGTCAAGAGACACATTGAACTTTTTATCAAAGAGTTTAATGTATTTATATTAGGTCCTAAAATTTAATGAAATCTCATTCGTAATAGAGTGATAAGTAAAATATCATTATTTAACTATATATTTTTTTAATTATCATATTTTTTTTAAAATCATATTTTTTTTTCATTAATCTATTCTAAGAATATTGGTCAATTTTTTTTATAATAGTTATTTTAATAGTTTTTGATAAGATAAACTTATAAACTTAGTATGAATACTAAATTGATAGATCTTATAAGAATACAATAAATTGTGAAAGTGTTAAAAATTTTAGATAATCATATTTATTTGAATTGAGGGTAAGACAAGATTAAGAGACAATAATATTTAGTATAGTGTATCGATAACATTTAAATATATACATAACTCAATTTTTATATTTAAAATTTTTTATTCTTTTGGTAATTTATTTAATTATAATGCACTCTAACGCAGAGATGATGAGTAAATGAGAACAAAAATTTAACATATAATTTTGATATAAACATAAAATAATTTAATAAAATTATAAAAAAAAATAAAATTTAAATTAAATTTTCTTTATCATGTCTGAAAATTGAAATATTTATTTTTTTAGGGTCATTGGTGTTTATCTATACAATAGAAATAAAAATTTTGTCGTACAGATAAATACCAATGACCCAAAAAAAATAAATATATTAATTTTCGGACATAATAAAAAAGATTTGATTTAAACTTTATTTTTTATTTTTTTAATAGTTTTATCAAATTATTTTATCTTTATGTCAAAATTGTATGTTAAATTTTTATTTTTTAATTTTCTTATTATCTTGGCATTGGAGTATATTATAGTTAAATAAATTGTTAGAAAGATTAAAAATTTTAAATATAAAAGTTTGAGTTATATATATAGCTAAATGTTACTGAGACATCATGTTAAATATTATAATGTCTTTTAATTTTGTCCCACCCTCGACTCAAATAAATATGGTTATTCAGATTTTTTTAATACTTTCACAATTCATTGTATTCTTATAAGATTTATTAATTTAATCTTTGAACAAAGTTTATGAGTCCATCTTGTCAAAAACTATTGAAGTACTTCTTATAAAAAAAAATATGTCAATATTCATAGAATGAGTTAATAAAAGAAGAAATGTGAATTTAAAAGAACATGATAATTAGGAAAAAAAAATAGTTAAGTAATGATATTTTACTTACTACTCTATTAAAAAAAAGATTTCGTTGAATTTTAAAATTCAATATAAGTATATTAAAATCTTTAATAAAAAATTTAATGTTTACTTCTCTTGACTTTCTGGATGATGAAGTCATTGTTATCTGATAAAGCACGAGTGTAAAAATACTATTTTGAATAAGAAAAAATAACAATTTGAGGTGAGTATCCAATGATTGTTGCTCGTTAGTAAGCTTTTATTTTTTTTCGTGTTATTTCGTAATATGAATGTTACTGTAAGTGTTGTAAATTAAATGTAGTCATCAAAATTACATTTTATGTTATTACAATAATTTCTTAGTCAATCAAAGAACAAACATGGCTTATGGATAGAAGTGTTATATCACATATATAATTCTTATTTTGAATTTTTTATTTTTTTTGATGGGTTCATTTTGAAACTTGTGTACTTAGAAATATTATGACTTCTATCATTATAGTTACAAGAATTTATATTTTGTCTTATTATTTGCATATGATTTAATGTATCACATGTAAATAATTAAGGTTATTATATAATTTTCATTAAGAAAAATTAAGCCGTTATGTATAGATAAAAATGAAATCCATAATTTCCTTAAAAATATCCTACTTGTGAAATACGAGCTGCCGGTTGGTTGTTGCGACGCTAGGATACGGGCGTAACGACACCCAGAACATGACATGGAATTCAAGTTGCCGAAACTTACAATGTTAGGCATCGCGATGCTAGGGTATGGGTGTAACGACGTCTAGAACATAGCTTAAACTTATGTTGCAAGGCAACTACAGTTTAAACTTATGTTGCACAGGTACGAAATGCATGTACGGCATTCTTCAAAAAATAAGGGTACGGAGAGGTCATAGGTATCCCAAGTCATATATATATATTATTTGGTGACAAAATAGTCTCAGTTTTAACTTAATAATTAATTATGAAGATGAAGATTTATATGTAAGTTAAAATTTTTAATGAAATGGTGCCAAAATTAATTTAAATATGTAGAACAATTAAAAGTCTCGGCATGAACAGTAATTTATGAATAAATGTTGTGAACAATACTCATGAAGAGTAATATATGAACAGTAAAAATAAACAGTAAATTTGAAATAAAAGATAAGTTAATCTGGTGATAATTCGCACTAAAAAATAAAAAAAAAAGGGATGAATATTTATGAAAGAATATGAGTTTGGTGGTAATACATCCAGAAAAACGAAAAATGGATTATGAATACAAAAGTAATAAATTTAAATTTGATATTAAACAAAATAATACTTACAATTTTGAAAGTACTTTGAAATTTATTTTGAAATTATTTACATGCAAAACTTTGATACATAATGAGATAAGAAATTTTGAAGGATTAAAGAAAATTTTTTAATTTAGGTTTTAAAAATTTTAAAATCTAAAATTAAAAAGAACTTGAAATAAAGAAAATTTTACTTAAGAAAGCTTTAGAATGAAAATTTTAAAGATAATTTTTTGAATGTCTTTCTTGTGTCTTGAGTTTGTCTTTTATAGATTTGAGATGTAGATTTGAGAAATGTTAAAATCTATGGATTTTAAAGTGTTTGAAATTTATCTTTTGTTTTGTTAATGAGGTGTAAGAAATTTTTTTTGAAAGTCTTGTAATGTTGTCACTTGTTATGAGGAGTAGTCTTCATGTCTTTTAACTTTAACATTTGTCTTATCACTTGTTATAAAAAAAATTCTTCAAAATTTGTTGACTATAATGCTGAGTTGTTTGTCATGTGCAATGATTCTAAAAAATTGTAAATTTCATATGATTACAAGCAACTCATCATCATAGTCAATAATTCAAGTTTTGAAGATTTTCCTTTATGATAAAAGGTAAAATAAGTGTTAAAATTAGAAAACATAAAGAGTACATCTCATGATAAATGACAACATTATAAGATTTCTTGAAAAGTTTTCTTACACTCCATTAACAAGATAAAAGATGAATTTCAAATACTTTGAAATCCATGGATTTCAACACTTCTCAAATCCTTCAAAGTGAAACTTTCTTCCTTTCAAGTTCTCTTTAAATTTAGACTTTCAAAATTTTAAAGCCTAAATTAAAAAATATTTCTTAATCCTTCAAAGTCTTTTATTTCATTATGTATTAAAATTTTATATGTATATAATTTCAAAGCAAGTTTCAAAGTTGTAAATATTATTTTGCATTCATAATCATTTTTCGTTTTTCTAAAGGATTACTGTCAGACTAGTCTTCTTTCATAAGTATTTATCATTATCTTTCTTTTTAGTGCGAATTTCTGTCGGATTAGCCTCATTTTTATTTTTGAAATACTGTTTATTTTTACTGTTCACAACATTACTGTCAGACTAGTCTTCTTTCATAAGTATTTATCATTATCTTTCTTTTTAGTGTGAATTTCTGTCGGATTAGCCTCATTTTTATTTTTGAAATACTGTTTATTTTTACTGTTCACAACATTATTCATAAGTACTATTCGTGTTAAAATTTTTATTTATTCTATATGTTTAAATTAATCTATGCACTCTTTTGTTAAAGTTTTTGTCTTACTCATTAATCTTCATCTTTATATATATCGTTGACAAGATTGCTCGATTTTGACTTAATGATTAATGAAGATGATTATAATTTAATGAGTAAGTCAAAACATGTAATGAAAGTGTGCAAAAATAAATTTAAACATGAAAGAGTAGAAGATTTAGAGTGAACAATAATTTATAAATAGTGACGTAAATAGTAAACATTAACAGTAATGATGAACAATAATTTTAAAATAGTAAAATAAACAGTAACTTGAAAAATTAAAAGGGAAGCTAATTCCGTGGTAATCCACACTGAAAAGTAGTATGAAGAGGAAATACTTATGAAAGGGTGTTAATCCGACGGTAATCCACACTGAAAAGCTTAAGAGAAGGATAATGAATGCATAATACAAAAAATATTGAAATAAAGTTTAATATTAAATAAATTAGTATTTACAACTTTAGAACTTCTTGAAATACATTTTAAAAGTAATTACAAACTTTTGTACATAATGAAGAGAGCAAGGTCTTTGAGAAAAGGTTGATGAAAGGTTTTCTAACTTAAGTGTTGATGAAATTCTAAACATAAAGAAAAAATTTTACTTGAAAATTTTTTAGGGAGAAAAGATTAGTAAAATTAGTGTAGGTTTTAGTCTGTTCTTCTTGAGTGATGAACTTCCATACTTATAGATCTTGATGAGAGGATGAATTCCAAATAGTTTGAAATTCATTCTTGTTTTGATGCATGAGTTGTTATGTAATTTTTAATGATGTCTTCTTGTGTTGATATATGTAATGAGAGAAAGCCTTCAATTTTTCTTTTGTTGACACTTATTATGACACTTGGCATAAGGGAGAGTCTTCATGAACCTTTGTTGACTTATTGACTACGATGATAAATTTGCTGATAGCATGTGAACTTGTCAGGACTTTGAGTAACTTTATCAGAGTCTTGACAAGTTTATATGTTATCAGCAAACTTATCATCATAGTTAATAAGTCAAAATTTTTTTAAGAAGACTCTTTCTTACAAATTCACATGCTATCAGCAAATTTATTATTATAGTCAATAAGTCAACAAAGTTTTAAGAAGACTTCTCCTTGTGCTAAGTGTCATAACAAGTGTCAACAAGAGAAGAATTAAAGACTTCCCCTTATTACACGTCATCACAAGAAGATATCATGAAAAATTACATAACAACTCATGCATTAAGACAAGAATGAATTTCAAACCATTTGAAATCTATCCTCATCAAGGTCTATAAATAGGCAAGTTCATCACTCAAGAAAAATAGATTAATTCTTACACTAATTTCACTAACTTTTTTTCCTTAAAGCTTTCCCAAGTTAAGCTTTTTTCTTAGGTTTAGAATTTCATCAAAGTTTCAACACTTAGGTTAGAAAACATTTTATCAAAAACCTTGCTCTTTTCATTATGTACAAAAGTTTGTAATTACTTTCAAAGTATATTTCAAGAAATTTCAAAATTGTAAGTACTATTTTGTTTAATATTAAACTTTATTTCAATATTTTTTTTATTATGCATTCATTATCCTTCTCCTAAGCTTTCTAGTGCTGACTACCGCTAGATTAGCACCATTTCATAAGCATTTTCTCTTCCTATTGTTTTCCAGTGGAGATTAGCATCATTTTTAATTTTTGAAGTTATTGTTTATTTTACTATTTAAAATTAATGTTCATCATTACTGTTAATGTTTATTTTTCACGTCACTATTTATAAGTTACTGTTCACTCCGAATCTTTTACTTTTTCTTCATGTTTAAATTTATTTTTGCACACTTTTATTACATGTTTTGATTTGTTCATTAAATCATAATCCTTTTCATTAATCATTTAGTCAAATTACAAATAATCAATCAAAAATTGCTCCTGATGCTCTGTTTGTTGGAAAATGTCAAATGGCCATTTTGATTTTGTGAAGAAAGAAAGGAAATTTAATTGTTAGGGCATTAAAAGATGGCATTGTAAGGCTCCTAAGATTCAATTTCCGCCTCTCCAAAAACGACACCGTATCCATCAAATGTAATTTTTGCCTTTGTCTAAAACTTTGCCGTATTCAATTGATCGGTATTTTTTTTGTTTGAAACATCATCATATCAATTTGATTGGGATTTGCATCTTCAAAACGTCGTCGTTTCCTTCTTTCACTGGCAACTCAACATTTTGAGAGCATTTCTTTGACAAAACTTGGTGTTTTGCAGTGAAAAAAAATTAAAAAAAAAAATGAGATTTGGTGTGATTCGGTGACTAAGTACGCGTTTCGCATTTTGGAAGCGTACTCAAAATGGCGTACTAGTGCTTCATAACTTTAAACAAATAAGATCTTGTCTTGGGTTTCATATGGTTTTATTTCTTTTCCTTTCCTTCTTATTTATTTATTTATTTTCAACATTAGTTTGTTTGTTTTCTCGTTTGGAAGATAAGTTTTGTTTACTTGCTTATACATATAATTTCAGTTAAGCAAAAAAAGTAAGATTGAATTATATAAAGCAGCTTCCATTTAGATGATTCCATAGATAGTAATAGTAATAAATATTATTCAAGTAAAATGATTTAACTTCTAGAAAAATGGAAATCATTTAACTGGTTCTTGAGGCTATGGTATTTTTTGAGTTTTGCTTCAAAAGCTCTCAACTAGATCTAGTGCTCTATGCTTCGGAGTTTAGACAAGATATTCTATTAATCTACTAGAATGCCTACTACTTTGCCATTTGGTTGACTGAACCTAATGGACAAAAGGGCACTGTTGTATGGATGGCAAACCGTGACCAACCCATCAATGGAAAGTGCTCAACCCTAGCCCTCCTTAATAAAGGTAACTTGGTGATAATGGATGCTGGTCAATCCAACATTTTAGATACTTCCACTAGTTCAATGTCTTCCTTGCACTTGCTTCTTTATGACACTGGTAATCTTCTATTATGTGAATCAAACCATGTTATTTTATGGCAAAGCTTTGATTTCCCTACCAATACACTCCTTCCTCAACAAGTTTTCACCGGATACAAAAACCTAGTTTCCTCAAGAGGTTCAAGTAACCACTCCTCTGGTTTCTACCAACTCTTCTTCGACAATGATAATGTTCTTCGTCATCTTTACGATGGCCTTGATGTTTCAAGTGTTTATTGACCAGGTCCTTGGCTTTTGAGTTGGGATGCTCAAATAACAACATATAATAGTACTAGGGTTGCAGTGCTTGATTCCTTAGGAAAATTTATTACATCATATCATTTCAATTTTATGACGTTGGATTATGAGATGAGGATCCATAGAAGACTAACAATTGATAAAAGGAATAGCCCTCTAAAGTTACATCATCGATGTGAACACCTTAAACTACAGAAAACACTTCAATTTGGCTTGCAACAAATACCTGATATTGCTCATTCGAAAGATGGTAGGTTGATAAGACCACCTCAACTGAGGTCTCCAATCTTGTTGAAGACCCCTTGTTGAGGTACAGTTTGATGAGGAGGGGCATATTGAGCTCTCCAACCCTGTTGATAAGGGGCTTGCTGAATTCCCCAACCTTACTGAGGACCTCAACCCTATTGAGTTTGAGGATGAGAAGTGGTATGTAGTGTCATTCGTTAAGGATTGGTAATTATTTACAAAATAGTAATTTAAAACAAATAAACAAAATAATTGTAATGCATTGACCTGTCTGCCTGTTATCGCATTTTTAAAGCTCATTCACCGACGTGTTATTCGTGGATACCACGTCATATAATTTAGATTTATACCAAATGACTTGTCTAAATTAATAACATATAAACGTCTATCATCGCACAGGAGATTGTGCTTAATATGATAGAAAGGTCACAACATAGTCTGCTTTCCTCTCATATTGACATTATGTAATTGTGCATTATAAGAGTAATTTTTTATGAAATGTGTTTTCTACTCTTAAATTGACGCATAACCCAATTTGGATTATTGTGCTTTATGATGTGATAATATATTAATAACATCTTAGCAGCCCAAATAACATAGATTAGTTACTGGTAATAAGTATTCTTATATCATCAATTTCAAGTAAATCAAAGTATCGTCAATACCTCATTTGATCCAAGCTATAACCAATGCTCATACAATCTAAAGGAGATTTTCACTTAAAATGTTTCGGAAATATAATATACATTATATACATTGAATATACATTATAAATATTTTTAAAATTGACAACATTCATACAATGTAACATAATTATTTTGACGAAAATATTTATGACATATAATATTTTCATGTAATTTAATTGACTACTCTTAATGCTAATGTAGTTTAAAAATTTATTTACTGATCCAGTGGCCCAGTTAGATTTAGTTTTCTTGGAGTTATGGAAAGAAATCTCTCCCAAGCCCAACATTGGAGCAAGACACAATAACCTACAAAATTATTAACTTGCTCAAAAGAAATCATGCTGAGACTCTTATAAAGATATGCAAGACAAACAGATTCTCAGCTGAATCTCTCAACTTTATCCCAATTTTCTAACAACTTCAAATATATAATATGAACGTAATTTTCAATTTTATCAGACATAAGTCACATGCTAATCAGACGTAGTATATGTGCTTTAGTATATCGTTGTACCGCGTCATCTGCAAAAGTTAGCATAATTTTAGTCTTCATTCAGCTAAAACCCAATCAGGTGGGGTTACACCTAGCAATTCTCGACACAACTCATTCTATAAATAATCGATGTACTCTGTTATTGCATTCTTATCAACAAGTAGACCAAATAACATTTTCACATCTTGTAGGGTGATAGTGCACTCACCGCCAAACATATGAAATGTATATATCTATGGCTTCCATCGTTTAACTAATACATATATTAATTGGGCATCTATTAGAAGATGTTCTATTTCTGCAACCCCACCAAAATTTGTTATTTTAACTTATTTCATAGACCGATCGTTCGGTCTACGTATTTTACCATGATTTCGAGGGCGTACAACTATATCTATCTTTTTCATTTATTACTTAAAAAATTACAAAATTTTACAAATAAAATTATAATATATTTAAAAAAAATTTCTAAATTAAAAATGTTTCACAAAAATATTAGTAAATTACTTATTCTAATATCTCATACTTTTGTTGATATATGATTTTTGTTAAGTCAATAAAATAGAATCTTGTGGTCCTGGTAGTAAAAATTGTCCCATCATATTATCTAATAAATGTCTTTTAGTTGAAACAAAATAAATAAAAATAATCTCTAATGGGACTAGAAGAAGAAGAAGACCAATATTTTATAGGACACAAGAACAGATGAACAAAAGAATAAGAAGAAGAGTGAGAGGAAGGTGAAGATGAAGAGAAATAGGGAAAAGGACCAGCGGAAGAGGAAAGAAAGAAAAAAATTTGCATGCAAATGAACTGTCATGTGACAACGTGTGATAAGGCTAACAGCGAGCCCTTTAGGGACACGCCATGTGGTGCCTGCATTTGTCCCAAAGTCTCATCATGTCAAACCACGCTTGCCACATGTTGTGAAAATTCCAACGCAAGTGTACGTTGTCGTTTGCAAGTAATAAAGCATATATGCGGTTCGATCCACGGGTTCTGATATTCAAACCGAACTAACCCGCACCTTGTAAGGAACCACGTCGTTTTATACTCGTAGTGCTGATTAAATGAGTCTTTGTTTAGTCTAGTCTTCATTTCTCCCCGTTCCAGCACACTCAATCGACCAATCTCTCCCTCTGAAGTCTGAACCCTCTCCAATCTCCATCGTTCCACATGACCTTGGGACCTATCCCCTCCCCCACATACTCATCTCTTCTCTGTCTATGACGCCTTCTGCTCCTTTACGTTTGAGCATCTTCCTCGCCCTTGTCTCCTTCATCTGCCTCAGCCTTGCTCTGGTCTCTACGTCTCGGTTTTGTTGTGCAGCACCAAAAGAGAAGAGAGAAACACCAAAACAGAGGCTCTGCTCGCAGCTCCAGATCGAGGCCTAAAGGTCACGGATTCACAATCGCACCGTTCAAGTTAAAGAACCGTGTCTTGGAAACCGCTAAACAAAATTTTAGATCAATCCAACGGTAAATGGCTGCGGATCTTCGATTTGATGCAAACTGCCAAAAGAGAAGAGAGAAACACCAAAACAGAGGCTCTGTTCGCAGCTCCAAATCGAGGCCTGAAGGTCACGGATCTACAATCGCACCGTTCAAGTTAAAGAACTGTGTCTTGGGAACCACCAAACAAAATTTTAGATCAATCCAACAGTAAACGACTACGGATCTTCGATTTGATGCAAACTGCCACAAGATGAGAAAGCTACGAATATATTCGTTCCTTCTCTCTATTCTTTCCTTCTTTGTTTCTTACTCTTTGTTTCAATTATTTCATAAGTCTGGAGTATTCATGGAAGCATATGTGAGATGAAGAATTGATTATTTGGTTAATTTGGTCAATTTTGTTACCATTTCTTGTAAGTTGTAACGATGTGATTTGGTCTCTTCTCACATGTGACATGTGACATGTGACAACCCGATCAAACCGCCCAAACTAAACCGTTCAATGTCGGTTTGGTTTGGTTTGGTTTCTGTCATGAAATTCACTCAAACCGAACCAGTAGATTATGGTTGGTTTGGTTGCTAAAATGCCCTCAAAACCGCCCAACTCGAACCGTGAACACCCCTATATAAAACCTTCATACCTTCATATCACAACTCAAATGGAACAAACTGATTTAGTGCGTAACATTATTAAACGAGTACCACAAGGTGACAAGGCATAATAAAATAATAGCCCGTGGAAGGCATATTGTTGTGAAAATTCCAACGCAAGTGTACGTTGTCGTTTGCAAGTAATAAAATGAGATCAATTTATCGTTCCCACGAGGACTAATGTACCAACTACCGAAAGAGGGTTAACCTTAACTTTATCTAATCAATCGATAAGGAGATATTTCAATGAAATAACTAAAAATAGAATGAAAACAATGTAAACCAGAAAAATGATAGATTCAGCAAGAGAGAAACACCTAGGGTTCCAATTTCACCATAATTACTCCCAGCTTTCATTCGATATTCCATTAACTCCAATTTATCTTCCTATTTGCTAATCAAAATTTCCTAATTTATTCACTAGCCTCTCCCAAGGTTTAGTGTAAATATCCCATCAATCGATAAGAAGATATTTCAATGAAACAACTAAAAATAGAATGAGAACAATGTAAACCAGAAAAATAGCAAATTAAACCAGAAAAAATTATAGATTCAGCAAGAGAGAAACACCTAGGGTTCCGACTTCACCATAATTACTCCCAGCTTTCATTCCATATTCCATTAACTCCAATTTATCTTCCTATTTGCTAATCAAGATTCCCTAATTTATTCACTAGCCTCTCCCAAGGTCTAGTGTAAATATCCCTTAATTACTAACCCTGTATATCCCTATACGAGTTACAATAATTACGAATTCATTTAGTTTTGTGGATCTTTTTAATTGATTACATGAGCCATAGAGGTATATTCCTATCCTCCATGTAACTCATGGCATTTACCCCAAGGAACTTGACACACAACTCTCTTTCGGTTTCATTGTGATTAACAATTCATCTAATTATTGGCCAGACAATCAGAAGCATTAAGAGAAGAGATAAACGCTCAAATTGAAGAGAAAAATAATGGAATGAACTTCATATGAAACTACAGCTGGTCCTAATTAGGCTACATCGTACCCTAGATAAGAGAATTAGTTCATACTAGATGAAGAGAACAAGAAAGAATAAAATTGAGACATGATTCAAAGGTAAAAGAGGAAAAACTCTGGTTTGAAGGTCAAATCAGCCTTNGTTTGAAGGTCAAATTAGCCTTGCATCTCCTCCCTTCAATCCTTGCCTTGCCTCCTTTGTGCCTCCAAAAGTGTCTAAGAACCAACCCTTTCTAATTCCCTAGCTTTCCTATTTATACCCTTCACTCTAAAGCCCTAAAACCCATGAGAAAATAAGCCGCGTCTGCAAAATTAAATTCGGGCGCCGCACCTCTGACTCGCTGGAAGAAATTTGCTTCCTTTCACTTTCGGGAGCCGCACCTCTGTATTTTGAGGGGTGCGGCTCTGAGCTGCTGTCCCAACATGTGTATTTTTTTGCATACGGGGGGTGCGGCGCTACTGTTCAAGGGGTGCACCCCTGAGCTGCTGTCCTGGTTTTAAGTTTCATGCTCCAGGGGCCGCGACTCTAGGTTTTGAGCGCCGCAACCCTTGAATTCTGTCCCAAAAACTTCTCAATTCTTCAATTCTTCATTCTAACCTATGAAACCTACAATTTAACATAAAAGATCACATTAGATGATGATTAATCTCAATAAACAATCAAATACTTAAGTAAAGGATATCTAAAAAGTGGATATAAAAGCCACTCAACAATAGTCCATTTGACTACACCTCACATTAAGATGTTTTATCATTGTGTACTTTGTCTCTTTGGTAAGAAAAGAAAAGAAATTTAACCCCTCTCTTGTGATTTCATTCTACTAAGAAAATGTGCAACTAAATTTAGGATATAGATTTTTAATTGCTAAAATAAAAGCATCTTGAATGCAATCGTTCCTAACAAAAAATAATGTAAATGGATATTTTGACAAGTCAACCGACACAGTTTCCAACCAGTTATTGCAACTTGTGGGCGTGGTTGCGCATGTGAGGTGTCTTAATCTCTTTCATCAATTGGATAGACCGCATGATATTAACAAAATAAAGTATTTAAAAAATTGCAAAAAACAAGCAAGAAGCTACGGAGAAGATCTTTTAACATTATTCCGCCGAATCCTAATTTATAAGTCAAAAACTTGAAAATTGCAATAAACAAACAAATAGTTAGTTGACTTTTTATTAACATCATTGGAAACAACAGGCACAACTAAAGGACATTTTCACACCCTTAATTGATGACCAGTGTGGATAGCATTTGACTTTTCTACAGCTACACGATAAAACACGTGGTAATGTTATGTCCATAGAAATAGCATCTCTCTTCCGTGAAGCCAGGGAGAGTTGACTTCAGGCGAATCTAAAGCATTTGTATGTCAACATGATAAGATGGACGGTGGAAAAGTGTCCACTGGTAACTTGAGATTCTGGTTTTATGTTGTGTATTAAGTTGACCCACTTAATTTTCAAATTCACACATAATACCTATTATACATTTAAGTGGACCCACCCAAAATTTCAACTTCACCCATAAACCCATTACACATCTAAGTCTGCAAATAGAATAGTTACTGATGTACCAACAAGCGTGTAGATCATTTGGTAAAGAGGTGTTATAACTTAACCAAAGATCTCAAGTTTGAGCCTTTGAGTATGTGGCTACGTCTGTTGGGAGAGCTTTGCCACTCTTATGGTCCTTCCCGACTCGAAATAGGATTAATCGGGCGAAGCACGAACACCGGTAAAAAACCAAAAAAAAAAAGAATAGTTACTGATGCTTCTATCAGCAATCCTTCAATTTTATTTTTTTCACTGAAATGCTTCTACTATCAGTCCTTTTAAATTTTTTTTTTTTTGAAATGCTTCTAATAGCATTCACTGAAAATTAATTTTATACAATTATTTTTCATTAAACTTAGTTAATGTCAAATTGAGAGAGAAAAAAAGTATGATTACACATTTAAGTTTCCAACAGATAAGTTACTAATGCTGCTGCTAGTAGTACTTCATTTTTTTTTTTTTTTTTGCTGAAATGTTTCTACTAGCAGTCCTTTTAATTTTTTTGTTTTTCTGAAATGCTTTTAATAGCATTCGCTGAAAGTTAATCTTACGCAATTATTTTTAATTAAACTTAGTTAATGTCAAATTGAGAGGAAAAAAAGTATAGTTTTATGATTCAATTTGAAATTAATTAGTGTCAAATAGAAAAATGCCTCAATTTCATGCAATTCTTTTTCATGGAATTAATGTTACTTGTATTAGCTTATCTTCACTTTTTATTAAGCTTAATTTGAAGTATAAGAATTAAAAATTGTGACATTTTTTGTATAATGTTTTAAAAGAGAAGAATCCAACTTCACTTTTAGAGAGAAATGTATATAAATTATACATAGTAAAATTATTTAAAATTAAGATTCTAAGTTCAAATTCTAATTCTCTTAACATTCCTTGCTAGAAAATTGTTTATCAAACGGAAATAGGGGGCACGAGATTAATGAAGAGAACTTATCAAACGGAAATAGGGGGCACGGGAGATTAATGAAGAGAAAGAAACTACTTCTTACAGCATTGGGCGTTCTGGGCTTGCTGCTTGAGCTTGAGGCCCTCTTTATGGCAGTGGCAATGGTGGTGAAGTTGTTGCTCCAATGCTGGGGTCACAAAATGAGTGAGTGTTTTTCTTGAAAGAAAAAATAGGAGGAAATGGTCTGAACCCACAATTAAAAGAGGTGGGAGGTGGGGTTTTATCAAATGGTTTATGACTAAGTAGTATATAGGTCATTTTTAGAGCTAGTAAGTTTTGTGTTTAAATCTAAAATCGCAGTCAAAGTATCAAAAAAAGAGGTGGGGTTTTCTTTGTAATAACAAAAATTTCTATAGCCTTTTTTAAATTATAAATTTTCCTCAATGTAACTGACAACTTGGCATAGAGCTGGCAAGTTATTGCCATATGGCAATCTGCTATTTGTCCCCTTAGGATGGAGTTACAACTTTACATCTCTACATTTCTCTTCAAATCCGATGCCTCATTTCATATTATTTGATGTATGCCGACACTGCCACAACAACTAAAGAGAGCTCTCTCTGCTCCGTAGTCTTAAGCGTTTGGAATAACAGATTGTGCAAAGGTTAGAATTTTTTTTTTTTTCCAGTTTTTCATATATTTTGGAACATTATTATCATATTCTATGTTGTCTGTGTAAATTGGAAATCGCTCTCTTTGTTAAATTTCTCCAGAAAAATAGGAAAAAAAAAAAAAATCCACTATGTGTAAGTGCAGACATAAAAATAACTGATAACCCAACAAAATTAGATTACAGTCACGAGAAAGCAAACACACTAGATTTTAAACCCAGACTTGCCTTGTTCGTAAGTAGTCCTGTAAAGAAAGAGGAAGAGACAGTGAGTTATAATCCGGTGAAGTATTATGTGGCCTGCATCTTCTTTGATCAAATTTCAATTATTTTGATTTATTTTAAATCCTAATCTTTTAGTAAACAATATGGTTTTTACGATGCAGGTACACTACTAGTTCAACCTGTGGTGGCTCCATAATGTAAAGTTAATATTAGATACTGAACTCAAAGGACAAAAGCTTTCAGATTATCAATGGCTCTTGGTGATGAAGGAGCATCTTCCTCAAATTCTTCTTTCAATTCAACCCCACGATGGAGATTTCATGTTTTCTTGAGTTTTAGGGGTGAAGACACCCGCAAAAGTTTTACTGACTACCTATATGCTACTTTGCAAGCCAAGAGAATCATCACTTTCAGAGATGATGAACAACTTGAGAAAGGAGAAGTTATTTCTGAACAACTCCTTAAAGCCATTGAAGAATCTCTCTCTGCAATTGTTGTTCTCTCCACACAATATGCTTCTTCCGGTTGGTGTTTGGATGAGCTCCATAAAATTCTCGAATCTAGAAAAGTGTTGGGCAGAGAAGTTTTCCCAGTCTTCTATGATGTTGATCCCTCTGATGTAAGGTACCAAAAGGGAAGTTTTGGCGAAGCATTTAAGAAACATGAACGAAGATATAAAGAAGACAAAATTAAAAGATGGAGAGACGCCTTAAGAGAAGTTGCTGACTTACCTGGATGGAACTCCAAGGATAGGTAATTTTAACTTGTCATTATTTAAGTATAAAGTAGAATAGCAGCGTTACAAATGAAAACCCATAAAAGTTACAATTAACAATACTGAATATGTGGCCAAAACAGTAAATTTATGAGCGTAGCAGTTGAGCTAGAAAAGTATTGAGCATATTTCCTGGATCTGTGTAGGAGGTGCTAAATATTTGACAACCTGTATTATCTCTTGCTTCCTATATTTAATTATAATTCATATTTAACTTTTTGCAATTGTCCTTTTCTGCCATTTAGGCACCACTCACAAGTCATAGAAGAAATTGTAGCTGAACTATGGAGAAAAGTGCAAGCTAAATTGCCATCATTTAATGATGGACTAGTTGGAATTGATTCAAGGATGGAAGACGTGTTTTCCCTTTTAGCCAGAGGGTCAAAGGATGTTCGCTTCATAGGAATATGGGGCATGGGTGGTATAGGAAAGACAACTCTTGCTAGAGTTGTTTATGAGAGAATCCGCAATGAATTTGAAGTTAGTTGCTTTCTTTCAGATGTTAGAGAGATTTCTAGTAAAAGCAGTAATGGTCTGGTTCAGCTACAAAGAGTTCTTCTTTCTCATCTGACAATAAGAGGCATGGAAATCAAAGATTCATATGAGGGCAAGAAAACAATTAGAAACCTTTTATGCCACAAAAAAGTTCTGCTTGTGCTTGATGATGTAAGTGCTAATAGCCAATTAGAGAATTTGGCTGGAAAGCAAGAATGGTTTGGTCGAGGGAGTAGAGTGATAATAACAACTAAAGATAGGCACCCTCTGACATCACATGGAGTATCTGAAATGTATGAGATTCAAATCTTAGATAGTTATGAATCCCTTCAACTCTTTTGTCAAAAAACCTTTAAAGAAAAACCTGAACAATGTTATTTGGAGTTGACTAAAAATGTGGTGCAATATGCTGGAGGCCTCCCTTTGGCACTCAAAGTATTGGGTTGCTTTCTTTGTGGAAAAAGTGTACCTGAATGGGAAAATGCTCTAGACAAGATGAGAAAGGTTCAGCATAAAGATGTTCTTAGTACACTTCAAATAAGCTATGAAGCATTAGATGATATCGAAAAGAATATATTTCTGAATATAGCTTGCTTCTTTAGAGGGATGGAGAAAGGTGAGGTGACACATATATTGGAAATATGTGACCTTTATCCAATTATTGGAATAAATATTCTGCTTGAGAAGTGTTTGCTAACCGAATATGAGGAGTACGGTAAATGGCATTTAGGGATGCATGATATGCTTCAAGAAATGGGTAAGAATATTGTTATTCATGAATCAGTTAATGATGTGGGAAAACGTAATAGGTTGTGGTTGCAAGAGGATATTGATTATGTATTGACAAAAAATAAGGCAAGTACCCGCTTAATTTGGCAAGATTAATGTCGTTAAAAATTTTACTTGCGTGTCTTATGAATTTTAATTTAATTTATACCCTTATACCCTCCTTATCATTCCTTCTGTCATTCACACAATTTTGTTTTACTCATAGGGATCCAAGTTTATTCAAGGCATAGTTTTGAAGTCTCGGTCATCTAAAGCACAATGGGACCCTAAAGCCTTCTCAAAGATGCCTAATCTTAAATTATTGATGTTAGAAAATGTGGATCTTCCACTTGGTCTCAATTGTCTTTCAGAAGGACTAAGATATCTTGAATGGGAATATTTCTCTTTAGAAGACTTGCCGCTTGATGATCAACTCGACAAACTTGTTGAACTTAAAATGCTGCATAGCAAAATTAAGCAACCTTGGCATGGAACAAAGGTAAGCGTTTTATACTTTCTCATGAGCTTTTACATAGCTTGATATATATCCCTTCGAAAGCTGACGGACTTTTTTCTGCATTTTTGTTTTGATTAGGTTTTTGAAAAGCTAAAGCTCATTAATTTTTATGATTCTAAGGATCTAATTCGATTTCCTAGTGTTTTGGGGGTTCCATATCTGGAACAGTTGATCCTTGAAGACTGTATAAACCTTGTAGAGGTTGACCAATCTGTTGGATGGCACAAGAAGCTTATGATACTCAACTTGAGAAATTGTGTAAATCTTAAAATCCTTCCGAGAAAACTGGAAATGGATTCTCTAAAGGAGCTCATTCTTTCAGGCTGTTCAAAAGTTAAAAAGCTTCCGGAGTTTGGGGACAACATGAAACTTTTATCAAATCTTGATTTACAGGATTGCAAAAGTCTTGTTTGCCTTCCAAAATCAATTCATAATGTGAAATATCTTAGAATTCTCAATATGATTGGTTGTTCTAAATTTTCTAGGCTGCCAGAGAATTTGGATGAAAATGAGGCTTTAGAGGAGCTTAATGTGAGGGGAACTGCCATAAAAGAAGTACCTCCCTCCATTGTTCATTTAAAAGATCTGAAAAAACTATCTTTAGGTGGACACAGAGAGACGGAATCCAACTCTTGGAGCCTATCTCTCCCCTTTCGATGGATGTTTTGGAGGCTTACTGTTTCCACAGGCATAATTTTGCCTCCTATGTCACGCTTTTCATGTTTGGAGGAATTAGATTTAAGTTACTGTAATCTCAACGATGAAATACTTCCTGTTGATCTTGGCTGCTTATCATCATTATGGAAGTTAGATCTAAGTGGGAATAATTTTATTAACCTACCAGCTAGCTGCATTTCTAATCTTTCTAAGCTATATCATCTTGGGTTAGATTGCTGCCCAAGGCTTGAGTCGGTGCCTATGCTTCCTCCACATATAGGATCTTTATATGGAAGAAATTCTGCTTCATGGAAACCATTCTCTGATCCTCAATACCTTTGTGATTTTTTCTCGTCACACCAACAGGTACGTTCAGCTACATATACGTCACGCCAAGAAGCACCATTTTTGTTTATTCCGGGGAGTGATATTCCACCATGGTTCAGCAATCAAAACTACTTTTATGTGGATTTACCATTTCATCATGAAGTAGTAAGTAAATCCACAGTTCTCCATGCAACATTGCTACCTGGTGATTGTGTGTCATTGATATCAATAATAGTGGACATCCCTCATTATTGTCTTTCAAGTGAATGGTGGGGAATTTCTGTATGCCTTGTGCTAGAAAATCTATTTCCTTCTACTCCATGGTCTGTAACTCCAGTAATCAGGTGGTTTTGTAAATCTGCCGAAGCTGAATTGGCCAACCCCTCAGTTGAGCACTATCTTCGCTTGTTTGAACAGTTTAGTGACCCTCACTTGTTTATTATATTGTTGAGAGGTAATGATAGAAATATTCAGCGACATCTAAGAGATAATCATAACAAGCTTCAGTTATTTTTTTGTACTAACACTACGCTGAAAATGAACGGGTGTGGATGCCGTGTGTTATGTAAGGAAGATTTGGAAGCATGGGGCAAAGCCAGGGATGAACGAAGACAAAATAACTTTGAGATCCCTTCCAGCAGTCTCAAGAGATCAAGAGTACGAGAGATGTGGGATGACAATCAATGCTGTGATGGATTTGAGGGAGAATATGTAAATACATCAAATGCAGAAGCAAAACGAAGAAAACTAGGATAAAACATTCTCAGTAAGTTATCATCTACCATGCTTTTATGGCAATAGCTTATTTTTGGTGTCTTTGGTTTCTTTGTGGGACACTGCTATTTGTAATGAAATTTTTTAACAGAAATATATTCCAAAGTTTGCAGTATCTGTTGGATGCTTCCTTATGTTTAGTATTTTCCATCTTTGTCTCTCCAGAAAGGTAATTTTGATAAAACACTTATATTATTTATGAATTCTATAACTAGAAAAAAAGAAGACAAAAAATGAATATCATTTTAATTTGAAAGCATAGGCCCACTTCTGACATTGCATCCTATTTTTGAGCATTTTTTTCCTTTAAAATATGAGAATAATGATAAGTTGCCATTATATATTTAAAGTTTATTTGTAAAATAAAAAAAGAAAAGGAATGACATGCATGTATGTGGATATAATATTCTAGAAATATATGTATATAGAGTATGTAGACATTCAAACTTTTTCCATCAACTAGTTCATATTATGGCATTGAAACTAAAAATTGTACTCTTTGACTTGTAGGCTTAAGGATATGGCTACTGTGCTTATAATGTATTGGCTTAAGGATATGGCTACTGTGCTTATAATGTATTGGCTTGCACTGGGCTTTACTGCTATATGCTTGTTCTGAACGCTGCTTCAAACTTTCTACTTTTTCTTCCATCAACATTCCAGGCCTAAACTATTTTCCATATTTGGAAGGGTTGGGCAGAAGATCGTGGAGGGCTTTAATGGTAACTCCAAGGAATTTAGAAATGAAAGCATAATGATGTGCAGTATGGGATAGCCGACTAATTTCTTCTTAATTGCTTGAGTCTTGGATTCATCATGACCTCAATGAAAAGTTTTCATCGTTTGTGTATTTTAATAAGATATGTGTATTGTCTTAAGATGGATAATTTCCCAGTTGGTTGCACCAAACCTGAGTATTTATTATTAAGCATAGATGACAATGGTTTGATGAAACAACCAGTTGAATTTTTTGAAGGAAGTTAAGATCTCATGTTTGGCTCTAACAAGTGAAATGGAATGGAATGGAAAGTGTTGCTGTTGCGATAAAACGAAGTGCAAGTGTACGTTATCATATTACAAGTAATAAAATGAGAGTAAATATCATTTTTCGATGATTAATATGATTAATTATTAAAATTGGGTTAATTCCAATTTTATTAAATCAATGATTTAAGGGAATTTCAAAGATCTATAGTAAATAAATTGAAAACTAACTAAAGTAGATATAATTCACGAAGTAATTAGAGAAAAAAACTTAGGAATTTTGATTTTACCATAATTAATCTTGATTTTCATCACTCTTGTCTTCAATTTATGATTCATCTTTCTAATAACTAGTTAAGATTTCTTAATTTATTTATTAGCCTCTCTCAATGTCTAGTAAAAATATTCTTAATCACTAACTCGCTATATTCTTATGTGAGTTATAATAATTAAGAACTTATAAATTTCATGGATTTTTTTAATTAATTACACAAGTTATGGAAGTATATCCACATTCTACATGCAATCTCTAGTATTTATCCCAATGAACTAGACATATAAATCTTATTCTGGTCTCATTGTGATTAGCTAATTAATTAATTAATGGCCAATTAACTAGAAGCATAAAGAACAAAGATGAATACTCAAATAGAAAAGATAAATATTAGATTAATTTCAAAAGAAACTACAACAATTCAAATTAGACTATATCGTAGTCCTAGATAAGAAATTAGTTTATAACAGAAAATAAGAACATGATTAAATAATTTCAAGACATGGAAGAAGAATAAAACTCAGTGAAGAAGTCCAAATTTGCTATTACCAATCCATACTATTTGCTCTTGCTTCCTTTCAAAAACATCGAGGGATGAGAGAGAGAGAGAGAGTCCTTCAATTGAAACTTGGTGTCCTATTTATACTTTACTACAAAATCCTAATTAAAGTCAAGAAAATAAAATCACCGCCTCTTGGAGCACTGAGGCCCTTGCTTTGGAGAGCTGGGGCGCTCTGCCTCTGGTGAGATGAAGAGCTACGGGCGTTAGGGCTCTCCACCACCAGCGCCGGGGTGCCAACTCTCTGTCTAGTGTGTGAAATAGGCATTGGGGTTCTTGCATTGCGGCGCTGGGGCGCCTGTTGACTGGCTGCAAACTCCAATTTCTTGCTTCAGGCGTTGCAGCTCTTGGTTTCAAGGGCTGCTGCGCTTAGTTTCTATCTCATATTGCCAATTTAGCCATTATTTTCACCTTAAGGACTACAATCTCTGAGTCTTAAGTGAACCTAAAAAATAACAAAAAAACATTATTTAAAACTCAAAATACTCAAAAAACCTACATAATATTATGCTGAGAACAACTATAAAGTAGATATAAAATCCACTTAATAGTTGCTAAACATGTTATGAATAATGTGCCGTATTTGTTTCTTGGAAAGCTGCAAAAACTATAGCTTCTTGAGTTTTAGCGTGTGTTTGAATGGAGAACTATTTAATTAAAAAAATTATTTTTTAAAAACAAAAGCTTTATTTTTAGGCTTTTTTAAAGGTTCTAATTTTGGCTTAATAAAGTGCCTTTGAAAATTATTAAAAGCTGATTAAAACGTACATAATATTTTTTTTTAACGGAACTCTTTTTTTCTAAAAGTTTCTTTATCCAAATACACTCTTAAAATTATTCAACCAATGAATTGCAAAATTTTTCATGTGTTTTTTTTTCTCCTTGAAGGTTCAACCTCTCTTGTAAACTATTAGATTCTTTATTATTAAATCACACTTAGTGGCTTATGTTTTTTAAATTGGCTAATTATTTAATACTACTAGTGATATTTATACCATAGATGGAATTGATAACTAGAACGATTTGTGCTATTTGTTTTATTTAATAGACACATGTGAGTGCAATGAAATAAATGATTTCTGATATAGATAATCTTCAAAGGAATTTTAGTTTTGGTATAGATATCACTTGTAGTATTCAATAATTGGCCTTTTAAATTTCAACACTTCTACGTTTCTCAATCAAATTTTTTTTCTTTTGAGTTTTAATAGTAAGAATATTTTCAGGCAAACTTTCACTTATTAAGATTAAGTCTCTCTTTAAAATGAACTTCTGAAAGTTATTATTTGAGAGAATTATTCTAAATTTCCAAATCTTAGAACAAAATATCCTAGAGTATAAGAGGGATAAAATTTTTCAAGTAGTGCTTGACATATTGGATAAAGTGATCAAAATACCTCATTGATCTTATATGGTTATTCTCTTTATAATTGAACATAAATAACCACATAAGACTAAGAGTATTTTATACATAATAATCACATAGGTCAAGTATTTGCACAGAAAATTCATCCCTCTCTCACTTCATTCCAAGGTCTTTTGTTTTGTGGCTAAGGTTTAGAAGGATAAGTCTCCTTTATTTTATCTTGAGAAAACTATTCCTTAGTTCTAAAACCAAGAAGAAAAGACACTTAAATGCTAAAGGAATTAGAATTTCAAGCTTGCCATATAACAAAAATTATCAAAATACCTCTTAAAATTATATTGTTATTTTGTTTATACTTAAACGTAATAGCCATATATATAAACATAATAGTCATATAGTATTAAGGGATATTTTAGTTAGTTTATCCGTGTTGCACACCTACTTAGCATTTCAATTTCTTGAGCACTAAAAAGTGTCTTTTCTCATTCCTAGCAGCACTTAAAAATAATTTTCCATTTTATTCTTTAGCTGTCCAGATTCTTTACCTTTTAGTTTAAATCATAAAGTTTCTTATATATTCTAAAAGCAAGCGACACTTCACAGTTAACACAAGCACAAAATCCTCCCCATTTTAATTTTGGAGTTATTTACTCCTTATCTTCGTCATCTTCCTGCACCTTCACACACGGCACCAATTCTTCCTCTGGCAGCAAAACGAACCAAAGACACCAGTAGTAAACAGACTCATTTAGAGTCAGTTCTTGATCTCCCTGTTTCAGAGGTAAAACCCCTTTCACTATTCTTCTTTTCTCTCTAATTGTTGAACAATGGCTCTGATTCTGTGGATTTAACAGTGCTCCTTTGACCCCTTCTCATTGTTGAACAATCTCCGCCTATATTTGAAAATAATTGTGGGGACTAATTGGTAGAAGCTGTAATCATTTTAGGGACCAAAATAATTGGATTCAACCTACATAATTTTTTTTTTTTTGTTTTTGTTTTATTTTGTATGAGTTCAACTAAAACTATAAAATATAAAAAAGAATTCTACTTACTGTTGAACATTGACTGTGACTTCCTTTCTTTCCAATATGAAGTCTTGTACCCAAGGGGAAAAAGAGAAGAGAAGAATATGCATGATGCAGTAATCACAATAACTGGTGCACATAGTGAATAGTATAACTTGGGATTTTAGTACTTTTTTTTTCCGTAGCTTTTGATTAGGTGGGTTCTAAAATTGATTGCTTTATTGGTGATGGTGACTTAAAGTTAACTACTAAAAAAATATGAAATTTGTTGAATTAGATTGATTGTAACTTAAACTCTATTTGGCCACTAGTAGGAACACAACTACTAATAACTTAAACTGGAGCATTATAATCCTATTCAATGTTACTTGTGTAAACTGGGAATCATTCGTTGTTAAATTTTTCTAAAAAATGAGAAGACCGCAGCAGGGGCAATGACATGCTGATGTGAATACACTAGAAGAATATAAGATCAATGGAAGAACATTAATGCAGTTCACTATGATTTGACCTAGTTTTTGATACTAGATTTTGCAGTTGGTTTGTTAGTAACAATATGGCCTTGTTTTTTTTTTTAGCCAGACATAGGATCTTCACATTCATTTTAAGAATCTCCATTATGTGAAAGTGTGAACATTTAAGTGACTGATAATACCACAAAATAACATCACAATCACCAAGAAGCAGATGCTCTGGATTTTGAACCCAACCTTAAATATGAGTACATGACTTGCTGAGGTATTGCTTGTGTTCACAAGATGGCTTTGTTGTAGGTATATCACTTGTATCATCATATTAAAACCCCATGCCTTGTTCCTATGTAGTCCTGTTGATAAAGAGGAAAAGACATAGTGAGTACGCTGGAGCTCCTCCGTTGCTCAAGTTAGTGGCCACCTCTTGTGAGGATTGGAGAGACTCAATAGGAAAGTGTAACTATCTTTCATTCAATCCTTTTCAGTTGAAGTTAATTACTGTCAAAATTAAATGCGTCCAAGTATAATTTCTTGAAATTTCTTTCTAATATAACTTATTTAATGTTAAATTGAAAAGGCCTACATAAAATCAGTGTCATCACTAAACTAAGGAAAAAGGATTTTTATAAGGAGTCAACTAAAAGTAGTCAAGGATGAGTGAATTTTATTGAAATTTTGAAATTTGCTGCAATTAGGGTCATAACTTGTGAGTTCTGTTTAGTATAGTTATGTAGTTTCATGGTATGATTTGAGAACTTTTTTAACTAAATGGCTCAACTTTTGTGTGAGAGGCATATTAGAGACAAAACTTATTTTTTAGTCTACACCTAAGTGGAAGTCATGCAGGGCATCAGTCTTCCAGGGAGGCAGTGTTGAGTTCTTTATTCCATATCCTTTGTCTCTGTTTGCCTTCGTTTCTCTTGTCTGCCCTCCACTCTTTCTCACTTTCTGGCTTACATCTCTACATTTATCTTCAAATCACACTCTCTGGCAGAGATTCATCTTCATCACAAACATGTATGCCGACACTGCTACAACAACTACGCTTACAGAATCAGCCTATTGACCTTGTGAAGGTTAAAAAAATTTCCTTTTTGTCTAGTTTTAGATGTATTTGTGGACCATTATTATCCTATTCTTTGTTATTTGTGTAAACTGGGAATCATTCTTCGTTAAATTTCTCTAGGAAATGAAAAGCAGATAAAGAAATTTTGATTTTCAACTATATCTCCAGAACATTGTGAACCAGTTTTCTTTTCTTTGGCTGATACTTGTTATCTTTCTAGATGGCAGTTCAGTCAGAAGAATATAGGATCAGTGGAAGAACATTAATACAGTTTAAAACTATTGTTTTAGAAAAAAATATGGTTTTGTTGTTTTTTGTTAGCAGACATAATATGTTTACATTCATTTTAGAAAACTCCACTTACTGAAAAGGTAAACATTTAAGTGAAAAGATAATACTACAAGATAACACCACAATAACAAAGACATATACACAATAGATTTGAACCCAAATCCTAAGCACCACCCCAACCATGAATATGAGTATGTGACTAGCCAAGCTATTGTTGGTCACAAGCTGATTTTGTTGTAAGCATATCACCTGTTTCAGGGGATTCATTCTCCATGCCTGCATCAATTTTTATCAAGTTTCAACTATGCTGATCGATTTTACTTCTCATTCTTTTAGTAATCAATATGGTTTTGATGTTGTAGGTACATGACTGTTTCAACCCATGGTGGCTCTATGATGTAACGTTCTAACTTTTCAGAGTTTCAATGGCTGTTGCTGCTGGTGGACCATCTTCCTCAAATTCTTCTCTCAACTCAATCCCACGATGGAAATTTCACGTTTTCTTGAGTTTTAGGGGAGAAGACACCCGCAGAAGTTTTACAGACTACCTCTATGCTACTTTGCAAGCCAAGAGAATAATTACTTTTAGAGATGATGAACAACTTGAGAGAGGAGAAGTTATTTCTGAACAACTCTTAAAGCCATTGAAGAATCTCTCTCTGCAATTGTTGTTCTCTCCCCACAATATGCTTCTTCTAGTTGGTGTTTGGATGAACTCCATAAAATTCTCGAATCTAAAAAAGTGTTGGGCAGAGAAGTTTTCCCAGTCTTCTATGATGTTGACCACTCTGATGTAAGGTGCCAGAAGGGAAGTTTTGGCGAAGCATTTAAAAAACATGAACGAAGATATAAAGAAGACAGGATTAAAAGATGGAGAGATGCCTTAACAGAAGTTACTGATTTACCTGGATGGCACTCCAAGGATAGGTAACTTCAACTTGTCATTTTTTAGGTATGAAGTAGAATAGCATATTGAAAAACGAAAACCCATAATCAAGTTACAATTAATAATACTGAATATGTGGCCAAACAGTCAATTTATGAGCATAACAGTTGAGCTAGAAGAGTATTGAGTATATTTTCTGGATCTATGTAGAAGTTGCTAAATATTTGACAACCTGTATTGTCTCATGCTTCCCATATTTCATTCTAATTGATATTGAACTTTCCGCTAGATTGTCCTTTTCTTCCATGGAGGCATGAATCACACCTCATTAAAGAAATTGTAGCTGAAGTGTGGACAAAACTGCAAGCGAAATTGCCATCATTTAATGATGGATTAGTTGGAATTGATTCAAGGATGGAAGACATGTTTTCAGTTTTAGCCAGAGAGTTAGAGGATGTTTGCTTTATAGGAATATGGGGAATAGGTGGTATAGGAAAGACCACTCAAATAATGCGTTCTCGTCACCCGAAGAACCAGAACAAAGTGTCTGGATACCAAACAGTGGGATGACCTTAGTTATCTCAATAAGGTGAACCCTTAACAAAGGAAGGATCTTTGGTAAGTTCAAGTTCAAGTTATTTGCCCAAGAATAACAGTGAAGCTCTCAATCCAAAGAAACTCAACAATTCAATAACTGAATATAATTAATCTCAAATTTGTTTGCAAAGACATAAGTGAATCCCTTATATAAGAACTCAGCTAAAAGACTAAACTTAATTGAAGCTAAGAATGATAACAAACCCTACACGTTCAGCCCACAAACATAAAGACCCAAAATAAAGACTTAATTAAAACTAATTAAATAAGACATAGTTTTTGATCCAAGACCTAACACAAAACATTAACATATTTGGCCTAAAACAATTACCAAGATAAGGCCCACAATATATTTCTAGACTAAGTAAATTGGGCTTATTAATCCTTGAGTGAACGCCCAAACTTGATCTTTAAGTTTTCTCTAAAACAAACTTTAAACTTGGGCTTCAAGTTGGTCTATGCGCACTTTTTACAAGAGACAGATAAGTGATCTATCTCAAATTTGAATTTGGCTCAGCTGTGTTCTTCTTGGTCTGTACCTCTTGGACTATGTTTAGTAGTGCCTCTTTTACACGCTTAGCCCCGCTTCTAGTCATTAGGCCTCCAACTCCAAGCAATGGATCATGAACACGCTTAGGGTTAGGGCGTGTAGCAAGCTGATTAGCATCATTCCCTCCCTCCTCATCAGATAAAGAGTAAGAGAGATTGGGGATGACAATCAATGTTGTGATGAGTTTGTGGGAGAATATGTAACATTAAATGTAGAAGCAAAACAAAGAAAACTTGGATAAAATTCCTTCTCAGTAAGTCATCACATCTACCTTGCTTTTATCTACCTGAATTTGCAATATCTTTTGAATGCTTTCTTATCTTTAGGATGTAGCTTAGCAATCATCTTCGTATTTTCTATCTTTATCTCTCTAAAAATATAATTTTGATAAAACACTTATATTCTTTATATATACTATACTAGAAAAAGAAAATGAATATCATTTTAATTTTATATAGGCTCACTTCTTACACTGCATCTTATTTTTAAGCAGTTTTTCCTTTAAAATATGAGAATAATGATAAGTTGCCATTATATATTAAAAGGTTATTTGTAAGATAAAAAAGGAAAAAAAAAAACATGCATGTATATATGTGGATATAATTATTCTAGTAATATATGCATGTAGAAATTTTTAGAAAATATTAAGCAAGTAGAGAGTATATATATATATATATATATAGACGTTCAAATTTTTTCCATCAACTAGTTCATACACGCACTTGTGTTTTGCCCATGCAATGAACGGGGTTTTCTTTAATGTTTTTGGAGAACAAAAAACAAAGTTTATGAAAATATTATTGTAGAACAATTTTAATATTTATAGGTTCATATTCTGATAAATTAATAATATATATAGAATTTATATAACTATAAATATTTCTAAAACGTATATTTAAGGTTCATATGTTGCATAGGCTGAAGTTGTTTTCCTTTTTTATCCTTTTCATAATAGTTGGCTAATTTCTTCTTAGTTGCTTGAATCTTGGATTCATAATCACCTCAATGAAAATTTTTCATCGTTTGTGTATTTTAATAGGATATGTGTATTCTCATTAAAGTCAACCTTCGAAAGTTATTATCTGAGAGAATTATTCCAAATTTCCAAACCGTAAAACAAAATACCGTGGACTGCAAGAGGGGAAAAAATTTTAAGTGGTGCTTCACCTATGAGATAAAGTGATCAAAATATTCCATTGAATCTATGTGGTTATTCTCTTCGTATTTGAATATGATAATCACATATATATTATATAAAATAACCATACAAGGTTGAGAGTATTTTATATATGATAGCCACATACGTCAAGCGCTTGTTTAAAAATTTTATTCCTTTCACATTCCACTCCAAGATTTTTTTGTTTTGTAGCTAAGGTTTAAAAGAATATAGTCTGCCTTATTTTATCTTCGGAAAACTATTCTATGTTCTAAAATCAAGGAGAAGAGACACTTAAGTGCTAAAGAAATTGGAGTTCCAAATAAATAATTGCCACATAGCAAAAATGACTAAAACTCCCTTCAATACTATGTAGTTATTATATTCATATATATGATTATTTTTTTAATATTTAAACATAATAATCACATACCAAACAAAATAATCATATATTTTGTACATAATAACTACATATATAAGAATAATAGCTGACATAGCATCAAGAAATATTTTAGTCATTTTATCTTTGTTGCAACACTTATTTAGAACTTCAATTTCTTTAACACTTAAATGTCTTTTTTTTTAATAGTGAAAATTGAGAATAATTTTCACTTTTATTCATTAACGTTCCAGATTCCTTACGATTTAAATCATAAAGTTTCTGCTATATATTCTAAGGCAAAGGACGCTTAACACAAGCACAAAATTTCCTCACCATTTTCCCTCTCTTTTTTGGTGAACAAGACAAGAAACTTCCCCCTATTTTGAAGTTGTTTACTCTAGCACTAACAAGCAAATTTCAAAGTTGCTCTACTCAAGTTGTTTACTTAAGCTTCCTATGTATTTATCAGAATATGGATCAATACTCTAGCACTAACATAAGGTTTTCCATGACAAACATTGTGAGTTTTAAGAAATTATTTATTTGATCAATTCTCACAATTCAAAAGTTAGATTCTTTGTAATGGTTGATAATAAGACAATGTTTATCTCTAGATTTTATCCTTTCTTTATAGGTTAGTGATGTTGGGTCATTCCCAATTAAGTTTGCGTTTTTTTGGTAGTTTCTCAATGTGATGTTAATGATGTATGTGAATTTTTATTGAGTTACATTTGGCGTAGAGTAATGTCATTCCTATTCAGTTGGGTAGGTTTTAATATAATTTACTTAATAATTTTAGTATTTTTATAAAGATCACGAAAAATTAAGTCACACATAATACAATATAAAAAAGTATGTCAAATTCAATTTTTTGGTAAAAGTTAAATTTTTTTTTAATATATTTTTTTATATTTTGTTATTCTTATATTTTATAAAAACTTATGAATTTTCTCATAAATTATGACTTAATTTTTAGATATATTTACAATCACATCAAATTCAACATTTGAATCCTATTAAAAATCCTCAATCAAAAGTGACTAACACTTTAAAAGGATATAACTCAGGAATCACATTCCCTCTTATATTCTTCTTTTGCAAGACTGCAATGTAAAGCTATCCATATACCTGTGAAAAAAAAAAAAAAAATATTACTTGGAGCTATCATTCTTGACAGTTGACACCAGTTACCAGCCCACTTTTTTTCAAGTCTTCCACACGCCGAAAGCAACTTTTTAAAATTATTATTATTTTATCTTTAACAGTACTCCGTACTGTATAAAAATTAAAAAAATCAAACTTTTTGGCATATTCCAAAGAACTAAGTGCGCTTCAGAGTTCAGACAAGCACAAAATTTCATCACCATTTTCCCTCTAAATTCTAAGTCCTTTACTCAGGCACTAACTAACACGTAAATTTCACACCTCACTCACTATTTCTCAATTAAAGTCTTTTCTTCATCTTCTTCATCATCTTCACCTTCACACAGAGCTCTAATTTTTCCTCTGCACAAACTTAACAGAGCATATACCAGCAAAATGAAACAAAGGTAAAACTCCTTTGACTATTATTCTTTTATATCTGATTGTTGAACAATGGCTCTGATTCTGTGGATTTAACTGTGCTCCTTTGACCCTCTCTGATTGTTGAACCATGTCCACCTATATTTGATTGTTTGCAATCTTGACTTGCTTCAATGAGTGGACGATCTGGGAAATTAGGGATTTGGGGTTAGATTAGATGATGAAGATGGCTTCCAAGTGATGAAGGAGGATCCCTTTTTATTTTACAGATTTTGGTTTTTTGAATTTTTTTTTAAATTTTTATGGACTTAATTGGTAATCCGCCATTTGGCCATGTATGCAATTTTTATGGACCATTTTTTTTTTTCTTTTTTTTTTGCTGGTAGTTATGATCGCCTGGGGTGATAACATGGTTTTGTTTTAGGCATATCACCTGTTGCAGCAGATTCACACCCCATAGTTTTTTCATGTGTTGTCATATATAGAAAGAGGAGGAGACACAATGAACTATAATCCAGTGAATTATAATCTGGCCTGCATCATGTTTTATCAAACTTCTATTAATTTTACACTGATTCCTTCAGTAAACAATATGGTTTTTATGTTATAGGTATATGGCTGGTTCAATTCATGGTAGCTCTGCGGTGGAAGATTCTAACCTCAGTATTATATACTAAAGACAAAGGCCAAAAGCTTTCAGAGTTTATATGGCTGCTGGTACTGGAGGACCATCTTCCTCAAATTCTTCTTTCAACTCAACCCCACAATGGAAATTTCACGTTTTCTTGAGTTTTAGGGGAGACACCCGCACAAATTTTACAGACTACCTATATGCTACTTTGCAAGCCAAGAGAATCATTACTTTTAGGGATGATGAACAACTTGAGAAAGGAGAAGTTATTTTTGAACAACTCCTTAAAGCCATTGAAGAATCTCTTTCTGCAATTGTTGTTCTCTCCCCACAATATGCTTCTTCCCGTTGGTGTTTGGATGAGCTACATAAAATTCTCGAATCTAGAAAAGTGTTGGGCAGAGAAGTTTTCCCAGTCTTCTATGATGTTGATCCCTCTGATGTAATGTACCAAAAGGGAAGTTTTGGGGAAGCATTTAAGAAACATGAACGAAGATATACAGAAGACAGGATTAAAAGATGGAAAGACGCCTTAAGAGAAGTTGCTGGCTTACCTGGATGGAACTCCAAGGATAGGTAATTTTAACATGTCATTATTTAAGTATAAAGTAGAATAGCAGCGTTACAAATGAAAACCCATAGAAGTTACAATTAATAATACTGAATATATGGCCAAAACAGAGCATAGCAGTTGAGCTAGAAAAGTATTGAGCATATTTTCTGGATCTGTGTAGAAGGTGCTAAATATTTGACAACCTGTATTATCTCTTGCTTCCTATATTTAATTATAATTCTTATTTAACTTTTTGCAATTGTCCTTTTCTGCCATGTAGGCACCACTCACAAGTCATAGAAGAAATTGTAGCTGAACTGTGGAGAAAAGTGCAAGCTAAATTGCCATCATTTAATGATGGACTAGTTGGAATTGATTCAAGGATGGAAGACGTGTTTTCCCTTTTAGCCAGAGGGTCAGAGGATGTTCGCTTCATAGGAATATGGGGCATGGGTGGTATAGGAAAGACAACTCTTGCTAGAGTTGTTTTTGAGAGAATCCGCAATGAATTTGAAGTTAGTTGCTTTCTTTCAAATGTTAGAGAGATTTCTAGTAAAAGCAGTCATGGTCTGGTTCAGCTACAAAGAGGACTTATTTCTCATCTGAAAATAAGAGGCATGGAAATCAAAGATTCATATGAGGGCAAGAAAACAATTAGAAACCTTTTATGCCACAAAAAAGTTCTGCTTGTCCTTGATGATGTAAGTGCTAATAGCCAATTAGAGAATTTGGCTGGAAAGCAAGAATGGTTCGGTCGAGGAAGTAGAGTAATAATAACAACTAGAGATAGGCACCCTCTGACATCACATGGAGTATCTGAAATGTATGAGATTCAAATCTTAGATAGTTATGAATCCCTTCAACTCTTTTGTCAAAAAGCCTTTAAAGAAAAACCTGAACAATGTTATTTGGAGTTGTCTAAAAATGTGGTTCAATATGCTGGAGGCCTCCCTTTGGCACTCAAAGTATTGGGTTGCTTTCTTTGTGGAAAAAGTGTACCTGAATGGGAAAATGCTCTGCACAAGATGAGAAAGGTTCAGCATGAAGATATTCTTAGTACACTTCAAATAAGCTATGAAGCATTAGATGATATCGAAAAGAATATATTTCTGAATATAGCTTGCTTCTTTAAAGGGATGGAGAAAGGTGAGGTGACACATATATTGGAAATATGCGACCTTTATCCAATTATTGGAATAAATGTTCTACTTGAGAAATGCTTGCTCACCGAATATGATGGGCATGGTAAATGGTGTTTGGGAATGCATGATATGCTTCAAGAAATGGGTAAGAATATTGTTATTCATGAATCAGTTAATGATGTGGGAAAATGTAGTAGGTTGTGGTTGCAAAAGGATATTGATCATGTATTGACAAAAAATAAGGCAAGTACCTACTTAATTTTGCAAGATTAATGTCGATAAAAATTTTACTTGTGTGTCTTATGAATTTTAATTTAATTTATACCCTCCCTATCATTCCTTCCATTATTCTCACAATTTTTTTTTCCTCATAGGGATCCAAGTTTATTCAAGGCATAGTTCTGAAGTCTCGGTCGTATGAAGCACAATGGGACCGTAAAGCCTTCTCAAAGATGCACAATCTTAAATTATTGATGTTAGAAAATGTGGACCTTCCACTTGGTCTCGATTGTCTTCCAGAAGGACTAAGATATCTTGAATGGGAAAATTTCCCTTTGGAAGATTTGCCACTTGATAATCAACTCGACAAACTTGTTGAACTTAAAATGCAGCATAGCAAAATTAAGCAACCTTGGTATGGAACAAAGGTAAGCGTTTTATACTTTATTACGAGCTTTTACATAGTTTGATATATGTCCCCTCGAAATCTGACAAATTTTTTTTCTGCTGTTTTGTTTTGATTAGGTTTTTGGAAAGCTAAAGCACATTATTTTGGATGATTCTAAGGATCTAATTCGATTTCCTAGTGTTTTGGGGGTTCCATATCTTGAACAGTTGATCCTTGAAGACTGTATAAATCTTGTAGAGGTTGACCAATCTGTTGGATGGCACAAGAAGCTTATGATACTCAACTTGAGAAATTGTGTAAATCTTAAAATCCTTCCGAGAAAACTGGAAATGGATTCTCTAAAGGAGCTCATTCTTTCAGGCTGTTCAAAAGTTAAAAAGCTTCCAGAGTTTGGGGACAACATGAAACTTTTATCAAATCTTGATTTGCAGGATTGCAAAAGTCTTGTTTGCCTTCCAAAATCGATTCATAATGTGAAATATCTTAGAATTCTCAATATGATTGGTTGTTCTAAGTTTTCTAGGCTGCCAGAGAATTTGGATGAAAATGAGGCTTTAGAGGAGCTTAATGTGAGGGGAACTGCCATAAAAGAAGTACCTCCCTCCATTGTTCATTTAAAAGATCTGAAAAAACTATCTTTAGGTGGACCCAGAGAGACGGAATCCAACTCTTGGAGCCTATCTCTCCCCTTTCGATGGATGTTTATGAGGTTTACTGTTTCCACAGGCATAATTTTGCCTCCTATGTCACGCTTTTCATGTTTGGAGGAATTAGATTTAAGTTACTGTAATCTCAGGGATGAAATACTTCCTGTTGATCTTGGCTGCTTATCATCATTATGGAAGTTAGAACTAAGTGGGAATAATTTTATTAACCTACCAGCTAGCTGCATTTCTAATCTTTCTAAGCTATATCATCTTGGGTTAGATTGCTGCCCAAGGCTTGAGTCGGTGCCTATGCTTCCTCCACATATAGGATCTTTATATGGAAGAAATTCTGGTTCATGGAAACCATTCTCTGATCCTCAATACCTTTGTGATTTTTTCTCGTCACACCAACAGGTACGTTCAGCTACATATACATCACTCCAAGAAGCTCCATTTTTGTTTATTCCGGGGAGTGATATTCCACCATGGTTCAGCAATCAAAACTACTTTTATGTGGATTTACCATTTCATCATGAAGTACTAAGTAAATCCACAGTTTACCAGGCAACATTGCTACCTGGTGATTGTGTGTCATTGATATCAATAATAGTGGACATCCCTCATTATTGTCTTTCAAGTGAATGGTGGGGAATTGCTGTATGCCTTGTGCTAGAAAATCTATTTCCTTCTACTCCATGGTCTGTAACTCCAGTAATCAGGTGGTTTTGTAAATCTGCCGAAGTTGAATTGCCCAACCCCTCAGGTGGGTCCTATCTTCGCTTGCTTGAACGGTTTAGTGACCCTCACTTGTTTATTATATTGTTGAGAGGTAATGATAGAAATATTCAGCGACATCTAAGAGATGATCATAACAAGCTGCAGTTATTTTTTTATACTAACACTATGCTGAAAATGAACGGGTGTGGATGCCGTGTGTTATGTAAGGAAGATTTGGAAGCATGGGGCAAAGCCAGGGATGAACGAAGACAAAATAATAACTTTGAGATCCCTTCCAGCAGTCTCAAGAGATCAAGAGTAAGAGAGATGTGGGATGACAATCAATGCTGTGATGGATTTGAGGGAGAATTTCTAAATACATCAAATGCAGAAGCAAAACGAAGAAAACTTGGATAAAACATTCTCAGTAAGTTATCATCTACCATGCTTTTATGGCAATAGCTTATTTTTGGTGTCTTTGGTTTCTTTGTGGGACACTGCTATTTGCAATGAAATTTTTTAACAGAAATATGTTCCAAAATTTGCAATATCTGTTGGATGCTTCCTTATGTTTAGTATTTTCCATCTTTGTCTCTCCTGAAAGGTAATTTTGATAAAACACTTATATTATTTATGAATTCTATACTAGAAAAAAAAAAATGAATATCATTTTAATTTGAAAGCATAGGCCCACTTCTGACATTGCATCCTATTTTTAAGCATTTTTTTTCCTTTAAAATATGAGAATAATGATAAGTTGCCATTATATATTTAAAGTTTATTTGTAAAATAAAAAAAGAAAAGCAATGACATGCATGTATGTGGATATAATATTCTAGAAATATATGTATATAGAGTATATAGACATTCAAACTTTTTCCATCGACTAGTTCATATTATGGCATTGAAACTACAAATTGTACTCTTTGACTTGTAGGCTTGAGAATAGGGCTACTGTGCTTATAATGTATTGGCTTGCACTGGGCTTTACTGCTATATGCATGTTCTGAACTCTGCTTCAAACTTCTGCTTTTTCTTCCATCAACATTCCAGGCCTAAACTATTTTACATATTTGGAAGGGTTGTGCAGAGTATTGTGGAGGCTCTAATGGTAACTCCAAGGAATTTAGAAATGAAACCATAATGAGGTTATCATGGCCACTCTGATTATTCAAGACAAGTTGAAGATGTGCAGTGTGGGATAGCCGACTAATTTCTTCTTAATTGCTTGAGTCTTGGATTCATCATGACCTCAATGAAAAGTTTTCATCGTTTGTGTATTTTAGTAAGGTATGTGTATTGTCTTAAGATGGATAATTTCCCAATTGGTTGCACCAAACCTGAGTATTTATCATTAAGCATAGATGACAATGGTTTGATGAAACAACCAGTTGAATTTTTTGAAGGAAGTTAAGATCTCATGTTTGGCTCTAACAAGTGAAATGGAATGGAAAGTGTTGCTGTTGCAACGAAGCACAAGTGTATGTTATCGTCTTACAAGTAATGAAGTGAAAGTAAAGATCGTCCTTCGAGAATTAATATTATTAACTACTGAAATTGGATTAATTTCAATTTTATCAAATCAATGATTTAAAGGAATTTCAAATATCTATAGTAAATAAATTAAAAACAAACTAAAGCAGTTATACTTTACGAAGTAATTAAGAGAAAAAAAAATTAGGGATTATGATTTCAACATAATTAATCTTGGTTTTCATCCCTTTTGCCCTCAATTTATGATTCATCTTTCTAATAGTTAGTCAAGATTCTCTAATTTATTCATTAGCCTTTTTCAAGGTTTAGTGAAAATATTCTTAATTACTAACTCACTATATTTCTATATTTATATTTCTATGTGAGTTATAATAATCAATAATTTATTATGTTCTATGGATTTTTTTAATTAACTACACATGTTATGCAAGTATATCCTCATCTTACATGCAACCTCTGGTATTTATCTCAGTGAACTAGACACACAAATTTCTTTTTGGTCTCATTGTAATTAGATAATCAACTAATTAATGGTCAGTTAACTAGAAACATGAAGAATAGAGATGAATACTCAAGTAGAAAAGATAAATATTAGATTAATTCCAAAAGAAATTTCAACAATTCATAATTAGACTATATCGTAGCTTTAGATAAGAAATTAGTTCATAACATGAAATAAGAATATGATTGAATAATTTCAAGACAAAGAAAAAGAATAAAACTTAGCAAAGAAGTCCAAATTTGCTGTTACCAATTTATACTCTAATCCTTGCTTCGCTCTTGCTTCCTTTCAAAAACATCCACGGAAGAGAGAGAGAAAGTCCTTCAATTGAAACTTGGTGTCCTATTTATACTTTTCTACAAAATCCTAATTAAAGTCAAGAAAATAAAATCACCGCCTCTTGGAGCGCTGAGGCCTTTGCTTTGGAGAATTGGGGCGCTCTGCCTCTGGTGAGATGAAGAGCTATGAGCGCTGGAGTGCCAACTCTCTGTCTAGTGTGTGAAATAGCTACTGGGGTTCTTGCATTGGGGCGCTGAGGCGCCTGTTGACTGGCTGCAACTCTTGGTTTCAAGGGCTGCTACGCTTAGTTTCTATCTCATAATGCCAATTTAGCCATTATTTTTCCCTTAAGGACTACAATCTCTGAGTCTTCAGTGAACCTACAAAAATAGCAAAAACACATTATTTAAAACTCAAAATACTCAAAAAACTTACATAATATTAAGCTGAGAACAACTATAAAGTAGATATAAAATCTATTTAATAGTTGCTAAGCATGTTATGAATAATGTGCCGTATTTGTTTCTTGGAAAGCTGCAAAAACTATAGCTTCTTGAGTTTTAGGGTGTGTTTGCATGGAGAACTATTTAATTAAAAAACTTATTTTTTTAAAAACAAAAGCTTTATTTTTAGGCTTTTTTAAAAGTTCTAATTTTGGCTTAATAAAGTGCTTTTGAAAATTGTTAAAAGCTGATTCAGATGTACATAATATTTTTTTTGAACGGAACTCTTTTTTTTTTTCTAAAAGTTTCTTTATCCAAATACACTCTTAAAATTATTCAACCAATGAATTGCAAAATTTTTCATGTGTTTTTTTTTCTCCTTGAAGGTTCAACCTCTCTTGTAAATTATTAGATTCTTTATTATTAAATCACACTTAGTGGCTTATGTTTTTTAAATTGGCTAATTATTTAATACTACTTGCGGTATTTATACCATAGATGGAATTGATAACTTGAACGATTTGTGCTATTTGTTTTATTTAATAGACATGTGTGAATGTAATGAAACAAATGATTTTTTATATAGATAATCTTCAAAGGAATTTTAGTTTTGGTATAGATATCACTTGTAGTATTCAATAATTGGCCTTTTAAATTTCAACACTTCTACATTTCTCAATCAAATTTTTTTTCTTTTGAGTTTTAATAGTAAGAATATTTTTAGGCAAATTTTTACTTATTAAAATTAAGTCTCTCTTTAAAATGAACTTCTGAAAGTTATTATTTGAGAGAATTATTCTAAATTTCCAAATCTTAGAACAAAATATCCTAGAGTATAAGAGGGATAAAATTTTCAAGTAATGCTTAACATATTAGATACCTCATTGATCTTACGTGGTTATTCTCTTTATAATTGAACATAAATAATCACATATATACTATATAAAATAATTACATATTTTATGTATGATAACCACATAAGACTAAGAGTATTTTATACATGATAATCACATCGGTCAAGTATTTGCACAGAAAATTCATCAGTCTCTCACTCCATTCCAAGGTCTTTTGTTTTGTGGCTAAGGTTTAGAAGGATAAGTCTCCTTTATTTTATCTTGAGAAAACTATTCCTTAGTTCTAAAACTAAGAAGAAAAGACACTTAAATGCTAAAGGAATTAGAATTTCAAGTAAGTGCTTGCCATATAACAAAAATTATCAAAAATACCCCTTAATATTGTATTGTTATTTTGTTTATACTTAAACATAATAACTTCGTACCAAATAAAATAGTCATGTATATAAACATAATAGTCATATAGTATTAAAGGATATTTTAGTTAATTTATCCGTGTTGCATACCTACTTAGCATTTCAATTTCTTGATCACTAAAGTGTCTTTTCTCTTTCGTAGCAGAACTTAAAAAATAATTTTCCATTTTATTCTTTAACTGTCCAGATTCCTTACCTTTTAAATCATAAAGTTTCTTAATGACACTTAACAGTAAACACAAGCACAAAATCCTCCCCATTTTCCCTTTTTTTTTTTGTTGGAACAAGACAAGGAACTTCCCTCTAATAATTTTGGAGTTGTTTACTCAAGCACTAACACGCAAATTTCTCAATGCAAACCTCTTCTTGATGCTCTAACCCTTACTCCTTATCTTCGTCATCTTCCTGCACCTTCACACACAGCACCAATTCTTCCTCTGGCAGCAAAACGAACCAAAGACACCAGTAGCAAACAGACTCATTTAGAGTCAGATCTTGATCTCCCTGTTTCAGAGGTAAAACCCCTTTCACTGTTCTTCTTTTCTATCTAATTGTTGAACAATGGCTCTGATTCTGTGTATTTAACTGTGCTTCTTTGACCCTTTCTCATTGTTGAACAATCTCCGCCTATATTTGAAAATAATTGTGGGGACTAATTGGTAGAAGCTATAATCTTTTTAGGGACCAAAATAATTGGATTCATTCTGAACCTACATTTTTTTTTTTTTTTTTTTTTTTTTTTTTTTTTTNTTTTTTTTTATGTTTTATTTTGTATGAGTTCAGCTAAAACTACAAAATATAAAAAAGAATTCTACTTATTGTTGAACATTGACTGTGACTTCCTTTCTTTCCAATATGAAGTCTTGTACCCAAGGGGAAAAGAGAAGAGAAGAATATGCATGATGCAGTAATCACAATAACTGGTGCAGATAGTGAATAGTATAACTTGGGATTTTAATTTTTTTTTTTTTTTTTTTTCCGTAGCTTTTGATTAGGTGGATTCTAAAATTGATTGCTTTATTGGTGATGGTGACTTAAATTTAGCTACTAAAAATATATGAAATTACTTGAATTAGATTGATTGTAACTTATACTCTATTTGGCCACTAGCAGGGACACAACTACTAATAACTTAATCTGGAGCATTATAATCCTATTCAATGTTACTTGTGTAAACTGGGAATCATTCATTGTTAAATTTTTCTAAAAAATGAGAAGACTGCAGTAGGGCCAATGACATGCTGATGTGAATACACTAGAAGAATATAAGATCAATGGAAGAACATTAATGCAGTTCACTATGATTTGACCTAGTTTTTGATACTTAGATTTTGCAGTTGGTTTGTTAGTGACAATATGGCCTTGTTTTTTGGTTAGCCAGACATAGGATCTTCACATTCATTTTAGGAATCTCCACTGGGTGAAAGCGTGAACATTTAAGTGACTGATAATACCACAAAATAACATCACAATCACCATGATGTGAATCCCTATGGGGTAACCCAAGATGGAGATTCCAAACGCCCAATGAATCGTCTAAATCAAGTTTCGGGAAAACAAGGACCTCGACCCATTGCTTACAAAAGCGGGAACCGAAGGTATATGTGGAAGGGTATGAACGCCACGCTCGAGAGAGATAGAAGGCGAGCGATAAGTTCTAGGGTTGAATGCCACAAGAACCTAGGGTTCTTGATAAGATCTTAAAGTTCTACACAGAGAACAATGAAGGAAAATTCCTCTCAATTCTGATTTGTCAAAGTTTTTGCTGCCACAAGACGGTCAACTCCCTTAAAAAGAAAACAAACCTAAACCGTATTCCTAATTGGGTAAAACCCAAGTCCAACAAAATAACCCACAAATATTAAGACTAAGCCCAAATACCTAATAAAAGTCCAATAACTCAAGAAAACATAAAGTTACATGAAAATGGGTCCGAATTGGCTTAAACTCGGAGCTAACTCGGATTGGATGGTTAAAACACAAGAGGAGAATTTTGGTCCAGGCCCATTCTGTTGGAGACCTGTTCTAAGTCGTCCCTTCACCAAACTGAGTGTGCCTTATGTCATTGTTATAGTTCAGAATCTCATCTTTCACTTCGTTTTGGAATCATCTTATTCGGACTTATAACGTGAAAGTTATAGCCAAAACAAAATCACTGCCTGCCTAGTGCTTGCCTAGCGCTGGGGCGCCTGGCTTCTGCCCTGGAGTGCTGGGGCGCCCTAAATGGAGGGATGGGGTGCTGCCTTGCTGTCAATTTTGCCGGTTTCGCTTTCTAGGACCCCAATCAAGCATATAACCTCATGATTCTTAAATCCTTCCATCTAGGCTTGATCCTTTAGCTCCAAACACCTCAATACACCCTCCGATAACCACTTGAATCTTCTTTGCTTGCCATGGCTCATTTGGAGCTTTGTTGGTGCTTTCTTGATTCTCATCACACCAAGAAGCAGATGCTCTAGATTTTGAACCCAACTTTAAATATGAGTACATGACTTGGTGAGGTATTGCTTGTGTTCACAAGATGGCTTTGTTGTAGGTATATCACTTGTATCAGCATATTAAAACCCCATGCCTTGTTCCTATGTAGTCCTGTAGATAAAGAGGAAAAGACACAGTGAGTACGCTGGAGCTCCTTTGTTGCTCAAGTTAGTGGCCACCTCTTGTGAGGATTGGAGAGACTCAATAGGAAAGTGTAACTATCTTCATTCAATCCTTTTCAGTTGAAGTTAATTACTGTCAAAATTAAATGCATCCAAGTATAATTTCTTGAAATTTCTTTCTAATATAACTTATTTAATGTTAAATTGAAAAGGCCTACATAAAATCAGTGTCATCACTAAACTAAGGAAAAAGGATTTTTATGAGGAGTCAACTAAAAGTAGTCAAGGATGAGTGAATTTTATTGAAAATTTGAAATTTGCTGCAATTAGGGTCATAACTTGTGAGTTCTGTTTAGTATAGTTATGTAGTTTCATGGTATGATTTGAGAGCTTTTTTAACTAAATGGCTCAACTTTTGTGTGAGAGGCATATTAGAAACAAAACTTATGTTTTAGTCTACACCTAAGTGGAAGTCATGCAGGGCATCAGTCTTCTAGGAAGGCAGTGTTGAGTTCTTTATTCCATATCCTTTGTCTCTTTTTGTCTTCGTTTCTCTTGTCTGCCCTCCACTCTTTCTCACTTTCTGGCTTACATCTCTACATTTATCTTCAAATCACACTCTCTGGCAGAGATTCATCTTCATCACAAACATGTATGCCGACACTGCTACAACAACTACGCTTACGGAATCAGCCTCTTGACCTTGTGAAGGTTGGAATTTTTTCCTTTTTGTCTGGTTTTAGATCTATTTGTGGACCATTATTTTCCTATTCTTTGTTATTTGTGTAAAATGGGAATCATTTTTCGTTAAATTTCTCTAGGAAATGAAAAGCAGATAAAGAAATTTTGATTTTCAACTATAGCTCCAGAACATCTTGAACCAGTTTTCTTTTTTTTGGCTGATACTTGTTATCTCTCTAGATGGCAGTTCAGTCAGAAGAATATAGGATCAGTGGAAGAACATTAATACAGTGTAAAACTATTGTTTTAGAAAAACTATGGTTTTGTTGTTTTTTGTTAGCAGACATAATATGTTTACATTCATTTTAGAGGACTCCACTTGTTGAAAAGGTAAACATTTAAGTGAAAAGATAATACTACAAAATAACACCACAATCACAAAGAATATATACACAATAGATTTGAACCCAAATCCTAAGCACCACCCCAAACATGAATATGAGTATGTGACTAGCCAAGCTATTGTTGGTCACAAGCTGATTTTGTTGTAAGCATATCACCTGTTTCAGGGGATTCATTCTCCATGCCTGCATCAATTTTTATCAAGTTTCAACTATGCTGATCGATTTTACTTCTCATTCTTTTAGTAATCAATATGGTTTTGATGTTGTAGGTACATGACTGTTTCAACCCATGGTGGCTCTATGATGTAACGTTCTAACTTTTCAGAGTTTCAATGGCTGTTGCTGCTGGTGGACCATCTTCCTCAAATTCTTCTCTCAACTCAATCCCACGATGGAAATTTCACGTTTTCTTGAGTTTTAGGGGAGAAGACACCCGCAAAAGTTTTACAGACTACCTCTATGCTACTTTGCAAGCCAAGAGAATAATTACTTTTAGGGATGATGAACAACTTGAGAGAGGAGAAGTTATTTCTGAACAACTCCTTAAAGCCATTGAAGAATCTCTCTCTGCAATTGTTGTTCTCTCCCCACAATATGCTTCTTCCAGTTGGTGTTTGGATGAGCTCCATAAAATTCTTGAATCTAGAAAAGTGTTGGGCAGAGAAGTTTTCCCAGTCTTCTATGATGTTGACCACTCTGATGTAAGGTGCCAGAAGGGAAGTTTTGGCGAAGCATTTAAAAAACATGAACAAAGATATAAAGAAGACAGGATTAAAAGATGGAGAGATGCCTTAACAGAAGTTACTGATTTACCTGGATGGCACTCCAAGGATAGGTAATTTGAACTTGTCATTGTTTAGGTATGAAGTAGAATAGCAGATTGAAAAATGAAAACCCATAATCAAGTTACAATTAATAATACTGAATATGTGGCCAAAACAGTCAATTTATGAGCATAACAGTTGAGCTAGAAAAGTATTGAGTATATTTTCTGGATCTATGTAGAAGGTGCTAAATATTTGACAACCTGTATTATCTCATGCTTCCTATATTTCATTCTAATTGATATTGAACTTTCTGCTAGATTATCCTTTTCTTCCATGCAGGCACGAGTCACACCTCATTAAAGAAATTGTAGCTGAAGTATGGACAAAACTGCAAGCCAAATTGCCATCATTTAATGATGGATTAGTTGGAATTGATTCAAGGATGGAAGACATGTTTTCACTTTTAGCCAGAGGATCAGAGGATGTTCGCTTCATAGGAATTTGGGGCATGGGTGGTATAGGAAAGACAACTCTTGCTAGAGTTGTTTATGAGAGAATCCGCAATGAATTTGAAGTTAGTTGCTTTCTTTCAAATGTTAGAGAGATTTCTAGTAAAAGCAGTCATGGTCTGGTTCAGCTACAAAGAGGATTTCTTTCTCATTTGAAAATAAGAGGCATGGAAATCAAAGATTCATATCAGGGCGAGAAAACCATTAGAAACCTTTTCTTCAACAAAAAAGTTCTGCTTGTCCTTGATGATGTAAACACTAATAGCCAATTAGAGAATTTGGCTGGAAAGCAAGAATGGTTTGGTCGAGGGAGTAGAGTTATAATAACAACTAGAGATAGGCACCTGCTGACATCACACGGAGTATCTGAAAAGTATGAGATCCAAATCTTAAATAGTTATGAATCCCTTCAACTTTTCTGTCAGAAAGCCTTTAAAGATCAGCCTGAACAATGTTATCTAGAGTTGTCTAAAATTGTGATTCGATATGCTGGGGGCCTCCCTTTGGCACTCAAAGTATTGGGTTCCTTTCTTTGTGGAAGAAGTGTACCTGAATGGGAAAATGCTCTGGACAAGATCAGAAAGGTTCCACATAGAGATATTATAAGTACACTTCGAATAAGCTATGAAGCATTAGATGATATGGAAAAGAATATATTTTTGCATATAGCCTGCTTCTTTAAGGACATGGACAAAGATAAGGTGACACATATATTGAAAATATGCGATCTTAATCCAGTTATTGGAATAAATGTCCTTCTTGAGAAATCCTTGCTAACTGAATATTGTGAGGGTAGTCAATGGTTTCTGCAGATGCATGATATATTGCAAGAAATGGGTAAGAATATTGTTATTCATGAATCTCCTAATAATGCTGGAAAACGTAGTAGGTTGTGGTTGCAAGAGGATATTGATCATGTATTGACAAAAAATAAGGCAAGTACCTGCTTAATTTTTACTTGCGTGTCTGATGAATTTTAATTTAATTTATGCCTTTATACCCTGCCTATCATTCCTTATATTATTCACACAATATTTTTTTCCTCACAGGGATCTGAGTTTATTCAAGGCATACTTCTCATGTCTTGGCCATATGATGCACTATGGGATCCTAAAGCCTTCTCAAACATGTATAATCTTAAATTGTTGATGTTGAATAATGTGGATCTTCCACTTGGTCTCGATTGTCTTTCAGAAGGATTAAGATATCTTGAATGGGGAAAATTTCCTTTAGAAGAATTGCCACTTGATGATCAACTCGACAAACTTGTTGAACTTAAAATGTTTGATAGCAAAATTAAGCAACCTTGGCATGGAACAAAGGTAAAGGTTTTATACTTTATCATGAGCTTCTACATAGCTTGATATATGTCCTAGCCCAAGTCCTTCAAAAACTGACGAATTTTTTCCTGCTTTTTTGTTTTGATTAGTTTTTTGGAAAGCTGAAGCTCATTAATTTGGAACATTCTAAGGAACTAATTCAATTTCCTAGTGTTTTTGGGGTTCCATATCTTGAACAGTTGATCCTTGAAGGCTGTATAAACCTTGTAGAGGTTGACCAATCTGTTGGACTGCACAAGAAGCTTATGGTACTGAACTTGAAAAATTGTGTAAACCTTAAAATCCTTCCAAGAAAACTAGAAATGGATTCACTGAAGAATTTCATTCTTTCTGGTTGTTCAAAAGTTAAAAAGCTTCCAGAGTTTGGGGACAATATGGAAAATCTATCAAAGCTTGATTTAAAGGATTGCAAAAATCTTGTTTGCCTTCCAAAATCAATTCATAATGTGAAATCTCTCAGAATTCTCAATATGGCTGGTTGTTCTAAATTTTCTAGGCTGCCAGAGAATTTGGATAAAAATGAGGCTTTGGAGGAGCTTAATGTGATGGGAACTGCCGTAAAAGAAGTACCTCCCTCCATTGTTCATTTAAAAGATCTGAAAAAATTATGTTTAGGTGGACAAAGAGGGATGGAATCCAACTGGCAGAACTTATCTCTCCTCTTTCCATGGAAGTTTTGGAGGCATCCTGTTTCCAAGGGCATGATGTTGCCTTCTATGTCAAGCTTTTCTCATTTGGAGGAATTAGATTTAAGTTATTGTAATCTCAGCGATGAATCACTTCCTGTTGATCTTGGCTGCTTATCATCATTATGGAAGTTAGATCTAAGTGGGAATAATTTTATTAACCTAACAGCCAGCTGCATTTCTAATCTTTCAAAGCTACATCATCTGGAGTTAGATTGCTGCCCAAGGCTTGAGTCGGTGCCTAAGCTTCCTCCACATATAGGATCTTTATATGGAAGAAATTGTGCTTCATGGAAACCATTCTCAGATCCACAATACCTTTGTGATTTTTTTGCGTCACACCAACAGGTACGTTCAATTCCATATACATCATGCCAAGAAGCACCTTTTTTGTTTATCACAGGGAGTGATATTCCACCATGGTTCAGCAATCAAAAGTACTTTCATGTGGATTTACCATTTCAATTTGATGTAATAGATGAATTCACAGTTTACCCCATAACATTGCTACCTGGTGATTGTGAGTCATTGATATCAATAATAGTGGAAATCCCTCATTATTGTCTTTCTAATGAATGGTGGGGAATTTCTGTATGCCTTGTGTTAGAAAATCCATTTCCTTCTACCCCCTGGTCTGTAACTCCAGTAGTGTATTGGATTTGTAAATCTGCCGAAGCTGAATTGCCCAACCCCTCCGGTGCATGCTATCTACGCTTGATTGAAGAGTTTAGTGACCCTCACTTGTTTATTTTGTTGTTGAGAGGCAATAATAAAAATATTCAACGGCATCTAAGAAGTGATCATAACAAGCTTCAATTATTATTTCATGCTCACAATTTGCTGAAAATGAGCAAGTGTGGATGCCGTGTGTTATGTAAGGAAGATTTGGAAGCATGGGGCAAAGCCTGGGGCGAACGAAGACAAAATAGTAACTTTGAGATCCCTTCGGGCAGTCTCAACAGATCAAGAGTAAGAGAGATTGGGGATGACAATCAATGCTGTGATGGATTTGAGGGAGAATATGCGAATACATCAAATGCAGAAGCAAAACGAAGAAAACTGGGATAAAATATTCTCAGTAAGTTATCTTCTACCCTGCTTTTATCTATAATAATGTAGTGGCAATAGCTTATTTTTGGTGTCTTTGGTTTCTTTGTGGGACACTGCTATCTGTAATGAAAATATCTACCTGAATTTGCAATATCTGTTGGATGTTTCCTTATGTTTAGTATTTTCCATCTTTGTCTCTCCAGAAAGGTAATTTTGATAAAACACCTATATTCTTTTTATTTTTATTTTTATGGAAACACTTATATTCTTTATATATACTATACTAGAAAAAAAAATGAATATCATTTTAATTTGAAAGCATAGGCACCCCCCTTCTTACACTGCATCCTATTTTTAAGCATTTTTTCCTTTAGAATATGAGAATAATGATAAGTTGCGATTATATATTTATAGTTTATTTGTTAAAAAAAAAAAAAAAAGAATGACATGCAGGTATGTGGATATAAAATATTCTAGTAATATATGTTTGTATATATGTATATAGAAATTTTTAAGAAATATTAAGCTAGCAACGGGTATATAGACGTTCAAACTTTTTCCATCAACTAGTTCACACACACACACACGCTTGTGTTTTGCCCATGCACTGAACCGGGTTTTCTTTTAATGTTTTTGGAGAACGAAAACAATTTTTTTTTTTGAAAGTATTCTTGTAGAACAATTTTAATATCATAGGTTCAAATTCTGATAAATTAATAATATTATAGGATTTATATAACTTAAATATTTCTAAAACCTATATTTAAGAGATAAAATTATTAAATTCAAAATTTTCAATCATATTATGGCATTGAAACTACAAATTGTATACTCTTCGACTTGTTGGCTTAAGAATATGGCTACTATGCTTGCAATGTATTGGCTTGCATTGGGCTTCACTGCTATATATGCATGTTCTGAACTCTTCTTCAAACTTTCTACTTTTTCTTCCATCAACATTCCAGGCCTAAACTATTTTGCATATTTGGAAGGGTTGTGACAAAGGATTGTGGAGGGCTCTGATGGTAGCTCCAAGGAATTTAGAAATGAAAGCATAATGAGGTTATCATGGCCACTCATTCATTCAATGCAAGTTGAAGATGTGCAGTGTTGGATAGCTGGCTAATTTCTTCTTAATTGCATGAGTCTTGGATTCATCATGACCTCAATGAAAATATTTCGTTGTTTGTGTATTTTAGTAAGATATGCGTATTCTTGTGGATGGATAATTTCCCTTGCACCAAACTTGAGTTTTATTATAAAGCATAGATGAAAATGGTTTGTTTGTTGAATTTTTTTTTGAAGCAAGTTAAGATCTCAAATCTTTGGCTCTAACAAGTGATATTTTTTAGAAGCAAAAGCTTTATTTTTAAACTTCTTTAAAAGCTCTAATTTTTACTTAATGCTTTTTTTTTTTTTTAATGAAACTCTTTTTTTAGAAAGTTTCTTTATCCAAATACACTCTTAAAATTATTCAACCAATTAATGAATTGTAAATTGTGTCTATTTTTTTTTTTTTTTTTACTTGTGGCACAAAGGTTCCAACTTTTCTTGCAAATTATTAGATTTTTCATTATTAGATCATATTTAGTACACCAGGCTAAAGTGGAGGGTGTATTCTTAAGATTGTCTGGGAAGAGACTTAGTTTCAATGCGTTAAAGCGAGCATAACAATACCTTTACCGACAAAAAAAAAAAAAAAATAGCACCTAGTGGCATATGTGTTTTTAAACTAGATAATTATTTAATACTATAAGCAGAATTGATAACTTGAATGATTTGTGCTATTAGTTTTATTTAATAGACATGTATGAGTATGATGAGACAAATGATTTTTGATATAGATCATCTACAAAGGGATTTTAATTGTGATATAGATTGTACTTGCAGTATTCAATAATTGCGTTTTAAATTTTAACTCTTTCACACTTCGAAATCAGCTTTTTTTTTTTTTTTTTTTTTTTAATTTTTTTTTTTTTTTTTTTTTTTTTTTTTTTTTTTTTTTTTTTTTTTTTTTTTTTTTTCTAAATTTTAAAAATAAAGATATTTTTTGGCCAATTTTTGTTCACTAAGATTGAATTCTTCTCCAAATCAACTTTTAAAAGTTATTATTTCGGAGAATTATTCTAACTTTCTAAACCTTAGAAGAAAATACCCTAGAGTGCAAGAGGGATAAATTTTCCAAGCAGTGCTTGACCATAAAGTGATCAAAATACTTATGTATTATCTTTATATTTGAACATGATAATCACATATATATTATATAAAATGTCTATATATTTTATATATGATAACCACATAAAGTTAAAAGTATTTTATATATGTTAACCACATAGGTCAAGCACTTGCTTAGAAATTTTATCCCTTTCACACTTCACTTAAAGGTTTTTTGTTCTATGACAGAATAAGTCTCCCTTATTTTATCTTGGGTAAACTATTTCTTAGTTTTAAAATCAAGGAGAAAAGGCATTCAAGTGCTAAGGGAGTTGGAGTTCCAATTGTTTGTCACAAAATAAAAAATGACTACGTTACCTATTGATACGTAGTTATTCTGTTTATATATATATATATATATTTATTTATTTTGTTTATATATATATTTTGGTATGAATATTTTGTTTATATTTAAATATGATAATCACATCAAACAAAATAATCATATATTTTATATATAATAATTACATATATATATAAAAAAAAAAAACTACATAATATTGACGAGTATTTTAGCCATTTTACTCTTGTTGCAGTACCTACTTAGAATTTCAATTTGTTTAGTACTTAAAATGTCTTTTTTCTTTGGTAGTTGAACGTGAGAATAATTTTTCCTTTTATTCTTTCACGGTTCAGATTCCTTACTTTTTAAATCATAAAAGTTTCTGCTACATTCTAAAGCAAAGGACGCTTAACACAAGCACAAAAATTTCCTTACCATTTTCCCTCTTTTTTTTGTTTTGTTTTTGTTTTTATGTTTTTTGGAGCAAGACAAGAAACTTCCTTCTAATTTCGAAGTTGTTTACTCAAGCATGAACGCGCAAATTTCACACCTCGCCATTTCTCTATGAAAGCCTCTTCTTGATGCTCTAATCCATGCTCCTTATCTTCATCATCTTCCTTCACCTTCACATAGAGCACCAATTCTTCCTCTGGCAGCAAAACGAGCCAAAAACAACAGAAGCGAACAGACCCATTTAGAGTCGGATCTTGATCTCCCTGTTTCAGAGGTAAAACCCCTTTCACTATTCTTCTTTTCTCTCTCATTGTTGAACAATCTCCACTTATATTTGAAAATAATTGTGGGAGACTAATTGGTAGAAGCTCTAATCTTTTTTGGGACCAAAATAATTGGATTCATTCTGAACGTACATAATTTAATTTAATTTAATTTTTTTATGAGTTGAACTAAAAGTCAAAAAGGTTGAGTTTCCTCTCAGTAAATTTTTTTTTTTTTTCTAATTATTGTTGAACATTGACTGTGACTCCCTTTCTTTCCAATATGAAGTCTTGTACCCAAGGGGAAAAGAGAAGAGAAGAATATGCATGATGCAGTAATCACAATAACTGGTGCACATAGTGAATAGTATAACTTAGGATTTTAGTGATTTTTTTTTCCCGTAGCTTTTGATTAGGTGGGTTCTAAAATTGATTACTTTATTGGTGATGGTAACTTAAGCACAGCTACTAAAAAAATATGAAATTAGTTGATTTAGATTTGATTGTACGTTGTAACTTAAACTGTATCTAGACACTAGCAGGGACACAACTACTAATAACTTAAACTGGAGCATTAAAATCCTATTTAATGTTACTTGTGTAAACTGGGAATCATTCATTGTTAAATTTTTCTAGAAAATGAAAAGACCGCAGTAGGGGGGATGACATGCTGGTGTGAATATTGTGAACCATCTTTTCTCTGCTGATACTTGTGATCTCTCTACATGGGAGTTCAGTGATGGTGAATACACTTGAAGAATATAAGTTCAATAAAAGGACATTAATGCAGTTCACTATGATTTCACCTAGTTTTTAATATTCAGATTTTACAGTTGGTTTGTTAGTAACAATATGGTTTTGTTGTTTTTGTTAGCCAGACTTAGGATCTTCACATTCATTATAGGAATCTTTACTATGTGAAAGTGCAAACATTTAAGTGACTGATAATACCACAAAATAACATCACAATCACCAAGAAGCAGATGCTCTGGATTTTGAACCCAACCTTAAATATGAGTACATGACTTGCTGAGGTATTGCATGTGTTCAAAGGATTGTTTTGTTGTAGGTATATCACTTGTTTCAGCATATTAAAACCCCATGCCTTGTTTGTATGTAGTCCTGTAGATAAGGAGGAAATGACACCATGAGTACGCTGGAGCTTATCCAATGCTTAAGTTAGGAGCCACCTCTTGTGAGGAATAGAGAGAATCAATAATAAAGTGTAATCTTTTCCCTTGAAGTGTGTGATAATTCCTCGTATCTAGGAATATTCTCCATAGAGGAGGATGGGCTTCCTTACTCTATCAATGCCACTGCTACATTGGCTTTTCTTAGTGGTTGATAAAGATTGGGGGCAATGCCCCTAGCTCAACCCAATTTCAATTATTTTTTTCAAGTGCAAATAATTATTTGTTAAATTCCTCTAAGAAATGAAAATAATAAAAAATTGAAATTGATTTCGTTAATAGTCATGGCAAAAAGTCTCATTATAACACACAATAGGTTTAATGAGTCTGTGGTTTGTTCTCTGAATTATAGTTTGTCTCAGATTGTTTTTTGTCAAGTTTCGATTATTTTGCTTCATTTTACATGTGATTCTTTTAGTAAATAATATGGTTTTGATGTTGTGGGTATATGACTAGTTCAATGGCTCTTGGTGCTGAAGGAGCATCTTCCTCAAATTCTTCTTTCAGTTCAACCCCAGAATGGAAATTTCACGTTTTCTTGAGTTTTAGTAGAGAAGACACCCGCAAAAATTTTACAGACTACTTATATAGTACTTTGCAAACCAAGGGAATCATCACTTTGGATGATGTACAACTTGAGAGAGGAGAAGTTATTTCTGAACAACTCCTTAAAGCCATTGAAGAATCTCTCTCTGCAATTGTTGTTCTCTCCCCAAAATATGCTTCTTCCACTTGTTGTTTGGATCAGCTCCAGAAAATTCTTGAATGTAGAAAAGTGTTGGGCAGAGAAGTTTTCCCAGTCTTCTATGATGTAGATCCCTCTGATGTAAGGTACCAAAAGGGAATTTTTGGCGAAGCATTTAAGAAACATGAACGAAGATATACAGAAGACAGGATTAAAAGATGGAGAGATGCCTTAAGAGAAGTTGCTGGTTTATCTGGATGGGACTCCAAGAATAGGTAATTAATTTGCCATTGTTTAGATAGTGAAGTAGAATTGCAATGTTAAAAATATAAGCCCATAAATCACGTTACAATTTTTGTCCAACAAATTCAACTTAAGAGCTAAGCAGTTGAGCTAGCAAAGTATTGAACCTATATTCTGAATCTGTCAAGCAGGTGCCATATATATGATAACCTGTATTGGCTCTTTCTTCCTATATTTGATTATAATTCATATTTAACTCTATGCAAGATTGTCCTTTTCTTCCTTGTAGGCACCAATCACAACTCATTGAAGAAATTGTTGCTGAACTATGGACAAAAGTGCAAGCTAAATTGCCAGCATATAATGATGGACTAGTTGGAATTGATTCAAGGACAGAAGACATGTTATCTCGTTTAGGCAGAGGATCAGAGGATGTTTGTTTTATAGGGATATGGGGCATGGGTGGTGTAGGAAAGACAACTCTTGCTAGAGTTGTTTATGAGAGAATCCGCAATCAATTTGAAGTTAGTTGCTTTCTTGTGAATGTTAGAGAAATTTCTGGTGAAAGAGGTCATGGTCTGGTTCAGCTACAAAGAGAACTTCTTTCTCATTTGAAAATAAGAGGCATGGAAATTAAAGATTTATATGAGGGAATGAACACAATTAGAAGCCATTTCTTCAACAAAAAAGTTCTCCTTGTTCTTGATGATATAAGTGCAATTAGCCAATTAGAGAATTTGGCTGGAAACGAAGAATGGTTTGGTGCCGGGAGTAGAGTAATAATAACAACTAGAGACAGGCAACTGCTGAAATTGCACAGAGTATCTGAAAAAGAAATCTATAATATTCCATTCTTAAATAGTGATGAATCCCTTCAACTCTTTTGTCAGAAAGCCTTTAAAGGTCAACTTGAACAATGTTATCTGGAGTTGTCTAAAAATGTGGTTCAATATGCTGGAGGCCTTCCTTTGGCACTCGAAAAATTGGGTTCCTATTTCTCTGGAAGAAGTGTATTTGAATGGGAAAATGCGCTGGATAAGATCAGAAAAGTTCCATGTGAAGATATTATACGTCCACTGCGAAGAAGCTATGAAGCATTAGATGATATTGAAAAGAATATATTTTTGAGTATAGCCTGTTTCTTTAAGGGGATGGACAAAGTTCAGGTGACACATATATTGGAGATATGCGATCTTTATCCAACCATTGGAATAAATGTTCTTATTGACAAATTCTTAATAACTGAATATTATGAGCATGGTAAATGGTGTTTTGGGATGCATAATATGCTTCAAGAAATGGGTAAGAATATTGTTATTCATGAATCTCTTGATAATGTGGGAAAACGTAGTCGATTGTGGTTGAAAGAAGATATTGATCATGTATTGACCAAAAATAAGGTAAGCACCTGCTTATTGTTGCTGCATTAATGTCATTACATTTTTTTACTTGTGCACCTTGTCAATTTTGATTGAATTTATACTTTCACTATCATTCCTTGTTATTTACATAACTTTTTTTTTCTTTATTAGGGAACTGAAGTTATGCAAGGCATAGTTCAGGTGTCTCATGGTCCATATGAAGGTCATTGGGACCCTACTGCATTCTCAAAGATGATCAATCTTAAATTATTGATATTAAGATCTTTGGATCTTCCACTTGGTCTCAATTCTCTTTCAGAAGGGTTAAAATATCTTGAATGGGAGGGATTTCCTTTGAAGGAATTGCCTCTTGGGGTTCAACTCAATGAACTTGTTGAGCTTACAATGCGTCGTAGTAAAATTAAGCAACTTTGGTTTGGAACAAAGGTAAAGACTCTATACTTTTGATAACTGCTCTTAAAATGTTTGATGTACATTTAGTGTAAGGCCTTCAAAAGTTGATGATTTTTTTTTTCTGCTTTCTTTGTTTTGAATAGTTTTTTGGAAAGCTGAAGCTCATTGATTTGAAATATTCAAAGGACCTAATGCGATTTCCTAGTGTTTCTGGTGTTCCATGTCTTGAACGATTGGTTCTTGAAGGCTGTATAAACCTTGTTGAGGTTCACCAATCTGTTGGATTGCACAAGAAGCTTATGGTACTGAACTTGAGAAATTGTGTAAATCTTGAAATCCTTCCAAGTAAATTGGAAATGGATTGTCTGAAGGATTTCATTCTTTCAGGTTGTTCAAAAGTTAAAAAGCTTCCAGAGTTTGGGGACAATATGAAATTTCTGTCAAAGCTTGATCTAAAGGATTGCAAAAATCTTGTTTGCCTTCCAGGATCCATTAAAAAGTTGAAATCTCTCAGAATTCTCAATACTTCTGGTTGTTCTAAATTTTCTAGGCTGCCCGAGAATTTGGACGAAAATGAGGCTTTGGAGGAACTTAATGTGAGTGGAACTGCCATAAGAGAAGTACCTTCCCGCATTGCTCATTTAAAATATCTTAAAAAATTATCTTTTAGTGGACACAAAGTAACAGAATCCAACTCTTCGAGCCTATCTCTCCCCTTTCCATGGATGTTTTGGAGGCGTCCTGTTTCCACAGGCATAATTTTGCCTCCTATGTCAAGCTTTCCCTTTTTGGAGGAATTAGATTTAAGTTACTGTAATCTTACTGATGAATCACTTCCTGTTGATCTTGGCTGCTTATCATCATTGAGGAAGTTAGATATAAGTGGGAACAATTTTATTAATCTACCAGCTAGCTGCATTGCTAATCTTTCTAATCTATATCATCTTAAGTTAGATTGCTGCCAAAGGCTTGAGTCAGTACCTATGCTTCCTCCTCATATAGAACAGTTATATGGAATAAATTGTACTTCATGGAAACCGTTGTCAGATCCCCAATACCTTTGTTATTTTTTGAAGTCATATCAAAAGGTATGTTTATCTAGACATACGTGTCTCTCTCTAGTTCTTTCATTTTCTAACACACTTTGACTTTCCTATCCTTAATTATTTAAGAAGAAAATTTTATTGTTACAGATGAGATCTCAGTACCAACCTTTCTGGATTGTTCCTGGGAGTGAGATTCCACCATGGTTCAGCAATCAAAATTACTTTCAGCAGGAGTTATGTTCATCATTTAATTGGGAAATAATATCTGGAAGTGATTATTCTAGGGAGTGGGATTCCGCCAGAATGCATTTGCCTGGGGCTTGTCATTCAATGATATCAATAATAGTTGACATCCCACATTGTTGTCTTTCAAGTGAATGGTGGGGAATTGCTGTATGCCTTGTGGTAGAAAATCAGTTTCCTCCTTCTCCTTGGTTTGTTCCTACACTTGATTGGATTTGTAAAACCCCCGAAGCAGAATTGCCAGTCTCCTCAGCTTGCTCACATGTGTGCTGGATTAAAGAGTTTAGTGACCCACACTTGTGTATTTTATTGTTGAGTGGTGATGATAGAAATATTCAGCAACACCTTAGAGCTGATCAGAACCAAATTCAATTATTATTTTATGCTCAAGCTATTCCTCACGGATCTGAGTACTCTAGTTTGTTATACTTGAACATAAGCAAGTGTGGATGCCGTGTGTTATGTAAGGAAGATTTGGAAGTCTGGGGCAAAGAAAGGAGTGAACAACAACAAAGTTATAACTTTGAGATCCCTTCCAGCAGTCTCAACAAATGCAGAGTAATAAAAGCCACGGATGGTAATCAATGTTGTGATGGATTTGAGGGGGAACATGCAACAACATCAAATGCAGAAGCAAAACGAAGAAAACTTGGATGAAACATTCTCAGTAAGTCATCATCTACCCTGCTTTTATCTATACTAATATACTGGTAACAACTTGTATTTGTTGTCTTTGGTATCTTTGTGGGGGCACTGCGATTCTTAGTGAACATTTTAACAGAAAGATCTGCCTGAATTTGCAATACGTATTGAATTTGTTATACTTGTGGGGACTGTTAATGTAAACACAGTACAGATCCATCCACTTCACTTTCTAGAGTCAATTTGGGAGATTGTTTCCTTGTGTTTATTATTTTCCATCTTTCTCTCCAAAAAGGCAATTTTGACCATACTTTTACTACCAAGAAAAAAGGAGAAAATAAATATCATTTTACTTTGAAAGCACAGTCCCACTTTTTACAGTGCATCCTATATTTAAGCAGTTTTTCTGTCAGAATATGAGATTAATAGATGAGTTACCATTATATATACAAAGTTTATTTATAGGATAAAAAAACAATGATTGACATGCGTGTATGTGGATATAAATATTTAATAATATATGTATGTGTGTATATTTGTGTTTTTATATTTATAGTCCTTGGAAATTTATCTCTCAGGGATATGCTTCATTTAGACCACTTGATCTTGGGTGTATGTGGTTCTCTGTCAGCTGAAGTGGTTATGGATAGTTATTAGAGATACCAAAAATAATTTTTTTTTTTCATACAATATTAGGAATTTCTGGTAGTCACCTTGTTATGATTTTTTAATGTTTTGTTATAAGGAACAGCAATGCTATACAAGAAACTAAGAGCTTTCCCAGTGTTTTTCTCTGCTATAATCTGATATAACTGAACTGAGTTGCTATTCAAATGCAGATGGCTGGTCCAATTGCTGCAAGAACCAATGCATTAACAAATGATGATGCGTTTGGATGCATTAACAGATTGCTGGTTCATTTTCTAAGGTGATAAACAAATGTCAAATGATTTTGGAAGTAGAGTTATTTTGCAAGCAAGAAACAGTAGATGGTGAAGAGTTATAGAGTAGCTGTGCACACCGTGGACATGGTTGACAGTTTTCTTTTGGTCAAGACGTTTAGAGTATGCTTTTGCATTTGAAATTATTGGATAAGCTTGAGATTATTACTTCTTTTTTTTAAAAAAAAAAAAAAAAACCTTTTCTTTAGAGGGTTTCTCTTGTTGCATAGCTATGTAGCTGCAAGAATTCTTTTACAGAGGCGCAGGATTCTGTATTTTCTTTTATTACTTATTCAAGTTATGATTATTTATTGTAATTAATAACTTGTGATTATTCTTGAAAATTTTGTGGAGGATTATATGCTTCCATTCACAGGGTGTGTGTATTGCTTATGTGATATTAATAAACGAAAAACAAATTTTGATTTAATTTTAGTATTTTAAGTTATGACTCTTAAGTTATAACACGAAATTTACAGATTCTAGAGATAGTTTTAGTATTATTCAACGTTTGATAAATTTGATTCAATTTGATATAAATAAAACTTATATAACTAATTTTGTATTTTTTTATTTTTTATATAAGATTAGATATTGTGTTGAGTATTCTGTAATTACCTGGAGCTAATTTGAAGTAAGCATGAACAATATTTTACCTGTTATACAGAAAACTAGTAATGGCATTAAGATTAATATATGTTAACAATTAACAAAGGAATATAGCAAACAAGAATTTTCTTTGTATTTGCTATTTTATATCGAATTACATTAAACTAAAATACATTATATATAAACAATTAAAGAAAATTTTAATTTTTCAATTTCATACCAAACAATTCCCAATAATGTACTACTTAAGAAGTAATTAAAAAATTCTTAATAAATGATCCGCCCGAAAAACGGTGATTGAGAATTTGGGATGATGAGAATTACTATAAAAAAAAAAAGTTAAAGAAAATATATTTAAAAACAAAAACAAATAAAATGATTACCATTGGTAATTATTTGATTTTGAGTATTCACTTTTTTTGTTTTTGAAATACATTTTTTAACATTTTTTTTTAATTCATGGAAATGGCAGAAACTTTGGCTTTTATAAAGTAGGGAATCTGGATCATCAAAGATAAAATAGTAATTATATTCGTAACATATTTATCTGAGTGGGAGAAACCAGAGTCAACTTGTTCAAGTTTCGTCTCATCCTCTTCAGTAGGGGTGTTCATAACCCGGTGGACCCATGATCACCCGACCGGACCGATCCAATTTATGGCCAATCCAACGGTTGCAGATAAGGGGCGGGCGGAATCGGATGGCTAGGATTGAATAATTTGGCTTGGACCGGTCGGATCGGTTTTAAGTAAGTGAATCCGAATTAAACCGAACCCGACCGAGTAAGTAAGTCAGGGATTTTTTTCATTCATGAAACGGTGCGTTCAATGCTCGTATGTATCTTATTTCGCGAACTCTCGAAGGAGAGAGTTCATTTCTTCATTTGCTCCAGAAAGGCAGAAAGGCAGAAACCCACTGAAAGAGGCGATATATGCGAATTGCGAAGTCGCCAATCGCTATCTGCTGGAGGTCTTTCCTCAAATCAGCCTGCACTTCAAACAGGTAAGGTCATCAAACATTCTACCCTAGATTGTAGTTTGTATTAGACTGTTAGTGAGTTAGGGTTTGTTTCTATCTCAGACCCTAAATTTTTGGGATTTCTGATTTTTGTGGGTTTGTTCGTATGTCTCTGTTCTAGGTTTCAGTAGACGTTGGATTTGGATAGTGAATACATATACGATAACCTATCTGCTTAGATTTAATTATGGTTTCCCCAATTTGGAATTTAGGGTTTTTTTCTTGACCTGTTATGTGTGCCTTTTCTCTGTTGTGTTCTTTTCTGGCTTTAGTTGTGCCATGAATACATATACGATAACCTATCTGCTTAGATTTAATTATGGTTTCCCCAATTTGGAATTTAGGGTTTTTTTCTTGACCTGTTATGTGTCTTTGCGTATTCACTGTTGTGTTCTTTTCTGGCTTTAGTTGTGCCATGAATACATATACGATAACCTAATTGTTTCTTGTTACAGGCCCTGGCAACTTCTGTTTGGTTCATCTCAGCCTGGTACCTGTTCTTAATGTTGTTGGCGAACAGGTATACTGCACAATTTTTTTTGTCAATGCAACATTTATATACTCTTTATCAGAAATAAACCAGAAATAAACAATTTATTCTGAAGAGTCAAGTATAAAATTCAATATTTGATTCTATCAAAATAAAAATAAAAGTGCAATACTTAGAAATTAACAATCTAGTCTAATTGTTCAATATTTCATTTAAATTGATTGTTCTTTATTTATGTTTCACTAAAAAGAAACTGAGGAGAACATAGCTTTATGAATCCTGTCAACTGTTGTAATCAATTAATTATTATCTTTTTAGTACTTAATGAAAAATTTAATCTGTAGAAAACAAAGCCCACTCAACATAGTGTCCGGCAACTTAGAGGATTAGGGTTCACCCCTAATATTCTCGCTTGTCGCAGTACAAAGGTGTGTATCTTGCCCTTTTTGCTTTTTTTTTGTTTTTGTTTTTTTTTTGTTTTTTTTCCCCTTTTTGTTGGTTCCTTGTCATACTGGTTTAAAGATTCTATATATGCTTGTCCTTGACAGGAGCTTGAAGAAAATGTTAAGGCAAAACTTGCTCAATTTTGCCATGTGCCGGTAATTTGACATAAATGTTAAAAATTTCTCTCTGATTTTCACTTAAGCATTACACATCTTTTCTAAGCAAGCTCTTGTTTTTGCAGTTGACAAACATAGTCACTCTCTATGATGTTCCAAATATTTGGCACATACCTTTGCTACTAAGAGTAAGTAGTTTTATAGTATTTCTGAAACTGTTTTCTGTAGTTGTATTATTATACCACATACCTTTGTTTATTGAATGATTTAATAACTGTAATAGCTTCTTGAATACTCTATAGATAGTTTATTTGATTTTTTCTATTTTCATTTTACTCCAAAAAGTGATCTAATACCTTCAAGGGTTTGTTCAAAAAACTTATTCTTTATTTGGTGTTTTCCCTCCTCTTTGTGATTTGATGTTTTAGGGATGTTATTCATACTGAAGCTATAGCTTTATCTTTTCTGTCATCCCATTGATGTTCCTCTAATTTGCAGTGTTGCTATGTTTCATTTGCTGATTTAATTTCTGCATCTACTTACTAGCTTCAAGACCACAAACTCTGCTAGTAGCTTATGTGACTCCAACTCCAAGGAAACAGCTTCAATTTCACCAAGTTTAGTCACTTTCTCATGTCAGCTACAAGGTAATGGCACTAATTCGAATTTGGTAGTATAATCTCAGTGAGTATAGAACATTTACTATCAGAATACCTAGGTTACCACTCTTGTAATGCAAAGTAATATTTTATTCATCTTTTCAGATTGTAGATTTTATATCAGTGTTACTAAATGTTGGTAGTGAAGCTGCTGAGAAGAAATTGATTCATCTTGGAGCAGTTCAAATAATTATAGAGTTGTTGTTTAAGTAAGTTTAGTATGCTCTGTTATCTCATTTCAGTAAGTTTAGTATTTTCTGTTATCTTGCAGTTCTGTTCTAAATGTTACTTGATCTATTTAGTTATAATTATTGCTACACTTTCTGAAGGTTTGCAAACAGAATACTATTCTAATTTTGATTGTCCATGATCTCTAATCTTACAAGTTTTTTGGAAATAGAATGCATTGATGTGCTTAAGTTTGACTATTGGTTGGCAATTGATGTATATATCTCATTCTTATTGTTTTATTAGGCATCAACTTGTGGTCTTGCTTTTGTGTCTGGTAATTTTGGTTATGTGTCTGCTAATTCTGACCTGTTTTATTAGGCACACTTACCTGTTTTATGTGTCTGCTAATTCTGGTTATATTTGTGACATCCTTACTTTATATTTTTCTGTGCAATGCAACAAAGTTGCAAATATATAGGGTCTGTTTTATGTGTTTTATTTCACTGGATTCTTCTATTTGTATTGATGTTTAGTTCTGTTTAATTATGGTTTTGCCTTGTGCATAGTTTAATTCTATTTTGTTTTATGTTTCTGGTATGTAAGGCCAAGGACTACTGTTAATGACTGGTTCATCTGTCCCTCCTCCAGTGAATGCAGCAGAGAAACCACCACATCCAAAAAAGGCAAAAAGGAGGCCTCCTGCAAGTGGCAAGAGGCGAACATCGGCTGCTTGGGACCATTTCACAGTAGTTCCCGACAGTGAGGTAACAAATGCTACTGCTGCCTGTAATTATTGTGGAAAACGGTATTGCTCTGATACTAAAAAAGATGGGACCTCAAATATGAATGCTCACCTGAAGATTTGTACAAAGTATCCTTATGCATTGTTAAATGACCCTAAACAAACAGTCTTAAATTTTTTGCCTAAAAAGGATGGGTCAGGAAGTACTATGATTGCACCTCAACTGTATAGCTTAGAAGAAGTTAGGAAAGCACTTGCTGTGTTTGTTATTGTGGATGAGCAACCATTTAAGATGATTGAGGGTGTTGGGTTTAGAAATTTCTGTGCAAAATTACAGCCTCAGTTTCATGTTCCTTCACGTATTACTCTTGCAAGAGATTGTTATCAAATGTATTTGGATGAAAAGACTAAGTTAAAGGCTTATTTAAGTTCTAACTGTGCCCGGGTCTGTATAACTACTGATTGTTGGACTTCCTTACAAAACTTAAGTTATATGACAGTCACTGCACACTTTGTTGATAAAGAATGGACCTTACAAAAACGAATTTTGAGCTTTAGCTTGATTCCTAACCATAAGGGTGACACTATAGGTAAGCACATTGAAAGTTGCTTGAATGAATGGAGCATTCATAACTTGTTCACTGTGACTGTTGATAATGCCTCTAGTAATGATGTAGCCATATCTTACTTGAGAAAGAGGCTTAATACAACTAATTTAGTGATGAATGGTGAATTTCTGCATATGCGTTGTTGTGCTCATATTCTTAATCTAGTTGTTAATGAGGGATTGAAGGACTTACATGTGTCAATTTCTTCTATACGTAATGCTGTAAGATATGTGAGGTCCTCTCCTTCTAGACTAGCAAAATTTAGGGTCTGTGTTGATAATGCCCACATAGAGTGTAAGAGAATGGTTTGTCTAGATGTTCCAACAAGGTGGAACTCAACCTATCTTATGCTAGTGGCTGCTGAGAAGTTTCAAAAAGCATTTGAAATTTTAGAGGATGATGACCCTAATTTTAGAGATCACTTTGATGAGAAAACCCTTGGTCCACCTACTTTGGTTGATTGGAGCAATGCTAGGAGCTTCATTAAATTCCTCAAAATTTTTTATGATGTAACAATTACTTTATCTGGTTCATTATATGTCACATCGAATATTGCATATCATCAAGTCGCCATGATTCAAAGTGCATTGATTGATTTATCTAAAAGCCAAGATCCTATGTTAGGACATATGGCTAGTGATATGAAGAAGAAGTTTGACAAGTATTGGGGTAATGGGGCTAATATGAATCCACTCTTGTTTATTGCGAGTGTCTTAGACCCTAGGTATAAGCTGATTTTTATTAAATGGGCTTTTAATGAAATATATGAAGATCCTATACTTTCTTATGACTTAGCTCAAAAGGTTAAAGATCAGCTTACTCGTCTTTATGAATGTTACTCGGTTATGTATACTAAGCCTACAGAAACCACCCTAGATGAGTGTTCTAATGTTGGGGCAAGTGGTGGTCAAGAGGCTAGTCAGCTGTCTAGCTTTCAATCGAAGGCAGCGGCATTCAAAAGCCATCTTAGGGTCCTAAACAGAATGGATGCCAAGAATGAGTTGGAGAAGTACTTCAATGAAGCTTGCATTGAGGAGGATGATACATTTTCTGTTTTGGGTTGGTGGAAGACCAATGCATTTAGGTTTCCAGTCCTCTCACATATTGCTAGGGATGTTTTAGCTGTTCCTGTATCCACTGTTGCTTCTGAATCTGCATTTTCTACAAGTGGTAGGGTTCTTGATGTTTTTAGAAGCTCTCTTTCTCCAAAGACAGTGGAGATGTTAATTTGTTGTCAAAACTGGTTGAGGTTGACATTGTTTGGCTATGAAAATTCTGAGTTCAATGGTCAAGAAGATGAAATCTATGAGAAGCTAGAATCAGGTATTCATTCATAGCTCATTTTTTTTGTTTGGTTTTTCTTTGTCACTGTATTTCATATATTTGCTTTCACTGATGTTCTTTGAAATTTTGTAGAAGTGGCTGCTGCTGGGAACATGACTCATGTTGCTGGAGGAGCTGCTGGAGTTGTTGAAGGACAAGGAACTCAAAAACAGCCAATGACTTTTGATTGATAAGGTCAGTTTGTGTTTTATATCTCACTGATAAATTTTATAAGGTATAACTCCACAGCTGGGTACTTATTTCCATTTTGTCTGCTAATTCTGAAATTTATTTTATAAATTGCAGGCATTTATTGGTATTTGATAACTATGGAAATGGCAACGTAGAACTGGTATTGGCAGCCTTCAATTTCTTTTGATAATAGATAATATCTACTAGATATTTGTAAATATAGTTTTGAGTTTTTGGGTGAACACTGAACTGCAAGTGTTATATGGATGTCTCTTTTGGGTTATTGGGTAAAGGCATAGGCATGTAGGTTTTTAATGCATGTGCTTTACTACTAGTCTACTAGCTTTTTTTGTTATGTATAATTGTATATGTTTTATTGCTAGTTTTTTTTTTTTTTTTATGTAATTGTAGCATTGTTGTAGTTCTGGAAATTAGAAAATGTCATTTTTTAGGTACATATACTTCCACTTGAACGAACTACCAGTCACATGTACAAAGCTCTATTTATAAATGAAATTTCATTATTGCCTGTTTTTATTTCTTCAATTTTGTCATGTACGGTATACTCTTTTGTCATTTTGGGCTGTCATTTTTCTGAAATTGGAGGTTATTTAGGCTAATTTTCTGTTGTTATTTTAATTGGGTCAGAATTGGCCCATAACAGTTTCTTAAAAAATATATATATATATATATATCCGGCCCAATCCGGCCCAACCCATTTAAAATCACCCACCCGCCTGAAACCGAATCCATCGGTTGCAATATATACTTGGTCGGTGATGGGTTGAAGTTTCAGCAATTCTCACACATTTGGCTGGATGGAAATTTCCTGCAAACCGACCGAAACCGACCGATGTACAGGCCTACTCTTCAGCATCCATTTGTGCGAGGAAACCTTTTGTTATATTCTATTCTCTCTCGGAAGAAGCCGAGGCCAGGCTTGATTGAACTTGAGATTTCAAAAATAGGAATTGAATCCTTTATGGTTTGGGTATGAGGAGTTTGGTAAAGCCATTGGCGATAGTAGTCAAGCTTATAACTTGGAGAAATCAAATCCAACAAACCCACCATTTGACTTCATCAAGATTTCCATATATAGCATCAATCTTCCAGCAAGGTTAGAATTTTCATTTTCTAGTTGAAGAAGAAGAAAGTTTTGATTTTTATAAAATTTGAGTCAACTATTGCTAGCAGTAGGGGCAATGATATGCTGGATGATACTTGTGATCTCTCTAGATGGGACTTCATTCAGAAGAATATAGGCTCAATGGAAGAACATTAATAGTTATGTATGTAAACTGGGAATTAGTTTTGATTTTTATAGAATTTGTGTCAACTATAGCTAGCAGTAGGGGCAATGGTATGCTGGATGATGCTTATGATCTCTCTAGATGGGAGTTCATTGAGAAGAACATAGGCTCAATGGAAGAACATTAATAGTTTAACACAGTTTACAATTGTTCCGTTAGTAAAAATATGGTTTACTTGTTTTGTTGGCTCTACATAGGATGTTTACATTCATTTTAGAAAACTCCACCGTTTATTTAAATGTCTGATAGTACCACAATCAACAAGAAGTAGACACTAGATTTTGAATATGAATGCGTGACTTGCTGAGCTTTTACTCATGGTGACAAGATGGTTTTGTTGTAGGTATATCACCTGTTTCACCAAATTCACACCTCATGCCTTGTTGGTGTGTAGTCCTGTAGAGAAAGACAAAAAGATACTGAGGACAACACAGCTCCTGTATAGAGAAAGATGAAGAGGCAACCTGAAATTTAATCTGGTAAATTATAAGCTGTTATGCATAATTTTTTTTTTATCAAGTTTCAATTATTTTGATTAATTTTACATCAGATTCTTTTAGTAAACAATGTGGTTTTGATGTTGTAGTTATATGGCTGGTTCAACCCACAGTACCTCTGTAATGTGATGTCCTCGCATTAATATTAGATACTAAACCCAAAGGCCAAAAGATTTAAAAGTTTCAATGGCTCTTGGAGCTGAAGGAGCATCTTCCTCAAATTCTTCTTTCAATTCAACCCCGCAATGGAAATTTCATGTTTTCTTGAGTTTTAGGGGATCAGACACCCGCAATAGTTTTACAGACTACTTATATGCTACTTTGCAAAGAAAGGGAATCATCACTTTCAGGGATGATGAACAACTTGAGAGAGGAGAAGTTATTTCTGAACAACTCCTGAAAGCCATTGAAGAATCTCTCTCTGCAATTGTTGTTCTCTCCCCACAATATGCTTCTTCTAGTTGGTGTTTGGATGAGCTCCATAAAATTATCGAATCTAGAAAGGTGTTGGGCAGAGAAGTTTTCCCAGTCTTCTATGATGTTGACCCCTCTGATGTAAGGTACCAAAAGGGAAGTTTTGGCGAAGCATTTAAGAAACATGAACGAAGATATAAAGAAGACAGGATTAAAAGATGGAGAGATGCCTTAACAGAAGTTGCTGATTTACCTGGATGGGACTCCCAGAATAGGTAATTAACTTGACATTGTTGAGGTAATAAATTTAGTAAAATAGCAATGTTAAGAATAAAAGCCCATAAATCAAGTTACAATCAAAAAATTCTGGCTATGTGAACAAAAAAGTCAACTAATGATCTAAGCAGTTGAGCTAGAAAAGTATTGAGCATATATTCTGTTTTTGCTAATGGCATTGAGTATATTCTGATCTGTGCAAAAGGTGCTAAATATGAGATAACCTGTATAAGCTCTAATTTCTTCCTATATTCGATTAAAATTCATATTTAACTGTTATAAGATTGTTGTTTTTTAAATGTAGGCACCTATCACAACTCATTGAAGAAATTGTAGCTGCACTATGGACCAAATTGCAAGCTAAATTGCCATCATATAATGATGGACTAGTTGGAATTGATTCAAGGATGGAAGACATGTTTTCACTTTTAGGCAGACGGTCTGATGATGTTCGCTTCATAGGGATATGGGGCATGGGCGGTATAGGAAAGACAACTCTTGCTAGGGTTGTTTATGAGAGAATCCGCAATGAATTTGAAATTAGTTGCTTTCTTGCAAATGTTAGAGAGATTTCTGGTGAAAGAGGTCATGGTCTGGTTCAGCTGCAGCGAGAACTTCTTTCTCATCTGAAAATAAGAGACATGGAAATAAGAGATTCATATCAGGGAAAGAATACAGTTAGAAACCTTTTATTCAACAAAAAACTTTTGCTTGTCCTTGATGATGTAAGTGCTAACAGCCAATTAGAGAATTTGGCTGCAAACCCAGAATGGTTTGGTGGAGGGAGTAGAGTAATAATAACAACTAGAGACAAGCACCTGCTGACTTCACATGGAGTATCAGAAAAGTATGAGATTCAAATCTTAAATAGTGATGAATCTCTTCAACTCTTTTGTCAGAAAGCCTTTAAAGATCAACCTGAACAATGTTATCTAGAGTTGTCTAAAAATGTGGTTCAATACACTCGAGGCCTCCCTTTGGCACTCAAAGTGTTGGGTTCCTTTCTTTGTGGAAGAAGTGTACCTGAATGGGAAAATGCTCTGGACAAAATCAGAAAGATTCCACATAAAGATATCATAACTACTCTGCGAATAAGCTATGAAGCATTAGATGATATCGAAAAGAATATATTTCTGAATATAGCTTGCTTCTTTAAGGGCATGGACAGATGTCAGGTGACACATATATTGGAAATATTCGATCTTTATCCAATCATTGGAATAAATGTTCTTCTTGAGAAATCCTTGCTAACTGAATATTTTGATAGTGGTAAATGGCATTTAGGGATGCATGATATGCTTCAAGAAATGGGAAAGAATATTGTTATTCATGAATCCCTTAATGATCTAGGAAAACGTAGTAGGTTGTGGTTGCAAGAGGATGTTGATCATGTATTGACAAAAAATAAGGTAAGTTCCTGCTTAGTCTTACTGTCCTAAAGTCGTTATGTTTTGTACTTGTCTGCCTTATGAATTTTAATTTAATCTATAACTTCACAGTCATTCCTACTTTAATTCACAAAATATTTTTTTCTTTATTAGGGAACTGATGTTATCCAAGGTATAGTTCTGGACTCATCACGTAGGCCATATGAAGCATGTTGGGACCCTCAAGCCTTCTCAAAGATGTGTAATCTTAAATTATTGATTTTGAAATATTTGGATCTTCCACTTGGTCTTAATTGTCTTTCAGAAGGATTAAAATATCTTGAATGGGAGAAATTTCCTTTAAAAGAACTGCCACTTGGTGTTCAACTGGATGAACTTGTTGAACTTACAATGCATCATAGCAAAATTCAACAACTTTGGCATGGAACAAAGGTAAAAATTCTATACTTTATCAAGAACTCGTACATAGTTTAATCTGCATCCTAGCGCTTTCCTTTAAAAGCTGATGAATTCCTTTTCCACTTCCTTTGTTTTGATCAGTTTTTCGAAAAGCTGAAACTCATTGATTTGAAACATTCTGAGCATCTAATTCGATTCCCTAGTGTTTCTGGGGTTCCATATCTTCAATGGTTGGTTCTTGAAGGCTGTATAAACCTAGTTGAGGTTCATCAATCTGTTGGACTGCACAAGAAGCTAATGATACTGAACTTGAGAGATTGTGTAAGTCTAAAAATCCTTCCAAGTAAACTGGAAATGGAATCTCTTAAGGATTTCATTCTTTCAGGCTGTTCAAAAGTTAAAAAGCTTCCAGAATTTGGGGATAATATGCAATTTCTATCAAAGCTTGATTTAAAGGATTGCAGAAATCTTGTTTGCCTTCCAAGATCCATTCATAATTTGAAATCTCTTAGAATTCTCAATACTTCTGGTTGTTCTAAATTTTCTAGGCTGCCAGAGAATTTGGACAAAAATGAGGCTTTGGAGGAGCTTAATGTGAGTGGAACTGCCATAACAGAAGTACCTCCCTCCATTGTTCATCTAAAATATCTTAAAAAATTATCTTTCGGTGGACACAGAGAGACAGAATCCAACTCATGGAACTTATCTCTCCCCTTTCGATGGAAGTTTTGGAGGCATCATGTTTCCATGGCCATGATGTTGCCTCCTTTGTCACAATTTTCCCTTTTGGAGGTATTAGATTTAAGTTACCGTAATCTTAGTGATGAATCACTTCCTGTTGATCTTGGCTGCTTATCATCATTGAGGAGGTTAGATCTAAGTGGGAACAATTTTATTAACCTACCTGCTAGTGGCATTGGTAATCTCTTTAAGCTATATTATCTTAGCTTAGATTGCTGCCCAACGCTTGAGTCTGTACCCATGCTTCCTCCACATGTAGAACTCTTGTATGGAAGAAATTGTGGTTCATGGAAACCATTGTCAGATCCAGTTGACCTTTGTGATTTTTTTGCATCACACCAGCAGGTATGTTTGTCTGCATTTACATGTCTCTCTCTTTCGCAGTCGAAGGCACTTTGACTTTCATATTCTAAGAAGACAATTTTATTGTTACAGATGAGATCTCGGTATGAACCTTTTTTTATTACTCCAGGAAGTGGGATTCCACCATGGTTCAGCAATCAAAATTACTTTCATCTAGAGTTACGTTCATATTTTCACTGGGAACTAATATTGGAAAGCAACTTTGTTTCTACCAGCAGAACAATTTCACCTAAGGAATGTAATTCATTCATTTCAATAATAGTAGACATCCCTCATTATTGTGTTTCAAGTGAATGGTGGGGAATTGCCGTATGCCTTGTGCTTGAAAATCAGTTTCTTCCTTCTAGTTGGTCTTTTTCTCCACTTTATTGGATTTGTAAAACTCCCGGAGCTGAATTGCCCATCCCCTCAGGTAATGTACACACAGGCTGGATTGAAGAGTTTAGTGATCCTCACATGTGTATTTTATTGTTGAGAGGTAATGATAAAAATATTCAGCGACATCTAAGAGGTGATCAAAACCATCTTCAATTATTATTTTATGCTGAAGCTATTGGTTATGAGGACGATGAGTCTGATGACCCTGGTATGTTGAACATAAGCAAGTGTGGGTGCCGTGTGTTATGTAAGGAAGATTTGGATGTGTGGGGCAAAGCAATGAGTGAACGAAAACAAAGTAGTAACTTTGGGATCCCTTCCAGCAGTCTCAACAAATCAAGAGTAAGAGAAATTGCGGATGATAATCAATGCTGTGATGGATTTGAGGGAGAATCTGCGAATACATCAAATGCAGAAGCAAAACGAAGAAAACTTGGATAAAACACTCTCTGTAAGTCATCATCTACCATGCTTTTATCTATACTAATGTAGTGGAAATAACTTGTATTTGGTGTCTTTTGTTGGCTTGTGAGGCACTGCTATTTTTAAAAAATTTTGACTAAAATATCTGCCTGAATTCGCAACAACTGTTAGATGTTTCCTTCTGTTTAGTATATTTTGTAAAAGAGAATTTTGACAAAAGCACCTATATTCTTTATACTAAAAATGCAAAATAAAAGAAAATAAATATGAATTTTAATTTGAAAGCATAGGCCCACTTCTTACACTGTATCCTATTCTTAAGCAGTTTTTCTTTTAAAATATGAGAATAATAGATAAGTTGTATTTTATTTGTAAAGTTAATTTATAAAATAAAAAAGGGATTGACTTGCATATATGTGGATATAAACATCCTAATAATACTATATGGCCAGAACAAAAAATATAGGGAATGACTTTTAACAGCAATTAAATTGATTTTTAATGTTTCATTTCATGAACTACAAATGATATTTATTGACCATTATAATATTTGCCATTATGTTTTGACATTTAGTGGCAATTATATCAGAAGTTTCCAGCCATAACTTAATGGACATTAAAAGCTTTTCCCAACATTGCCTTCAATGGCAATTGCCAGTAAATAAGTTAGTCGCAATTACAATTGCTGCTAAAAGGCAATATTAGAGCCACTAAAACCCTGTTTTGGTGTAGTGAGGAACTCATTGTCACACATAAGAAATTTGTTACTACAACTTGAATTTAGGATCCTTAACCAAATCCTCACTCACCTCAACCATTTCAACTAGAGCTCATGTTGCTAAACTTATGTATTTTAAAACTAACATTGACATGATTCTTGGAACAAATGTTTTACGAAGTTCTTAAATATAAATTGAAAATAATAGTAACATCTGGTGATGTTTAGTATGCAAATTGTGGCCTATTGGAAGCCTATCGGCCTATAATTACCTTACCTATTCTTAATGAGATTTAAACTTGAGGGGTTCATGATGTAATACCCAATTGTCAACTATCAAGTTGTCACCATAAGTACGAATGCAGAGTTATTGATGAAGAGGATTGAACTTTGGAGCTATACTTGAATGTCCTTTGCAGTAGAAATTCTTAAGAGTAGTATGGTGGGTTTTGGCCTTGCCGCGATGTAAACCTCATGGCACAACAGATGGCAGTTATGAGGGGTGCCACATGAACAATGGCAAACAGACCAGAAGAACTCTCATCTGTCCCCATTTATGTTTACTCCCAACCAATTGCCTTCTAGTTTTAGTGGCATTTAGGTCTTTCAGTGATTTCTGTGGTACAATATAACAGCTAAATAGGAAAAATACAAGTTTAGAATGCCACTTCCTTCATCATGGTTGAAACTTGCTGCAAGTTGTGGTTGTCAATGCAGCTAGCCCTAGTGAGGTTCGTCCTTCCTGAAATCATTACAGACCTAGCCGAAAGACCAGCTTCTAATCTTTGTCTTCTTTACACTATTTCTTCCTACTCCGCCAAACCTGTATTTTCCCCCATTTTTCACTGTCATTCGTTTCTGATTTCTTTATGAAAGTTAATGCTTCATTTCATTTCTTATGCTTCCTCAATGTTCATTGTTCAGTTAGTATCTTCTACAGTTCTTGCTCTCTTTATTATGGTGTCCTCTTAGTCTCTCTCTTCGAAAAATCCCCTGAGATCTCTCTACTTTGTTCTATGTTCCATTTTTTGTAGGTAAAAATATTTATGGCAACTGAGAATCTAAATATTTATCAAACACTTGGAAGGATCCGGGATGAAAGTATAATCGTCCTAATAGTATTAATACTGTGTCACATGTAATTTTGTGGCATTACTCAAGGACAAAAATTAGGCTTATATTATATTGTGTTGGCTTCTATGGATTTGCCAACTTCTACTCTCCAATGGCTTTGTTATTTTCGTTTAGTTTTCTTATAATGTTGACTTCTACAGATAGCTATTAGAGATACGAAAAAAAAAAAAAAAAAAAAANAAAAAAAAAAAAAAAAAAAAAAAAAAAAAAGATGCAATGCTATGCTGATGTTTTTACAATATTAGGAATTTCTGGTCATCAACTTGTGATGATTTTTTTATGTTTTATTGTAAGGAACAGCAATACTATACAAGAAACTATCCGCATTATGCTTTCGGTTTTAACTTGGAAAGAGCTTTCCCAATGTTTTTTTTCTGCTATAATCTGATGTATCTAAATTGAGTTGCTATTCAAATGCAGATGGCTGGTCCAATCTCTGCAAGAAGAATGCATTAACAGATGGCTGGTCCATTTTCTAAGGTGATAAACAAATGTCAAATGATTTTGGAAGTAAAGTTGTTTTGCAAGCAAGAAACAGTATATGGTGAATAGTTATTGAGTTTCTGTTCACACTGAGGACATGGTTGACAGTTTTCTTTTGGTCAAGAGGTTTATAATATGTTTTTGCATTTGAAATTATTGGATATGCTTGAGATTATTACTTTTTTCTTTCTTTTCTTTAGGGTTTCTCTTGTTGCATAGCTATATAGCTGCAAGAATTCTATTACAGAGGTGCAGGGTTTCTATATTTTCTTTTATTTCTTATTCAAGTTATGATTATTTCTTGTAAGTAATAACTTGCGATTATTCTTGAAAATTTTGTGGAGGATTATATCCTTCCATTCACAAGGTGTGTGTATTGTTTATGTGATACTAATAAAGGAAAAACAAATTTTGATTCAGTTTTGTTATTTTTTATTACAACGCTGGGTTGAAACACAAAATTTATAAGTTCTAGAGACGATTTTAGTATTACTTAACCACATGTTTAGTAAATTTGATTTAGTTTGATAGAGATAAAAAATTTACCTGTTATACAAAAAACTAGTAATAGCATTAAGATTAATATATATAAAAAAAAAAGGATTAATATATGTTGACAATTAACAAAGGAAGTTGTAAACAAAAAATTTCTTCATTTTTTCTATTTTATATCGAATTACATTAATTTAAAATACATTACATATTAAACAAGTAAATAATTAAAAATAATAATATCAAACCCATGCTAATATTTGCCTAAATAGCAGCAAGCAACTGCTAAATCTTTTTTGGAAAGCACTTGCTTTTTTGTACAAAACTAAAATTTTAATTTTTTTCAAACAATTCCAAATAATGTAATACTAAAGAAGTAATTAAGAAATTATCAATAAAATATCAGTATGGTAAAATGTTGATTGAGATAACAAGAATTACTCAAAAATAAAAATAAAAAACTAAAAATTTTATGATTGAGTGCTATTGAAATTGTCCTAAGGGTTTATGAGTTATGTGTTTAAACCTAAAGTTCTAACTAAAATATTAAAAAAAAAAAAAAGCTTAAAAAATTATATTTAAAAACAAAAACGAATAACATGATCACTATTTGTAATTGTATGATTTTGAATATTCATTTTTCTGTTTTTGAAATACACATTGTTCCGTAAACTTTTTTTTTTTTTTTTTAATTCATGGACATAGCTGAAACTTTGGCTTTTCTTAAAGTAGGGAATCTAGACCATCAATGATAAAATAATAATTTATTTGAGTGGGTGAAACCACATGTGATTTCTTCAGTTCGGTGTCATACTCGTCAGAATCCATTTCTGTGAGGAAAGCTTTTTCTTGTATTCTATTCTCTCGTTGAAGAAGTCATTGCCGATCGGAGTGAACCTTATAACTTGGTGAGAAATCAAAACAATTCCACCATTTGACTTTATCTTGATCCTTACACTTCTCACAAATTACATTCTGATCATTGACATATATAGTATCAATCTTCTAGCAAGGTTAGAATTTTCATTTTTCTAGTTTTTCATATGTTTCTGGAGCATTATTATCCTATTCTATGTTATTTGTGTGAACTGGATATCATTCTTTGCTAATTTTCTCCAGAAAATGAAAAAAAAATTGTTATTTTCGTAGTTCATTCAGAATCAGAAGAATATCGGATCAATGGAAGAAATTTAATAGTTTAATGCAAGTTTGCAATTGTTCTATTGATAAAAATATGGTTTATTGCTTAGTTTTTGTTAGCCAGACAAAGTGTTGACATTCAATTTAGAAAGCTCTACTGTGTGAAAGGGTAAGCATTTAAATGACTGATAATACCACAAAATAACACCACAATCACCAAGCAGTAGAGAGACTTGATTTTGAACCCAGATTCTTAGGATCTCCCCAACTTAAGTATGAGTATGTAGTCCCACGTTAATTTCACAAGCAATTGTGGAATGATACTTAAGTCTAAGAGGCTTTCTCACTTAACAGGCCAGTCTTTTGGGTTGGGCTCTCCTCTTAGGCTTGAGACCTAACAGAGTATGTGACTCACCGAGCTATTATTCATGGTGAAAGATGGTTTTGTTGTAGGTATAGCCAGTTTCAGCAGATTCACACCCCATGCTACTTGTTTGTGTGTAGTCCTGTAGAGAAAGAGGAAGGGACACCTTGTGACTACACTGGAGCTCCTGCATAGAGAAAGAGGAAGAGATAAGGTGAATTTTCATCCAGTAAATTATAAGCTGGCCTACATCATTTTTATGAAGTTTCAGTTTTGATTAATTTTATTTCTGATTCTTTTGGTAAACAATGTGGTTTTAATGTTGTAGTTATATGACTGGTTCAACCCACGGTACCTCTGTGATGTGATGCTCTCACATTTATATTAGATACAAAACTCAAAGGCCAATATTAAGAGTTTCAATGGCTCTTGGAGCTGAAGGAGCATCTTCCTCAAATTCTTCTTTCAATTCAACCCTGAGATGGAAATTTCACGTTTTCTTGAGTTTTAGAGGAGCAGACACCCGCACAAGTTTTACAGACTACTTATATGCTACTTTGCAAAGAAAGGGAATCATCACTTTCAGGGATGATGAACAACTTGAGAGAGGAGAAGTTATTTCTGAACAACTCCTGAAAGCCATTGAAGAATCTCTCTCAACAATTGTTGTTCTCTCCCCACAATATGCTTCTTCCAGTTGGTGTTTGGATGAGCTCCATAAAATTCTCGAATCTAGAACATTGTTGGGCAGAGAAGTTTTCCCAGTCTTCTATGATGTTGACCCCTCTGATGTAAGGTGCCAAAAGGGAAGTTTTGGCGAAGCATTTAAGAAACATGAACGAAGATATAAAGAAGACAGGATTAAAAGATGGAGAGATGCCTTAACAGAAGTTGCTGGTTTACCTGGATGGCACTCCAAGGATAGGTAATTTTAAATTGTCATTGTTTTGGTATGAAGTATAATAGCAGCGTTAAAAATGAAAGCCCATAATCAAGTTACAATTATTAATACTGAATATGTGGCCAAAACAGTCAATTTATGAGCATAGCAGTTGAGCTAGAAAAGTATTGAGCATATTTTCTGGATCTGTCTAGAAGGTTCTAAATATTTGACAACCTGTATTTTCTCAAGCTTCATATACTTGATTATAATTCATATTGTACTTTTCACAAGATTGTCCTTTTCTTCCATGTAGGCACGAATCACAGCTCATTAAAGAAATTATAGCTGAACTATGGACAAAACTGCTACCTAAACTGCCATCATATAATGATAAACTTGTTGGAATTGATTCAAGGATGGAAGACATGTGTTCACTTTTAGCCAGAGGGTCAAAGGATGTTCGCTTCATAGGAATATGGGGCATGGGTGGTATAGGAAAGACAACACTTGCAAGAGTTGTTTTTGAGAGAACCCGCAATGAGTTTGACATCTGTTGCTTTCTTGCAAATGTTAGAGAAGTTTCTGGTGAAAGAGATCATGGTCTGGTTCAGCTACAAAGGGAACTTCTTTCTCATCTGAAAATAAGAGGCATGGAACTAGAAGATTCATATCAGGGCAAGCAAACAATTAGAAACCTTTTATTCAACAAAAAAGTTTTGCTTGTGCTTGATGATGTAAATGCTAATAGCCAATTAGACAATTTGGCTGGAAACCAAGAATGGTTTGGTCAAGGGAGTAGAGTAATAATAACAACTAGAGACAGACACTTGCTAACATCACATGGAGTATCAGAGAAGTATGAGATTCAAATCTTAGATAGTGATGAATCCTTTGAACTTTTTTGTCAGAAAGCCTTTAAAGATCAACCTGAACAATGTTATCTGGAGTTGTCTAAAATGGTGGTTCAATATGCTGGAGGCCTCCCTTTGGCAATCAAAGTATTGGGTTCCTTTCTTTGTGGAAGAAGTGTACCTGAATGGGAAAATGCTCTGGACAAAATGAGAAAGGTTCCACATAAAGATATAATAAGTACACTTCGAATAAGCTTTGAAGCATTAGATGATATCGAACAGAACATATTTCTGAACATGGCCTGCTTCTTTAAGAATATGGACAAAGTTCAAGTGGAACATATATTGGAAATATGTGATCTTTATCCAGTCATTGGAATACATGTTCTTCTTGAGAAATGCTTGCTAATTGAATATTATGATAGTGGTAAAATGCGGTTGGGGATGCATGATATGCTTCAAGAAATGGGAAAGAATATTGTTATTCATGAATCCCTTAATGATGCTGGAAAACGCAGTAGGTTGTGGTTGCAAGAGGATGTTGATCATGTATTGACAAAAAATAAGGTAAGAAACTGTTTAATTTTGCTGCACTAATGCTGTTATTGCATGCCCTATGAATTTCAATTGAATTTATACTTTCACTATCATACCTTCTGTCATTCTCACAACTATTTTCCCCCATTTATTAGGGATCTGAGGTTATTCAGGGCATAGTTCTGAACTCAAGGAGGCGATATGGAGCACATTGTGACCCTAATGCCTTCTCAAAAATATGCAATCTTAAAGTGTTGAAGATATATGAGTTTAATCCTCTGCTTGGTCTCGATTGTCTTTCAGAGGGATTAAAATATCTTGAATGGCAGGGATTTCCTTTAAAAGAACTGCCACTTGGTGTTCAACTTGATGAGCTTGTTGAACTTAGAATGCATCATAGCAAAATTAAGCAACTTTGGCATGGAACAATGGTAAAGACTCTACTTTATCAAGAGCTCTTACATTATTTGATATACATCCTAGTGCAAGGCCTTGAAAAGCTGATGAACTTTTTTTTTGTTTTTTTATTAGTTCTTTGGAAAGCTGAAGCTCATTGATTTGAAATATTCTAGGGATCTGATTCAGTTTCCTAGTGTTTCTGGGATTCCATGTCTTGAATCGTTGGTTCTTGAAGAATGTAAAAACCTTGTTGAGGTTCACCAATCTGTTGGACTGCACAAGAAGCTTATGGTACTGAACTTGAGAAATTGTGTAAATCTTAAAATCCTTCCAAGAAAACTGGAAATGGATTCTCTGAAGGAGCTCCTTCTTTCAGGTTGTTCAAAAGTTAAAAAGCTTCCGGAGTTTGGAGACAATATGGAATTGCTAACAGAGCTTAATTTACAGGATTGCAAAAGTCTGGTTTGCCTTCCAAAATCCATTCATACTTTGAAATCTCTGAGAATTCTCAATACTTCAGGTTGTTCTAAATTTTCTAGGCTGCCAGAGAATTTGGACGAAAATGAGGCTTTGGAGGAGCTTAATGTGAGTGGAACTGCCATAAGAGAAGTACCTCCCTCCATCATTCATTTAAAATATCTTAGAAAATTATCCTTAAGTGGACACAGAGAGGTGGATTCCAATTCTTGGAACTTATCTCTCCCTTTTCGATGGATGCTTTGGAGGCATCCCATTTCCACGAGCATGATATTGCCTCATGTGTCATGTTTTTCCTTTTTGGAAGAATTAGATTTAAGCTATTGTAATCTTAGCGATGAGTCACTGCCTGTTGATCTTGGCTGCTTATCATCATTGGAGCATTTAGATCTAAGTGGGAATAATTTTATTAACCTACCAGCTAGCGGCATTGCTAATCTTTCTAAGCTATATTATCTTAAGTTAGATTGCTGCCCAATGCTTGAGTCAGTATCTGTGCTTCCTCCACATGTAGAAAGATTATATGGAAGAAATTGTTCTTCTTGGAAACCATTATCTGATCCAGTAGACCTTTGTGATTTTTTTGCTTCACACCTGCAGGTACATTTGTCTACATTCATATGTCTCTCCCGCTTTTTCATATTCTAACACACATTGATTGTCCTTTCCTTTATTTTAAACAACACTTTTTTTTTTTTTTTTTTTTTTTTTTTTTTTTTTTTTTTTTTTTTTTTTTTTTTTTTTTTTNTTACAGATGAGACGTTGGTATGGACCATTTTTCATTATTCCAGGGACTGAAATTCCACCATGGTTCAGCAATCAAAATTACTTTCATATGGAGATACGTTCATCATTTCCGTGGGAAACAGTAAATAGAAGGGGCTTCGTTGACACCAGAAGAAGAATTTCACCTAGTGCTTGTGATTCATTGGTATCAATAATTGTAGACATCCCTGATTATTGTCTTTCAAGTGAATGGTGGGGAATTGCTGTATGCCTTGTGTTAGAAAATCAGTTTTCTTCTCGTTGGGATTTTGCTCCACTTTATTGGCTTTGTAAAACTCCCGGAGCAGAATTGCCCGTCCCCTCAGGTAACATACATCCGGGCTGGATTGAAGAGTTTAGTGACCCTCACTTGTGTATTTTTTTGCTGAGTGGTAATGAGAGAAATATTCAGCGGCATTTAAGCAATGACAACAACCAACTTCAACTATTATTTTTTGCTGAAGCTACTCCTTATGAGGATGATGAATCTGATGACCCAGGTATGTTGAACATAAGCAAGTGCGGGTACCGTGTGTTATGTGAGGAAGATTTAGAAGTGTGGGGCAAAGCAATGAGTGAAAGAAAACAAAGTAATAATTTTGAGGTCCCTTCCGGCAGTCTCAACATATCAAGAATAAGAGAAATTGTGGGTGACAGTGAATGCTATGATGGATTTGAGGGAGAATCTGCAAATACATCAAATGCAGAAGCAAAACGAAGAAAACTTGGATAAAACATTCACAGTGAGTCATCATCTACCCTGCTTTTATCTATACTATTGTAGTGGCAATAACTTGTATATAGTGTCTTTTGTGTCTTCGTGGGGCGCAGCTATTTTTTTAAAAAATATTTGATGGAAATATCTTCCTGAATTTGCAACAAGTGTTGGATGTTTTCTTCTGTTTAGTATTTTCCTTTAAAATATGATAATAGTAGTCAAGTTACCATCATATATATAAAGTTTATGTAGACAATAGCAAAGGGATTGAAATGCATGTATGTGGATATAATATTATAATAATTTGGTCTGAAAAGAAAACAGCCAATGACTTTTTTCCGCAATTAAATTGGCCATTAAACGTTACATTTGGTAAGTGATAAATGACATAGATTGGCCATTATATGTCTCGACATTTAGTGGCAATTATGTGGGAAGTTTCCAGCCATAGCTTAATGGCCACTAAAACCCTTTTTTGGTGTAGTGAGGAATTTATTGGCACACCTAAGAAAGTTGTACGACTTGAATTTGGGATTCTTAACCCATTGGAAGTAAAGGTCGTATTGCTAAACTTAAAAATAAATGTAGACATTATCGCTTATCATGTCATTCTATAATGAAACATGTAAAGAGGAAAAACTATAGACACTATATTTTTGGATAAAAAAAAAAATCTGATTTTTAAGATTTTGAAGGCTTTTTTTAGCTTTTGGATCAAAGTTTTGATCTTTGGATATTAGCATATTTCATTTAAACCCAAGTTTTGAGGTCTTTTGGGCCCATTTTGCTTTAAGCAAGTTTGGAACCTTTCGGTCTATTTGATTTTTTTCAAATATTTTGTTTGGACATAAGAATTATAATTTTTTGGATTTTTAGTAATTTTAGGTCAAAATTCATGTTTTGGGCTTGACCCGTCATGCTAAAACCCTAATTTAGAGGCCTTTAGGCCTATTCGATTTTTTTTTTTTAATGTTTTTGGTCCAAATAAATAATATATGTTTGCTAGACTATTTAATATGTTTGAGGTTTAATTTAGGACCAATTAGACCAACTTAGGTCAAAAGGTTGAACTCTTTGGGTTAAGTTTGACTTAATTTGGCCCAAGTGACTCATTAGGGTTTCGTGGTTTTTATTTTTAATAAAAAATCAAATAAATTTGTAGGATAATCTGAATGGAGGTTCAACTAAGGTTGAAGGAATATTCCTAAGCACAATTCAAAGGGGCTAGTATCTTGGAAGTTTTATAGAAGGTGCTCACCTAAGAACTTCAAGGAAAGTGCTATTTTTAGGGTTTCTTGTCTAATATATATATATGCTGATGAGGGAATTTAGCTAGGGGCATTTTGGGGAAAAATTATGGATTTTTTCACATGGAAAAGCTAAAAGAAAGTGGGAGGAAGGTGCAAAGGGCATGAGAAATGATCATTTTATCTCCCACTTGCTCTTTAAGTTGAGAAAACTAATTGCTTAAGAAAAAAAAAAAAAAAAAAAAANAAAAAAAAAAAAAAAAAAAGAGGAGACAGCCATACGTTAGCTACCCAATGTGAAACAAGAGGGAGAGAGATTTGAGAGGAAAAAAAAAAAAGATCAAAAGAGCTAAGTTAAGAGAAAATAAAGAGAGAGAGTAGAAGTTTAAGAAACTTCAAAGTATTATTGAGTTGTTCTTTCTATTTTTGAGAAGAAAATGAGAAATCAAAAAAGGTTTAAGCTTCTTGAATGTGAGTTCAACCATTTTAAGCAAAAAAGAGTGAATTTCTTGAAGAACTTTATTTTTTCACCAACATTCAATGCCAAAACTATTTTGCATATTTGGAAGGACTGTGACAGAATTGTGGAGGTTTCTGGTGGTGACTCCAAGGAATTTCAAAATGAAAGCATAATTAGGTTATCATGGGTGCTCATTCATTCAAAGCAAATTGAATATGTGCAGTGTGTGATAGCCGTTCTTGAATATCATTTATGTAATTATTGTTCTATGTATTATGATAATGATATGCTAATATGTGATTCGTGAGCATTTGCTTTTTATGAAGCTAATATATACTCATGGACTCGGTGCAATACATCATCAGTTTTCTAGATGATTAGGAGTGTAATCGATCGGTCCGATTTGGTTTAGTTATTTTACACATGTTTGTTTGTCGATGCTGCTGCTCAAAAGCTGACATTATAAGAGTATGCAAATTTAAAACATAATTCAGCTAGATATGTGTATTCTCTTAGGATAAATAACTTCCCCAATCGGTTGGCCCCAAACTTTGAGTTTCTATTTTTCAGTCTCTTTTTTTTTTTTTTTTTGAAGGAATTTAAGATTGCAGATCTTGGGCTTTAACAAGTGAAAAATAATGGAATCAACTTATTCTAGTGTTGCCAAACGCATTTTTACTTAATAAGGTGCCATCTCTGTTCTAGAAAAGCTACAAAAACTAGACTCTTTGTTTTATAACTTTTCAATCAATGGATTGCCAAATAGGTTATGTAGAATTGAAGAAATTGAGATTGATGAGCGTGACAAGCTATACAACCCAAGGGAACCATTGAAGTGATTATCAGACTTCTCTTAAATAAAAAAGTAGGTTATGTAGAAATAAAGAAATTTATATTTGTCAATTGGTTCAGCTAAATCAAAGCAACTCACTTATAATGTTTAGGTTTAAATTTCATTGTTAGCAATTATTTTTTAGTAAGCAATTTGAAACTACTACATAGGCCTTAGCGTAATATCATAGTAAACTTTCACTAAGGCATGACATGTCTTAGCTTTAGAACATGGAAACTTATACTTACATTAAAACTTTTATAAATCAAAAAGAAATATATTTCTAAATGGAAGACTAATGACAATGTTTCTGCTAATTTACTTGACAAAGGTGACATTTTACTTCTATTAAAGAGGTATCATCTATATATTTATGACTAAAGCAACTTTTGATGATTCGATTTCAAGTATTCCACACGCAGAAAACAACTTTTTAAAATTATTATTATTCTATCTTAAACAGTTCAGATTCCCTACTTTATAGAAAGCCAAATTTTCTGCCATATTCCAAAGCCAAGGGCGCTTCAGACAAGCACAAAATCTCCCATCATTTTCCCTCTAAAAGCACTAACTAACACGCAAATTTCATACCTCATTCACTATTTCTCATTGATAGCCTCTCCTTCCGCTTACCCTTACTGTCTATCTTCATCATCTTCACCTTCACAGACACTGACTTGTCCGGGTAAAACTCCTTTGACTATTCTTCTTTTATCTCTGATTGTTAAAAAATGTATCTGATTATGTGAATTCAACTGTGCTCCTTTGACCCTTTCTCATTGATGACTGCTACTAACCTTCCTTCAAAGCAGGTAGTGCTACCCAACCACCTCATATGAGGGAGGGTTTTGATGAGCACATATCTTGAAATTGATGTTATTGCAAAGATATATATAAAAAAAAAAAAAAAAAAAGTTATACAGAATGATAATTAATTTTGTGTGAGCTGCATAAACAAAACAATATAAAAAAAGTGTCGACAAAATATTAAAAAAATAACTCACAATGATACTAATTCTAAGATATAAGTCCCGCTGAAATTCCCTCGAATGAGAGGATGCAATAGTGTTACTCTTCTTTGAAGCAGCCACCCCTCTTTGAAAGGAGGGTTTGTGGGCTATATTCATAAGGGTGGAAGCGCAGGGTGTGATTCATGAGAGTAGAGTTAGCCATCAGTGCATGCAAAACTAGCCATCAGTACATAGGGAAACCAAGATTTTAGTAAAAGGATATCTGAGTCTCCTATAGAAGCTATTTCAGATTTTAATGGCACTTACATTCCATGTGTACTTCAGACAAATATTTAAAATACTAGCTAGAAGCAATATTTAAATTAAACAAGCAATCCGGATTTTTTTTTTTAACAAAGAATGCTTAGAGACAAGCTAATCTGGGTCAGGTGCACATTATTTGCAGTTTGGAGTCATATATAGCAGCAACATAAAAGCACAAAAGTTGATAGCAGAGCTACTCTGCATATTTTACGTCATTTGAGAGGTCACTACCTTTGAGTTAAAAAAAAGGCCAATGAGAATATAGTCAAAGGTAGGCAATGTAAAAGTAATAAACAAATGAAATGGGTGTCCTAAATCGATAGGTTTGTTGCTTAATCTAACATCTTGATAGTTTGTATTCTCACTAATATTAACATAAAACTGAAAACCTCCTTTTTTATTTTTTTCTTTGATATCTTGGGGCTATGATTATAAATTCAAACATAAAACTTTAAAAATAAAAAATAAAACTTTAATATTATTCAGCCATAGGTCAATAATTCTTAAACTTTCATGTGTAATTGATTAGACTTATAAAATGATTAATACATATAATGTCACGTCACTTAATGATAAGGAGTGTATTTTTTTTCTAATTCATATAATTTATATTATAAATTATACTTTAATACAAGATGGTAATAAATTATTGCTTTGTCAATTTGGCTGTAGATCAATTGGTTACAAGGCTCTCATCACAAGAAGATGATTTTGTATTCGAGGCTCTCATTGACAAAATGAGAGTTTCAAAATGCTTCTTATACAAAACTATAGTTATGGGTGCTTTGACAGTGAGACCCCTGGAACAATGATTGTTTGCTCCAAGTTTGGTAAGTCTACTCCTCATACAAAGCTACAGTTGTGGATGCTTCAACAGCAAGACCTCGAAGCAAGAATTGCTTGCCCCAAGTTTGATAAGTCTCGCTCCATCTAAAGGTTAGGGATAGACCTTGGTGTTTGGGTTACCAAAAAAAAAAAAATCCATGCTTTGTTAGATATTTAAACTCGAAAAGCTTTTGCATATATTTTAATGAAGAAAAAAACTTATCATTATAGCGGCACTGTTAAGATTGTTATGAAGTTTTTTTATATAATATGAGAGCTTCTTTAACTAAGTAACTCTACTTCCGTAAAAAGCATGTTAGAGGTAAAACTCAACTTTTAGTCTACAGATAATAGTTTTTTTTTTGTCTATAGATAAATAGCAATTATAATTGCAATCGAGTAGATTTGAATTGGAAACCAGCCTTTTAGTCTACACAGAATAGTTTAAAGTTATGAGATAATTGATTCTTTAACAAATTAATTAACAATTATACTACAGATAAAAAGAAAACAATTATACTATAACAAAAGTTTCCCTATACAATAAAAAAAACTTAGTTGGTGCCTTCACGGGAGACGTGTCGTGTTTTAAGGGTTATTGTCCTTATTGGCTTATTCTTTAGGAAAAAGTTTTAAAAATCCTCCTGAACTATGCTCTTGTTGCACTTTACTCCCTATGCTTCAAAAATGTAGGAAATACCTTCTTGAACTTTCAAAATGTGCACTTTACCCCCCGACCCTAACGTCCGTCCATTAATGTGCACATGATGTGATTAATCTAGGCCATAGTGCAATTTTATAAGGGTATAAATGAAAATAAATTTATAAAAATTAGGGTTAAAAAGTAATATTAAAAGAGTTTTAGGGTTAAATTATAATATTCAAATCCCTTCTTCCGTCCCTTAATGGACGGACGTCAGGGTTGTGGGGGTAAAGTGCACATTTTGAAAGTTTAATGAGGTTTTTCCTACGTTTTTGAAGCATGGAGGGTAAAGCGCAACAAGAGTATAGTTCAAGGGAGTTTTTAGGACTTTTCTCTATTCTTTATTGTGGTTTGCAACCACAAAGGTGACAAGGAAATTTTTTAAAACAGAGATGATGCTTTCTAAGTCATGCCTTCCCAGTGTTCCGATTTTTTTTTTAAAATAATTTTCCCCTTTTTTATTCTTATTCTGCAATTTTTTCAGAGGTCTATGTTTGAATTCTCTGCTCTCTGCATAATTCATAAAAGTTTCTCCTTTACCCCACGACAATTCGGTGTACAAAACCTGGGCACCCCACCCTGGCTATCTGGGAGGTTTTGTTTTCTTAAGCATATAACAAGAGCAATTGATTTATATTCCAATAAAAGGTGAAAATGATCATAATTGCTAAAGATTTGTCTTTTTTAACTTTGGTTACGACTTTAAATTCTGAGGACGATCTGAATACCATTTAAAATTTGGTTGCTAAGATTTGTTTGATGCAAAGGACTAATGATGATAGTAAATGGTCTTTATTCACGTGATTGAGCAAATGGAGTTTGTTATGTTTAAACATTATAAAAACCTAATTAAAACTTTTCTCTAACAAAAGCACTTCAATTTAATTGGCATTAATTTGAAAAAGTACCAATCTAATTTCAAGCAATTGTTATCAAATTGAAAAAAGATCCAATTAAATTTTATATAATTAATTTCAATTGAGCTCAATTTGTGTCAAATTAAGATAATCTCAATTTAATTTTATATAATTAATGTTGAATTTTAAAAAATATTCTTTCTAATTTTTTGCAATTATTTTTTTTAATTATACTTGATTAGTATTAAATTAAAAATTCTCTAATTTAATCTCATGAGATTATATTTTAATTACACATATTAGTTCATTAAAATAACCCAATCTTATTTAATGCAACTAGTATCTAATTGAAAATTCCTAATTATCTTTCATTTATTTATTATTTTCAATTGACCTTAATGAGTGTCAAAATTAAATGCGTCCAAGTATAATTTCTTGAAATTTCTTTCTTATAGAACTTATTTAGTGTTAAATTGAAAAGGCCTACGTAAAATCAGTGTCATGACTAAACTAAGGAAAAAGGAATTTTATAAGGAGTCAACTAAAAGTAGTCAAGGATGAGTGAATTTTATTGAAAATTTGAAATTTGATGCAATTAATGTCATAAGTTGTGAGTTCTATTATTTTCTTATATTTTTTAATAAATTTACAATAATAACAATTATGTTCTATTAATATCATTAATTAATATAGACAAAAACTAAAAACTATTGATTTTTTTTAGTACTTTAGTTATAACTTTAAGCTCAAACACAGAATCTTCAAGCCTTAAGGATAATCTTAGTACTACTCAAGCTATTTGATACTGAAAATCATTGCTATGTCTGCACGCAATAGCTTAAATTTTATATGAATAATTTCTTAATATGATATCAAACGGACTTTAACTAATGTACAAAAAAGGGGACTTTCACTTAATTAATGATAAGGAGTTTTTTCATTCTTATGATTAAATACAAGATAGTAATAAATCCATGTTTTTTTTTTTTTAGAATGTAATAAATCCATGCATTGTTAACAGTTTTAAACACAACTTTTTCCTATGTAAGAGAGAATATAGAGATAAAAGATTATTTTTATAGCTGCTCCTTTTAGTATACTTATGTAGTTTTATGATATGATCCGAGAGCTTTTTCAACTAAATGGCTCTACTTTTTGTGCGAGACACATTCGAGAGAAAACTCATTTTTTATTCTACAGCTAGGTGGAAGTCAAGCGGGTCATCATCAGTCTTCCAGGAAGGTAAAGTTCTATATTCCATATCCTTTTTCTTTGTTTACCTTCGTTTCTCTTTCTCACTTTGTGGCTTACATCTCTACGTTAATCTCTTCAAATCACACTCTCTGGCTGAGATTCATCTTCATCACAAACATGTATGCCGACACTGCTAGAACAACTACACTTATGGAATCAGATTATTGACCTTGTGAAGGTTAGAATTTTTTTTCCTTCTTGTCTGGTTTTAGATCTACTTTTGGATTATTATTATCCTATTCTATGTTATTTCTGTAAACAAGGGATCACTCTTTGTTAAATTTGTCTGGGAAATGAAAAGCATATAAGAAGTTTTGATTTTCAAAAATAGCTCCAGAGCATCGGAACAATTTTTTTTTTTTTTTTTTTNACCATTTTTTTTTTTTTTTTCTCTTTGGCTGATACTAGTGTTATCTCTAGATTGCAGTTCAGGCAGAAGAATATAGGATTAATGGAAGAACATTAATACAGTTTAAAACTATTTTGTTAGGAAAAATATGGTTTCGGTATTTTTGTTAGAAAAACATAATATGTTTACATTTATTATAGAAAACTCTAATTGTGAAAAGGTAAACATTTAAGTGAAAAGATAATACTTATAAAATAACACCACAATCACAAAAAAGTAGACACACTAGATTTGAACCCAAATCCTAAGGACCACCCCAGCCTTAAATATGTCTGTATGACTGGCCAAGCAATTGTTGGTCACAAGATGATTTTGTTGTAGGTATGTCATCTGTTTCAAAAGATTCATTCTCCATGCATGCCTGCATCAATTTTTATGAGATATCTCATTCTTTTGATAACGGATATGGTTTTGGTGTTTCAGGTACATGACTGTTTCAACTCATGGTGTCTCCTTCCAGAGTTTCAATGGCTCTCGATGATGACAGAGCATCTTCCTCAAATTCTTCTTTCAGTTCAGCCACACTATGGAAGTTTCACGTTTTCTTAAGTTTTAGGGGTCCAGACACACGAAAAAGTTTTACAGACTTCTTACATGCTACTTTGCAAAGAAAGGGAATCATCACTTTCAGGGATGATGAACAACTTGAGAGAGGAGAAGTTATTTCTGAACAACTCCTTAAAGCCATTGAAGAATCTCTTTTTGCAATAGTTGTTCTCTCCCCCAAATATGCCTCTTCCACTTGGTGTTTGGATGAGCTCCAGAAAATTCTTGAATCTAGAAAAGTGTTGGGCAGAGAAGTTTTCCCTATCTTCTATGATGTAGAACCCTCTGATGTAAGGGACCAAAAGGGAATTTTTGGTGAAGCTTTCAGAAAACATGAAGAAAGATTTAGAGAAGACAAAGACAAAGTTGAAAGATGGAGAACTGCCTTAACAGAAGTTGCCGGTTTATCTGGATGGGACTGCAAGAATAGGTAATTTTCTTGCCATCGTTTAGGTAATATGACTTAAGTAGAATAGCAACGTTGAAAATAATAGCCCATAAATCAAGTTACAAATTACAATTAATTATTCTGGTTATGTGCCCCAAAAAGTTAACTTTGAGCTCACAGCTGAGCTAGAAAAGTATTGAGCATAGATTTTGAATTTGTGTAGATGGTGCTAAATATATGATAACCTGTATTGGCTCTTTGTCTTTATTTAGTATTCATATTTAACTCTTCACAATTGTCCTCTTCATCCATGTAGACACTACACACAACTAATTGAAGAAATTGTAGCTGAAGTATGGAGAAAACTGCAAGCTAAATTGCCATCATTTAATGATGGGCTAGTTGGAATTGATTCAAGGATGGAAGACATGTTTTCACTTTTAGCCAGAGGATCAGAGGATGTTTGTTTCATAGGAATATGGGGCATGGGCGGTATAGGAAAGACAACTCTTGCAAGAGTTTTTTATGAGAGAATCCGCAATGAATTTGAATTTAGTTGCTTTCTTGCAAATGTTAGAGAGATTTCTGGTAAAAGCAGTCATGGTCTAGTTCAGCTACAAAGAGAACTTCTTTCTCATTTGAAAATAAGAGGCATGGAAATCAAAGATTTATATCAGGGCAAGAAAACAATTAGAAATCTTTTATTAAAAAAAAAAGTTCTTCTTGTCCTTGATGATGTAAGCGCTAATAGCCAATTGGAGAATTTGGCTGGAAAGCAAGAATGGTTTGGTCGAGGGAGTAGAGTAATAATAACAACTAGAGACAGGCACTTGCTTACATCACACGGAATATCAAAAAAGTATGAGATTCAAATCTTAGATAGTGATGAATCCTTTGAACTATTTTGTCAGAAAGCCTTTAAAGATCAACATGAACAATGTTATCTGGAATTGTCTAAAAATATGGTTCAATATGCTGGAGGCCTCCCATTAGCACTCAAAGTGTTGGGTTCCTTTCTTTGTGGAAGAAGTGTACCTGAATGGGAAAATGCTCTCGACAAGCTTAGAAAGGTTCCACATAGAGATATTATACGTACACTTCAAATAAGCTATGAAGCATTAGATGATGTTGAAAAGAATATATTTTTGGATATAGCTTGCTTCTTTAAGGGGATGGACAAAGGTAAGGTGACACATATATTGGAAATATGCGACCTTTATCCAATTATTGGAATAAATGTTTTGGTTGAGAAGTGCTTGCTAACTGAATATTATGAGTACGGTGAATGGTGTTTGGGGATGCATGATATGCTTCAAGAAATGGGTAAGAATATTGTTATTCAAGAATCAGTTAATGATGCGGGAAAACGCAGTAGGTTGTGGTTGCAAGAGGATGTTGATCATGTATTGACAAAAAATAAGGTAAGAAACTGCTTTATTTTGTTGCTGCATTCATGCTGTTATATATTTTTCTTGTTGCCCTATGAATTTTAATTGAATTTATACCTTCACTATCATACCTCATGTTATTCTCACAACTAATTTTCTCTCTTTATTAGGGAACTAAGGTTATTCAAGGCATAGTTCTGGATTCACGTAGGCCATATGAAGCACATTGGGATCCTGATGCCTTCTCAAAGATATGTAATCTTAAAGTGTTGAAGTTAAATAGTTTGAATACTCTGCTTGGTCTCAATTGTCTTTCAGAGGGATTAAGATATCTTGAATGGAAGGAATTTCCTTTAAAAGAATTGCCACTTGGTATTCAACTTGATGAACTTGTTGAACTTATAATGCAACATAGCAAAATTAAGCAACTTTGGCATGGAACAATGGTAAAGGCTCTACTTTATCCAGAGCTATTACATAACTTTGATATACATCCTAGTGCAAGACCTTGAATAGCTGATGAATTATTTTCTCTCTCTTTTTTTTTTTTTTTTTTGATTAGTTTTTCAGAAAGCTGAAGCTCATTGATTTGAGAAATTCTATGGATCTGATTCAGTTTCCTAGTGTTTCTCGAGTTCCATGTCTTGAATCGTTGGTTCTTAAAGACTGTGTGAATCTTGTTGAGATTGATCAATCTGTTGGACTACACAAGAAGCTTATGGTACTAAACTTGGCAAATTGTGTAAATCTTAAAATTCTTCCGAGAAAACTGGAAATGGATTCTTTGAAGGAGTTCATTCTTTCAGGCTGTTCGAAAGTTAAAAAGCTTCCAGAGTTTGGGGACAATATGGAATTGCTGACAGAGCTTAATTTACAGGATTGCAAAAATCTTGTTTGCCTTCCAAAGTCCATTCATAATTTGAAATCTCTGAGAATTCTCAATACTTCAGGTTGTTCTAATTTTTCTATGCTGCCAAAGAATTTGGACGAAAATGAGGCTTTGGAGGAGCTTAATGTGAGTGGAACTGCCATAAGAGAAGTACCTCCCTCCATTGTTCATTTAAAATATCTTAGAAAATTATCCTTAGGTGGACACAAAGAGATGAAATCCAACTCTTTGAACTTATCTCTCCCTTCTCAATGGATGTTTTGGAGGCATCCCATTTCCACGGGCATGATATTGCCTCCTGTGTCACGTTTTTCCCTTTTGGAGGAATTAGATTTAAGTTATCGTAATCTGAGCGATGAATCGCTTCCTGTTGATCTTGGCTGCTTATCATCATTGAAGGAGTTAGATCTAAGTGGGAATAATTTTATTAACCTACCGGCTAGCGGCATTGCTAATCTTTCTAAGCTATATTATCTTAAGTTAGATTGCTGCCCAAGGCTTGAGTCGGTACCTGTGCTTCCTCCACATGTAGAAAGATTATATGGAAGAAATTGTGCTTCATGGAAACCATTATCTGATCCAGTAGACCTTTGTGATTTTTTTGCGTCACACCAACAGGTACGTTTGTCTACATTCATGTCTCTCCAGCTTTTTCATATTCTAACACATGTTGATTGTCCTAATCTTTATTTTTAAGATTTTTTTTGGGTTCTCTTTTTTATTGTTGTTGACTTCTTCTTGTTGTTTTTTTATTTTTTTTTATTTTAAGACGAGATCTCGGTTTGCACCTTTTTTCATTATTCCAGGGAATGAAATTCCACCATGGTTCAGCAATCAAAATTACTTTCATATGGAGATACGTTCATTATTTCAGTGGGAAACAGTAAATAGAAGGGGCTTCGTTGACACCAGAAGAAGAATTTCATCTAGTGCTTGTGATTCATTGGTATCAATAATTGTAGACATCCCTGATTATTGTCTTTCAAGTGAATGGTGGGGAATTGCTGTATGCCTTGTGTTAGAAAATCAGTTTTCTTCTCGTTGGGATTTTGCTCCACTTGATTGGATTTGTAAAACTCCCGGAGCTGAATTGCCCGTCCCCTCAGGTAACATACATGAGGGCTGGATTGGAGAGTTTAGTGACCCTCACTTGTGTATTTTTTTGCTGAGTGGTAATGAGAGAAATATTCAGCGGCATTTAAGAGGTGACAACAACCAACTTCAATTATTATTTTTTGCTGAAGCTATTCCTAATGAGGATGATCTATCTGATGACCCTGGTATGTTGAACATTAGCAAGTGTGGGTGCCGTGTGTTTTGTAAGGAAGATTTGGAAGTGTGGGCCGAAGCAATGCGTGGACGGAAGCAAAGTAATAATTTTGAGATCCCTTCCAGCAGTCTCAACATATCAAGAATAAGAGAAATTGTGGGTGACAGTGAATGCTATGATGGATTTGAGGGAGAATCTGCACATACATCAAATGCAGAAGCAAAGCGAAGAAAACTTGGATAAAATATTCTCAGTGAGTAATCATATACTATTGTAGTGGCAATAACTTGTATATGGTGTCTTCGTGGGGCGCAACCATTTTTTTAAAATATTTTATGGAAATATCTTCCTGAATTCGCAACAAGTATGGGATGTTTTCTTCTGTTCAGTATTTTCTATCTTTGTCTCTACGAAAAGACAATTTTCACAAAAGCACCTATATTCTTTATACTATTACTGCAAAAGAGGAGAAAATAAATATATTTTTAATTCGAAAGCATAGGCCTATTTTTTGGTTCATTGACTTGGAAATTACATTTCAGAAACAAAGTTATACATTTATAACACTTTTTAATTTAATTATTTAAATATTACAATTTTTAAAAAATTAAAAAAAAAAATCAGATAAGTAGGAACCACTGGCAGCTGGCATGTCCAGTCTTCATAATGCATTTGCTTTTGTTGTTTATTTCTACAATGTATAAAAGCTGAAAAGGTGGTGCTTTTGTTGTTTATTTCTAAAACGTATAAAAGCTGAAAAGGTGGTGCTTGGTTTTGTTTCTTCTTTCATTGGGTGGGCAATGGGAAGGCCAGACATACCAGTAGCCACGTGGCGCGTTTGGTGGGGACACGTTGTGTGGCAGTTGGCATGTTCAATGATCTCCACATCTTCGAATTTTTATTTTTATTTTTTGAAAATAATAATATTTAGGTAATTAAGTTAGAAAGTGTTATAGATGTGTAATTTTATTTCTAAAATGTAATATCCAAGTCAATGAACCCCTACTTCTTACATTACATCTTATTTGATGATGCTTGTGTTGAGGTCAGGAAAATTAGGTCGGGTGATTGGATTTAGGCCAGGTTAAGTTCAAAGTTTGATATGCACAATGAGCATGAGTGAACTAAGATCTGAGTTGAGAATACCTGAACTACGAAAATCAAGTTAAGTTAAGTTAATCTCGAGTAGGTAGAGTAATAAATTAAGAGAGAGTCCAAAAAAAAGTGATAATATCTGTTGGAAAATGAGTATTTATAGATGTATAAAGAATATTTTGGTAATTTTAGTGATTGAGCCAAAATAGGTCAAAAGTGATTTGGACCTTGATAATGGATATAGACATTATTCTTAAGCAATTTTTTCTTGAAAATATGAGAATAGTTGTTAACATTATATATTTGAAGTTTTTCTAGGCAAGAGAAAAAGGGATTGAGATGCATATATGTGGATATAATATTCTAGTAATTTGGTCTGAAAAGAAAATAGGCAATGACTTTTTCGTTGGTTGTCTCATAATGTTTTGGTTTTAACATTCTATCTATGTTGAAAGCCTTGTCATTATGACGATTGTTCATAATAGAAATTGTTAGGCTTTTTTTTATTTACTTCCTCCAAGTGTATATCAATATTTTTTGCCAAAACAATTAGTTCACGGTTTGATTTTTAAAATATTGCAAAATAGTATTAAAAAGCCTCAAATATGACAGAAGTAACGTGTAAGATAGAATCTTTGTTTTTTTTTTTTTTTTTTCCAATTCTATACTGCAACAAAAAGCTATCTACTTTTAGAAAAAAAAAATTCCATCATAAACAATGATACTTTGAAGGAGTTAACTTCCCACAAGCGGAGGGAAAATTTTAAAAAAGGTGATTGCTAAGTTATACCAGAGAGTAGTATTATTTTATGAGGATCTAGTGAACCATATTTTAAAATTGGTGAGTATTATGCTATTATATCTTTATGTTACTTTTTTATGCTACACTCTCTAAGTTAGGTGAAATTCAGTGAGACTTATATTGTAATTTTGGTGTCATTTGTGAAGATCTTAAAAAATTGAGTCACCAGAACACACAGTTCTTTATAAAATATAAGAACAACATAATATAAGAAAATGTGCTAAAAAGTAAACTTAAAAATATTATTTCCTTGCACACTTTTGTATATCATGTCATTTTTATATTTTATAAAAAAATGTGTATCTTGATTAGGAGTGTAATCAATCTGGTTCAATTCAGTTTTCACCCTCAACTGGGACCGGACCAGCTAGAAGAAGCTCATTTTGGTTCAATTCGGTTTTTTAGAATTTTTTCAGCAAAATCGAGTCAAACTAAACTAGTTCGATTCAGTCGATTTTCTCAGTTTCCTCGTATGGCGACATGGGTAGCTGTCAAAATTATTAGAGTAAACCTACAATTTGGTCCCTGAAAGATTCGGGTTCGGAAACAGAGAGACTGAGAGTAAGGGAATGATAACAGAAATAACAGAGAGACAAAGAAAGAACAAAAAGAGAACGATGGAGACAGAGCTAGAGTAAGAGAAATATAAACAAAAGACCAAAGCAGGGAGAAAGGGAGCAGATCGAGAAAGAGTAATTGAAATTTCAGATTTAATGTGTGGATAATCCTTTTGTCTCCTTAGTTGAGTGGATGGGTTTCTTGCTTAACCCCTGTAATCTATCTCAATGGCTAAATCTAAGGCCCCTTTGGCATCTTCATGTCACACTCCGCACGTTTCCGAGAGGTTCTGGCCAACAGATATGCGCACTAGGCATTCAGCTCTCGCTTGCTGTGGTATATACCTGTGGGGAAGGCAGGAAAACATGACTGGAGGGCTGTGGAATAGATGCCGAGAGTCCTGCAGTCGGGCCATGAACCCAATAAGAGGGCAACAATGGTTGTGGGTTCACAAAGGGCAACGTGCAGTGGTGTAGGACTGCAAAGCCATAGCCTGTGACAGCAATGAGGACTTGATGCAAACCTCACTGGCACTTGCTTAAGTGATAATAATCCTCTGTCTCTTTGATGAATCTCTCAAAAAAAAAAAATAATCGTCTTATGCAAGGGAGAAGAGATGGTTTTTTTTTGAGTAAACCTACAATTTGGTCCCTGAAAGATTCGGGTTCGGACAATTTGGTCCTCCAAAGATGTATAACTACAATTTAGTCCCTGAAAGATTAGACATCCATATCAATTTGGTCCTCCGTTATTGTAGTCCGTTAATTGCTTACGGAAGTGATGACGTGGCTCCGTTAATTGTACATGTGGCACGTTAGTGACTGAAGTGGCATTTCTATTTGCCAGGTAAGCTGCTGACATGGATTATAAACAAATTGGACCTCAAGCGGTGCCGTTTCTCTCATCTGGGTCGACCTTCTTCATCCCCTTCTTCTCCCTGCACTTGGCTGAAGTGCTTCTTGAACCCCATCTCTCACTGAACTTCATCTTCACTGAAGGGTGCCCAGCTGAGCCAACAAAGCCGAAGAAGCCCCATCCTCCCTAAGCCCCATTCTCCCTAAGACAAAGGACATCGCGAGAACTTCATATCTCGAAGAAGCTCGTGGTTTATGCCCAGCTCTCTGACCAAGGCCATCGAAATTCCTGTGCCGCAAGAACTCTCTGATTTGGTAAGGCAAATTTTTAAGGGTTAAATTCGTGGTTAGAGCGTCTTTCATGGTTTTCTATGTGTTAGGGTTTGTCTTTGTATAAATTTCGGTATGTCTCTGGTTTCTCTTAATGCTGCTGTCTTTGTTCCGAGTAATTCGCATAGGTGTTGATTCTGTTAATCTAAAGTTGGCATATGTGTTGGGATTTGTCTTTCAATCTGAACCCAAGTGAAATCTGAACCCAAGTGAAGAAGATTTTAATCTTTTTGTTTTTTGTTTTTAATTAGATGATGGCATTGAAGCTCAAATCTTTGAGTTTGTCTAAATTACTAAAATCCCTCACTAATAGACCACACAATATCTTGGAAAAGCTTTCATCTCAGAAATCATGACCATTTGAGAAAAGAAAAACAAGAAGGTCCTTATTCTTTCTCAACAATCCCACATACTTTGTAGTGCAGTTGAATGGGTTTTATTAAGCCACTCTAAATTTAAATTTGTGTGATGCATCTTTGTCCTTAAGCTTTCTTGTTCTAGAATTTTGTAATTACTTCACCCACCAGCTGTGCACTTAATTTTTTTTTCAATTTATCTTTTTGCCTAAGCTTTATTGTTATGGTTTGTGCTTGTTACCTTGTGAACCATTTATGTCATGCACACTGCATGTTGAATATAGGGTTGCTGGAGGAGAGTCTTCAATTACATAGCACTCTCTGCCATCTGCTATGCCTTGTAATGCTGTATTTGCATTAGTAAATTAATTGGTCTGACACCATATCTTAGGAAATGGAGATGTTGAGCAATTGGATCATCATGTTTTTTGTGTATCTGTGGGTTGTAGCATTTGTTTGGGATAGTTTAGTCCCTCAGGTTGAGAATGGAATTCATACCCATTTCACATAAATGTTTCAGCTTTTTGGTTTTTTTTTTCCTCAAGATTGTTTCAAACTTTAGACTATAATGCGAGTAATAGCCTAACCATTTGCTGAATTGTTGTTTTTACTGTGACAGCATCATGACCCATTATATTAACTTGGTGCTTCACCATGGGGGTAAATTTACAGACGATGTTGATATGAGGTATATAGGGGGTGAAGAAGATGTGTGGAATATAGATGTAGATCTAGTTTCCATCCCTGTAATAGATGAGATGTTCAGGGAGCATGGTTATGACAAGTACTTGGAGTGTTTTTGGTTAATCCCGGGTATGAGTATGAGAGAAGGGCTAAGGCAATTGAAGGGGGATGCAGATGTCATTGAGTTGATAGGTGAAGCCTTGAAAACAACAGAAGTAGAGCTCTATTTTTTGCATCCAGTGATAGAAAATCCTATCTTAGTGAATGAGACATTGTTGGTTGCTTGCTCTAGTGTAGACGAAAAGGATAGGGATGGGGAAGATGAGCACACAGACGATGAATATGTGCGAGAAGTGCTTCGTGAAGAGAACTTGCAGGACTCAAATGAGGAAAGAGATGAAGAGAACGAAGACAATGAAGGTGAATGTGAGGGTGAAGGTGAGGATGTAGATGACGAATATTACATCGGTGATCCAGGCGGTTATTCCTATGACCAACCCTCTGATGTTGATAGTGCAGGTGACATGCCGTATATGCCACCGCCGGAGATGCAATTTGGTATTGATGATGAGCAGGTGTTAAACGAAGACGTTGAGGTAGATGTACAGCCAAAGAATGTGCCACCAACAGCTGATGGTACAAGTAGCCAGCATGTGAAAAAAAAATACAAGAGACCTAGAAGAAAAACAGCATACAGGACCTTTGAGGTTTATGAGGATCCATTCATGGGAGATGGTTATGAGACTGAAGAATTGGACACAGCAGCAGAGGACTCCGAAGAGGACGAAAGGCAGCATCCTGTTAATCCACAATATAATGAGACGGCTGCATTTGGAGAGGTGCATTTTGAGCTTGGCATGGAGTTCTCATCCCTTAATATTTTTAAGAAGGCCGTGAAGGACTATACAGTGCATTTGGGGAGAGAAGTTTATTGGATCAAGAACGATAAGAATAGGGCTAAGGCAGTGTGCAATGAGGACTGCCCATGGGAGATCTTCTGCTCTTACAGCAATCAGACACGAAGTTTTCAGATCAAGACATTCTCTCCGAACCACAGTTGTGCTAGGCGAACAACAAACAAACAAGCAAATAAGATATGGATATCTGAGAAGTTGGTGCCCCACCTTAGAACAAGGCCAGAAATTACAGTGAAAGATGCATGGAAGATCTTGAAGGAGAACTATGAATTTGAGGTGGCTGATATGACGGTGTATAGAGCTTTGAAGGTTGCAAGGGATTACATGGAAGGTTCGGAGAAAGTACAGTATGCCAAGTTTTGGGATTATGCCCATGAACTCAGGAGATGCAACCCTAACTCTTCTGTGTTATTGGGTGTGACCAGATCTTCACCTCAGTCACCGCCGGTGTTTATGCCAAGTTTTGGGATTATGCCCATGAACTCAGGAGATGCAACCATAACTCTTCTGTGTTATTGGGTGTGGCCAGATTTTCACCTCAGCCAGCACCGGTCTTTAAACATTTCTATGTGTGCTTGGATTCATGTAAGAGGGGATTTATGAGAAGCTATAGGCCGCTGATCTGGTTAGATGGTTGTTTTCTAAAACGCTATTATGGGGGAACATTGTTGACAACTGTAGCACAGGATGGCAATGAGTCCTTCTATCTAATTGCATATGCAATTGTCGATTTGGAGTCAAATGAGATATAGTCCTGGTTTTTCACTCTTTTGATTGAGGATATTGGTCATCCACACCACCATGGATACAATTTCATTTCAGACCAACAAAAGGTATGAGCAATCATGTTATGTCATTTTATTTTTTTAAATGTCTTAGTTGATTGATTTGGTGTTGAATCGCTTGATTCTGTCTATCTTGTAGGGACTAGTGCCAGCAATGAAGCAGCTACTACCTAGTAGCTTGGACGAGATCTGCCTGTAATTTGTTTACAAAATCTCAGTGCTACATCAACATGTGTGAACAGTTCAACTCTGAGATTGTCAACTACAAGGTCAAACCTATTCTTACAATGGGCATGACAGAGAAGATTGAAAAGTACAAAGGTGTGATTTGTCCTAAGGTACAGAACTAGCTTGACTAGACAGGAGAGACAATAGATTTTGGACTCCAACATGGGTGGGGGACTCTAATTATGACAAATTTGAGGTTGAGTATAGACCTCTAAACAAGACAATGGTTAATCTGCATGCAAGGAGTTTTTCTTGTAGAGAATGGGACTTAATTGGCATCCCATGCAAGCATGCATGTGCTGCATTGGCTAGGAAAAGGAAGCCAGTGGAGGAATATGTGCACGAATGGTACTCCACAGCAATGTGGAAGCAAGCATATGAGTCATTCTTAAGGGCCGTACCAGGTGAAGAATATTGGGCTAAAATAGGGCTTCAAGCAAACCAGCCACCACCTTTAAAGAGAGGACCCGGAAGGCCTAAAACATAAAAGAAGAAGACCAATGATCCCCCTGAAGCACCATACGTAGCCAAGCTAAAAAGAAAATATGAGGATATCAAATGTGAAAAATGTGGCCATCTAGGCCATAATACAAGAACGTGTAAAGGTGGTCTTGTGAAGACAAAGAGGACCAAGAAGACCACAAAACCAGCAATGCAGGTAGTGTAGTCATCTCAACTTGAAACTCAATCACAGGCCCCAACTGTCTCTTCACAAGAAACAAGTCAACCTGGGCCCCGAGCAAAATTGTCAGTTAGAAGAAATGTGAGTTAACGTTGATTTCAGCCTTCATATGTTATTGTCTGTTACATCATTTTCACAAAAATGCATATGTTAATTATCACCAATTTATACTTTTCAGGTGCAACCGGATCAGCCACCTAATAAGGTCCCCACTAAACTTCAACAGGATGGTGTATCGACGCAAACAACAAGACAACATTCTGTTAGTAGAGAACCATCCTAGCAGCAATTGAAGCCTCAAGGAGGAGGGTGGAACACATGTTTCCAAGTGTTGGACAACCAGGGTCCAGTGGGAGCAAGCACAGCTAAAGATGGAAAATCATTTTTTGGGGAGTGTTGCATTACGTCTATGCAGATTGTAATGACTGAATTGTTTTACGTGGACTCCAAATTTTATGTATTCTGGTTATGCTTGGTGTTTTTGATGATTTCCTATAGTGACTTTGGTAGATTCTTTGCTAGAGAAATGTTTCACTATAGGATTCTCTGCTTATTATTGGGTTTATTTTTACTTGGCAACATTCTTGGTTTTTACTTGAGATGTGAAACTTGTTGTATATGATTTGCTAGGTTTGTGTGGCAATAGAGTAATGGTTGTCACAAATTTTCTAGGTTTGTGTGGCAGCAGAGTAATGGTAGTGTGAGACTTGTTTAGGTTTGTGTGGCAGCTTTGCTATTTCCTCTCACTTTAAATTTATAAGTGTGATGAAGAGGTGCTTGGGCAGCTTTGCTTGGCCAGCTGTTGCAAATTTTTATCAATGGTCTGTATATTTGGTTTACTTTTTCTGTAAGCACTTTCATGCTAATTCAATGCTAATTGCTCAACTAATTCATAGGTCATTCATCTTTCCACTACCATCATGATGGAGGGATGCAGTCCACCATATTGCAATGATCTCACAGTGTCCATCAGTAGTAATTCTTAAAGTCAACAAACTGGGATTTGCACTTTTTAATGACATGTACAGCTTGTGGGGGTTTATAAATGTAACCTTCAATATTGTATTCTCTTCATGACATGTGATACTAATTCATTAAAGACTGTCATTGATACTTTATGTGGATATGAGGATTCATGATTCCGATTAACAATCTATTTGAGATTGAGTTATAAAATTCATGTATGATTCAGTTGAAAACTTGATCCATGGGAGATTCATGTTGTATGCCAAGTTTTTGGTCTATATTGTGAAGTGTAGACATGTTTGGGAATTTTGAAACTGTAATGTCTATTTTGAAGCTATTGATTTGCGATGCCTTCTAGATGAATAGGAATAAATAAATAATAGATGGGACAATGATACCTAAAAATTGCAACCTAATATTCTAGAACAGCAGGCAAGCAACGTTATAAAAGTAGTCATACATCAAGTGGAGCCGGCATTTTGAGAATATTGGATTATAAACTTAGCCTATATGTAGTACTATTTGCGCGTAGCAATATGACAAAGACTTAGGATTATTTTTTTATTTTCTTTCCACTAATGAAAGAGGACTTTTAGTCCAGAACTTGGTTACAGTTTACCTTTTATTATAAAGAAGTGTAATGTGTTATAGAAAGAGGAAAAAAATATATTATAATAATAAAATCTTTGATACCAAATACCAAATTTTAGGATGGCAGGACTCAATTTGAGATATCTTGTACTCCATGTCTAAATACCAAATACACAGTAATTTTGTTCGGGAGATAACAGTTGTAATCTTAGACTTCCACATATAGATATGGACTACCCCTATACAAGATTATTAAGCACCATGGCAACAAATAGCATAGCCAACACCCAACAAATTAATTTCAATCTTCTAATTCGCTTCTCATAGTTGATGCACTTTTTCCTCATTTGTTCCAAAACTCTGCTCTCATTCACCCTTGCGTTCCCCTCATCTAGCCATTTAAAGAAATCACAACCAAGAGAGGGATCCTGCATTCAGCATTTTCACTATATGTTAGTAACAAGTTCTCTTTAATAGCTTCCCCTGCAAATAAGTAAAAAATTCAGTTTAAATTTGCATGAAGAATACTTACTTTCCAAAGAGGACACCTCCAAAATGGTCGCCCAAAATTCTTCTTTGTCCATGATGTCAGCAACAATGGCTTCTTCCCACATTGACATTCAAATGGTACTTGGTCACTATTGATGTTCTGTGCACTGGACCCACTACAGCTGCCACTAGTCACATTCTAACTAACATCAGGAATAGTTTGGCCATGCTTGTTTGGGTTTCCAGCTTCAGCCTTCCCACTCATGGTACACAAACACTGATTTAGAAACAAATTAAAGAATTTTGGCATATAAGTGAAAGACTTGATTATTACCTTTAGAAATATGCTTAATTAGAGAGAGAATATATATATATGCATAAATCTATGTATAAGAAAAAAATCCTTTCACACTTAGAAATATCATATTTCCTGATAAAGAGACACAAATCATTAGCAGTGTACTGCCAAATGGAACAATATTAAAATCCTTTGTCCAGAAAGAGAAGAAACTTTCATGCTTACCTTAATTTCAATAACGTACCTCTTCAACTATTCCCTGAATAAATTGATTCAATGTTAGATATTGGATTTTATTCCTCACAAGGATGTGATGTCTATAATCGTATACAGCTTCATAACAAGCGAAAACTGGAAAGGCAGCCAACATTACAACATAAGCTCTAAGAAAAGAATACTACTATGCACATTATAGAATGCCGTTTAGTGGCATTTTTCATGGTTTGGGTGCCTAATCTAGACAAGGTTTACACAGCTTCATAACCAAAAGGCAATGCATTGTTGATGTCAACAATTTGGAAAGGTTTGCTACAAGCAGTATGCTTTGCATCTTATTATTAAATTTTAGTTGTTTTCATGTATAGAGCAAATGAAAATACACATATCGGTGCAACAGTCCACCATAAGATTGCATGTAGTCCACCATAAACACAAAATTAAACCTTCCTGTTCATTCTTATTATACATTCTCCAAAGCCCAAAACTAAGTTAGCTACTATTTTTTGAATAATATCAAAAGTATCCTACTAATATCTACACTACAATCACATCTCTGAAAGCTAAAATCCACTTATAAAAAAATGAAATAGAAAAAAAAAAAAAA